>JNFW01000003.1:1757386-2129716 GCA_002564245.1 Saccharomycopsis fermentans
TATCCAGATTCCGCGCAGAATGCCTCTCCAGCATAAGGCTCTTTTTTGCAGCCCAACATGCATCAATCCAAAAAAGAATGTTTTGACAAAAAACCAGTGAAATTTATACTTTTTTTTTACACTAGGGGAGAAAAATTAAACTGTGTAGCAATCTTTCAAATTTGTTCAAAATTAAACACCCGGGCACTTATTTAGGATTCTTCTTTACAATTTTGTTCTTGTTTTGAAAAAGCTTTAGAGGTCAATCTAGAAATTGCAGCACAAATTTAACTTCTGCCTGAAAAGAAACTAATTTCAACTGCTGCTCCAAAGGATAACAAATTTTGAACGGAAATACCGAGTAATTTGTGAGACAAAAAAGATCAAAATGGGAGTATCAAGTCGTGCTTTAGTCAATGCAATCAGCACTTTAAAACAATATTCAGCCTGTGATTTAGCGGATTCATTGGCTCACAATGGTATCAAGGGAGGCGGAGAAATCCCGCATATTATTCAAAGATCACTGAATCTGTCAGGGACGCCCTCAGTTGGAAAAGCATACACAGTGACTTTTGCATTAGCTTCTGACCTGAGACCAGCTGTGAATTACATCGATCATATTGAGCCAGGGTCAATTGTGGTTATTGCGTTAGACAAGTCATTACAATGCAAGCAAGCTTCATATCTGGTAATCTCGAATTCTTTGTATGGCGGATTGATGTCAGCTAGAGCACAGTACCAGAAATGCGAGGGTACAATTGTGTTGGGTAACATAAGAGACACCAAGGAGCATCAAGAGTTACAGTATCCTGTGTGGTCATACGGTACTGCTGTTTGTGCGCCAAACAACATTGTGAAACCGGTAGCTATTAACCAGCCAGTGTATGTGTTGGCGGATGACGAGAGAATCAATCTTGATTTGCAGGACGTGAAAAGTGGGTTGATTCGAGTTGAGAGCAATGTGGGGGATATCCGTAAGTACAACATGATTATGCCTGGAGACCTTATTATGGCAGATGGCGATGGGGCTGCACGCATTCCGCTTTCGGGGAAGTATTGCAACGAGGAGTGGTTGGAGCAGGTTCTTTCATACATTCCTAAACGGGTAGCTGCCGACAAGTTGGTTTTGCAGGACATCAAGCAGGGAAAAGAGGCCAAGTACTCGCAGAAACTCAGACGTGCTAATATCTCGTAGTTTGTGGTTGGTGAAATGCGGGTGAACAGGATCAAGAGCCCTGACTGTGTCATTTTTTTTTTTTCAGAAATGTCAACGGTCTATTTAGGGAACAAAAAACGTTTGTGGTTGATTACTTGAGATTATCTTTATCATTGATTACATGATATAATCTTTGTTATTGTTTATTTTAAGAAAATGTTTATCATTGAGTACCTGAGATAATCTTTAACATTCGTGAAAAAACCTTTAATATTCTTTACCTGAAAGTTTTTGTTATTTCTTCCTTCAAATAAATACCAACTGATTCGATAAATCTATCAATTTGTTAACCTTTGAAAACTTTCTGATCAAAATTGCAAACCAGTTTATGAATTTTCAGGCGGACTCATCCACTGATAATGTTAATCTGATGCTGATATCATTGTCTAATAAAAAACAATTTGTATTTCTTTTTATCGTTATTGAATGTTTTATTGTTATTGAATGTTTTATGGTTTGGTATTTACGTTTATTAACTATAGCAATAGAATAGCGTTGACGGTATCTTGCAAACATTACAATTTTTGTAGGATTTTTCTTCTCTATAATATACTTCTTTATATAATATTCCTTGTTCCTCTGGGAATACAAATTCTGCTGGGATCAAATTTCCAGCCTAATTTTGCCAGTTGCATACCATCGCACCATCGTGCATAAAACCAGGTTTTTTGTATTTTTTTCCACATTTCGTCAAGTGACCGGGACGCTATCACTTAACCACGTGACCAGTCTACTCCACGTGCATATCACCCCACAAGGCACAAACACGTACTACGATCCCTGGTCCCTTTAGCGGTTTTTCCTGCTTCACAAAATTTCTTTCCTCCATCTTGATCAAACTCATTAACAAAATGTTCCCTTCCATACAGAAAAAAAACAAAATCTTTAACAGGACACACTGAAAATCCCCTAATGCGATCCAAAATTGCCCAATTACCGTCAGTTCCCTTTAACGGATCCGACTTTTTTTTTTCTGTTTCTCTTTCTCCTAGTAAACAGACAGAAAAAAAAAAAATGCATACTATGTGTTAACTAGAGGCACCTACAGTAGAAGAAAATAAAAAATAATAAAAAAAAAAAAAAAAGCTTAAATATTGAAAGAGCCAATAATATCGCTAACACATCTTGATATATAGGCCTAACGTAGTCTGCTACTCTTCCTCCACTGGATTGCTTTCTTCTACTCTTTCTCTTTTCCCAATACCAACCCTCGAATCTGACCCAGTTTTGCTCGCCAATCCCGCACGTCGAAGCCAAAACTAAATAAAGAACCCCTTTACCCTCCTAAAACTGCCTGTCCCCGCGATGTTCTCTGCCAGAAACCTCACCTCCAAGATCGCTACCAGATCCTACGCTACCCAAGTTGCCAAGTACAACGGTACAAAAAACGCAAACGGTACCTACACCGTCTCCTTCATTGAGGGTGACGGTATCGGTATCGAGATCTCCCAAGCCGTTAAGGAAATCTACAAAGCCGCCCAAGTCCCAATCGAATGGGAATCCTGCGACGTCACCCCATTGTTGATCAACGGTAGAACCACCATTCCTCAACCAGCCGTCGACTCCATCAACAAGAACTTGGTCGCATTGAAAGGTCCTTTGGCCACCCCAATCGGTAAAGGTCACCAATCCTTGAACTTGACCTTGAGAAGAACCTTCAACCTTTTCGCTAACTTGAGACCTGCCAAATCCATCGTTGGTTACAACACCCCTTACGAAAACGTCAACAGTGTTCTTATCAGAGAAAACACAGAAGGTGAATATTCAGGTATCGAACATGTCATTGTTCCAGGTGTCGTCCAATCCATCAAATTGATCACAAAACCTGCCTCCGAAAGAGTCATCAAATTCGCTTTCGAATACGCAAGATCTGTCAACAGACCTGAAGTCTTAGTCGTCCACAAGGCCTCCATCATGAAGCTCTCCGATGGTTTATTTGTCAAAACCGCTAAGGAAGTCGCCAAGAACTACCCAGAAATCAAATTAAACTTCGAATTACTCGATAACACCTCCTTGAATATGGTCTCTGACCCAACCAAATACTCAAATATCGTCATGGTCATGCCAAACTTGTACGGTGACATCATGTCCGATTTGGCTTCCGGTTTGATTGGTGGTTTAGGTCTTACTCCATCCGGTAACATGGGTGATAAAGTCTCCATTTTCGAAGCCGTTCACGGTTCTGCTCCAGATATCGCCGGTAAGAACATGGCCAACCCAACCGCCTTATTGTTGTCCTCTTGTATGATGTTGAGACACATGTCTTTGGACTCTTACGCTGACAGAATTGAAAGTGCTGTCTTGAAGACCATTGCTTCTGGTCCAGAACACAGAACTAAAGATTTGAAGGGTAACGCTACCACCTCAATCTTCACTGAAGAAGTCATCAAGAATTTGTAAACAGCTTAGTGCATTTCGCTCGCTCTCCCTGCTATGTCAATGCTTAATCTAACTTGTTCTCGTGTTTTGTGGCTGTTTCTCTATCTGTATTGCCAATGTTTTGAATGTAATCACCGACGATAATCTCAAGAAAGAAGAATCCCACAGATGACGAGTTCCAGGAAAAACACGTTCTCTTTGTACATAATTTTTGATTATTGGATATTGAAAGAAAAAAAATAGAATGAGAGATGAAAAATCCATCTGGAAAGAGAACTAGCTTATTTTACATATTCAATATTTAAGGCAAAGAAGTAAATATGATGGTAGAAATAAAGAAATTAAAAAACATTATTGAGACAGAAAGCCCTCTTTAACAACATGCTGCTAAATATAAATAAATCTTCACTATCAATTATATAATTATCTAAATAAATCAAATTATCTTCCTTTCTTTTGCAGAAAGTTAATTTCAATAATAATATAACTGTTTTCACGTAACTGTTCCACCAAGAAATTGAAAAGAATCGTTTCAAAATCGATTTTCACTAGCATATCAATCATCAAATACACTAAATCTCAGAAATATGAGGTTGTTTCGGATATTTCGTGGTTCATCAGTAGGCATTTGTTGATAGTCTTCAACTTGAAGCCCCGTAATTCAAATTCTCATCATGCATATCCAATTTTTTTTTTTTTTTTTTTTGTGATTCTAATAATCTTCACCATACTCAAAGAACAATAGTGAAAATATCGTCAATTGGGAACATTTCTCTTAGTAAATACTGACTCTGCAATTTAAATTTATATATATATGGAGCAGTCTTCACTAATTAAGAACATTGGAAAAATTTGAGTCTCATAAATTTGTTTATATACTCAAAATTTGAAAGTGAACGAAATTTGAGTTTTATTTTGGGCATTAAAACATTTCAGTGTGCTGGCTTTTTCATATGTTATAGAGTGCTTTCTGAATCCTGTTAGAATTACCGAGAAAAAAAAGGACTATTCCACAATGCTAGTCTCATTAAGTAAATATAAACCTGGAACAAATGGTCTTACAAATGTTTGTTTCAGTAGCTTCCTCAGAACTAGGGGCTTTTATAGACTTAAATCTACAGAAAAGAAGAGTGCAACAGAGAATAAAAAGAAAAATGCTCATGACAAAAGTACAATCACATCGAACTCATCCCTTTCAAATAAGGCGATTTCTGCAAAGCAAAATTTGTATACTATCTCTGAGTATTCTCCCGGATCCATATTTTTTTTGCCTAACGGTACCAAGATCTTCAACAAGTTGATTAATTTCATCAGGGTTCAAGAAACCAAGCTTTTGGACTTCAAAGAAGTTATTACTCCATTGATGTATAAAAAAGAGTTATTTGAGATAAGTAATCATTGGAAATATTACAATGAGGATATGTTCAAGATTCATAGAACTTGTCACACTGAAAATGAGCATGAGGATGAAATTTATGCATTAAAACCAATGAATTGTCCAGGCCATTGCTTACTTTACAAACAATTCCCTAAATCCTTGAATGATCTACCTGTGAAATTTAGTGATTTTTCTTCTCTTCATAGAAATGAATCTACTGGCTCTCTAAGTGGATTGACGAGAGTCAGAAGATTCCACCAAGACGATGGTCACATCTTTTGTACATTGACTCATTTAGAGGAGGAGATAATGAAAAATTTGAAATTGATAGATTTGGTATACACTAAGTTCGGTCTAGGCAATTTCAAATTGTTATTGAGCACCAGACCGAAAGATCATCAATTCATAGGAAACGACAAAGACTGGGAAACTGCAGAGAGCTCCTTAAAAACAATTTTGAATAAAATGGACAAACCTTGGGAGGTCAGTGAGGGTGATGGTGCTTTTTACGGACCTAAGATTGACATTATTTTGAAGGATAAATTTGATAAATTCCACCAGACTGCTACAATTCAATTAGATTTCCAACTTCCGCAGAAATTCGAGTTGAAATTCCTCAATCCAGAGACTCAAACTATGGAGACTCCAATTATAATCCACAGAGCGATTTTTGGTTCAGTAGAAAGATTTTTGGCTATTTTGATAGATAATTACTCTGGAAAATGGCCTTTCTGGTTGAATTCCAATCAGCTAAAGATTGTGCCTGTTAGTCCTGAAAAGCATTTGTGGTATTGTAAGTACATCGAAGATTATTTGATGAGCAATGGAACCACTAAAAAGACATTACTGTATTACTACCAGAACCGCGAGCTTTACAACACCAAAACAGACAAAAATATCGTCAGTGATTTGGCTCCTTTGACCTCTTACGAATTTAGCATTGAAATCGACGATCGTGCAGAACCTTTGAACAAGAGAATAAAGGATTCTTACCAAAGATCTTTCAATTATTTGATGACCATCGGCGACAAGGAATGCGAAAATGCAATTCAGAATCTAGAAGGCGATCCATTGGTCAGCTTGAAAGCATTATATGGGGAAAATAAAAACGTTAACCAGAACTTGAGTGTCAAAGAGGTTCTTGATCACTTCATAAAATTGGAAAAGGAGTACATGTAATCAGTTTCTGTTTGTTCCATATGCATATATATATACATATTCATTTACACCTGTAAATAGCGTTTCTGTTAAATCAGATAGAACAAAAAATAATTTACTAGAACAAGACTTGAGGTGGAAACCGTACAGAAGAGATTTCTTAACTAGGCTCTCTAAAAGTACTACCAAACAATTAAATAGGATCAACAAATCTTTAGAGACGATACACTTCTTTTCTAAAATGAAGTTTGGACATTGATCTACTACTAGAGAGATTATTGATCTCTCGCTTGTAGGGCGTATATTTTTTAACCTATAGTGAAACGAAATATTGAAATTTTCATTTTTGAATTTTTTTTTTTCCAGCTATCTTAAGATTTGACTGCACGTTGGAAAAAAATACGCTGAAAAAAAAAAAAAAAAAAGTAAAAAATAAAAAACTTTTAAACTATGTCAGCATCTTCCTCTAAATCTATTTTATTTGTCTTTACCTATTTTAGGAAATATTCTCGAGAACTAGGGATCGTTCATAATTGAAAATGTCAAAGTTTTTGAAAAGCTTGCTGACTTTGGCTTTCAGTAGCCAAAAGTCTTTCAGACCAGCCAGATTTTTCCACAGCTCAGTGTACTCCAAGACCTACGAAGAGGAAAAGGTCGTCATTGATGAGTTGCGTTCTGGCTTGAAGCCAGAAGACTCGCAGAGATTTGCTAAAATGAGAAACATTGGTATTTCTGCCCATATTGACTCTGGTAAAACAACATTCACCGAAAGAGTTTTGTTCTATACAGGCAGAATCAAGCAAATCCACGAAGTCAGAGGTAGAGACAATGTCGGTGCCAAGATGGATTCTATGGATTTAGAAAGAGAAAAGGGTATCACCATTCAGTCAGCTGCAACCTACTGTTCCTGGGACAAGGATGACAAATCGTACCACTTCAACTTGATTGATACTCCGGGCCATATTGATTTCACTATCGAAGTTGAAAGAGCTTTGAGAGTTTTGGATGGTGCTGTTTTGGTTGTTTGTGCAGTGAGTGGTGTGCAATCTCAGACTGTCACTGTTGACAGACAAATGCGTAGATACAATGTTCCAAGAGTCACTTTCATCAACAAGATGGACAGAATGGGTGCAGACCCATTTAAGGCTATCGAACAAATCAATAAGAAATTAAGAATCCCTGCAGCTGCTATTCAGGTCCCAATTGGCGCAGAATCTAACTTGAGAGGTGTCGTTAATATTATTGACAGAGTGTGTCTCTACAACGAAGGTCCAAAGGGTGAAACTATTAGAGTCGATCAAAACATTCCAGAAGAATTAAGGGAGCTAGTTGAAGAAAGAAGAGCAATGTTGATTGAAACCTTAGCTGATGTTGATGACGAAATCGCTGAGATTTTCCTCGAAGAAAAAGAGCCATCTGTGGAACAAATCAAGAATGCTATTAGAAGATCCACAATTGCCAGAAAGTTCACACCAGTTTTAATGGGTTCTGCCTTAGCCAACACTGGTGTACAATCTGTGTTAGATGCTGTCGTTGACTACTTACCTGATCCATCTGAAATTTTGAATACTGGTTTAGATGTCACAGATCCAGAACATGAAGTGCCAATCAATTTAAGCCCTTCATCTAGTGAACCATTGGTTGCTTTGGCTTTCAAATTGGAAGATGGTAAATTCGGTCAGTTAACTTATTTGAGAATCTATCAAGGTAAGTTGAAGAAAGGTGGTTACATTTATAATGTCAAAGATAAAAAGAAAATTAAAATTTCTAGATTAGTGAGAATGAACTCCGATGAAATGGAAGAAATCTCTGAAATTAATTCTGGTGAAATTTGTGCTACTTTCGGTGTTAACTGTTCTTCTGGTGATACCTTCACTGATGGATCTGTAAACTTTGCTATGTCTTCTATGTTTGTGCCAGATTCTGTTATTTCATTGAGTATTAAACCTGATGCGAAAGACACTATAAACTTCTCAAAAGCCATGAATAGATTCCAAAAAGAAGATCCAACCTTTAGAGTTAAATTTGACAAAGAATCTAAAGAAACTGTCATTTCTGGTATGGGTGAATTACATTTGGAAATTTACATTGAAAGAATGAAGCGTGAATATAATGTTAACTGTACTACTGGTAAACCTCAAGTTGCTTACAGAGAATCCATCAATGGAAGCTCTGAGTTCGATTATGCTCACAAGAAACAGAGTGGTGGTGCTGGTCAATATGGTAGAGTTATTGGTAACTTGAGTAATGCAACCGGGGAAACCACTGAATTTGAAACCCAAGTTGTTGGTGGTAAGATTCCAGATAAGTTCTTGAGTGCCTGTGCCAAAGGTTTTGAAGAAATTTGTGAAAAGGGTCCATTAACCGGTAACAAGGTTATTGGATGTAAGATGGTCATTATCGATGGTCAAACCCATCCAGTCGATTCTAATGATTTTTCTTTCAAATCTGCTACTCAAGGTGCTTTCAAGCAAGCATTCATGCAAGCTAACCCTGTTATTTTAGAACCAATCATGAATGTCTCTGTCACTGCTCCTGGCGAATTCCAAAGTTCGGTTATCTCTTTATTAAATAAATTAGGTGCCCTTGTTAACGATACCGAGAATAATGCCGATGACTTCACCATTTCTGCCGAATGTTCTTTGAATTCCATGTTCGGTTTTGCTACTGCTTTGAGAGCAGGTACTCAAGGTAAGGGTGAATTTAGTTTGGAGTTTAAAGACTATTCTCCATGCTCTCCACACTTACAAAAACAATTAATTGAAGAGTATGCTAAGAAACAAAGTGCTAAAAAGTAGATGATGAAACTGAACATACAACGATTTCTGTAAATAATAACATGAAAATAAAACAGAATTTTAGAGAAAATATTCACCAAAAGTTATATGAAAAGCTTTTTTATGTAATAATGTATATATGTATATCACTTTTTATGAAAGAAATTCAATTTTTCATATTGTATATAATTGTGTAAATCACAAGTACCTTTAAATAATTGAACATTCGTTTTATATTTTTATTTCAGGAAAAGCTGATCATCACAAGAAAATTTGTTCGTTTTTCTTTATTGGTTCTATGAGAACGATATCACAGCAATTGGTATCATCGATATCACCACCAAAGTCATCCTTGTGATCTTTCAAATATTCAGGGATATCAAAATCTAATAATTCATCATTTATCTCTTGATCTTCATCATCTGCATCATCTTCGGACTCATCTGTATCTTCTTCTTCTGCCTCCTTCATTTTTTTCTCCATATTCTGAATATATTCTTCTGTAATTTCTGTAATAGGTTCTTCCTCTTCCTCTTCTTCACTCTCACTCATATCCAAATCTGAATCAGAGCTCTCCACTTCCTCCAGATCATTTATACCATCATTTGAGTTTATTGGTATGTCCTCCTCTGTTTCATTTTCCTTTAAGAATACATCGTCTATCAGTACTCCGTTTTCCAAATGTTCACAATCAATACTCCCGCAAACCAGGCAAACGGTATCAATGCATTCGAATCTGCATTGATTCTTCTCTGGGGTACCCCTGAACAAGTCAGCAACAGGAACTAGCGCTACCTCATGGAAGTCATCTATATCAAAGCATTTAGAGGAAATTAGTCTGCAAATTTTGGCGAAAGATTTGAAGGAGCTTTCGTTATTTGTATTGAGAACTTGAGGAATGGGTATACTTACTTGCCTTTCAATAGAAACTGCTTCCTCACAGAGATACAGGAACAAGCTTTCAAAATCATCTGGGGAAATGTAGGTGTCCTCCATTTGCTGATTATTTTCGAGATTGGAAATATTGGGCAGCTGAAAATCACCAAAGCTCTCAAAGTATGTATGCCACGGACTCTTTTCTTTTAATTCAAATTCGTAAATAAATGCCATGATCAAGGCTGCAATGCCACGAATATCTAAATCAAGAAGAACGTTTGAGATATAAGAGTTTCTGGCACTGAAAATCGAGATTTTTGGAACCCGTATCAAAGGGCATATGCTTCCTTCATATTCAGGATAATCTTCGGGAGATATTTCAGGATCGAAGAAAACTTCATTCTGAGGGTCCAAATCTTCTTTCGCTACGACCCCTAATGCACCTGTTTTGTTTTTTATGATTTTTATATCGGGATGGAGTCTGATGAAATTTTTAGTGCACCACTCCGTTAGGGAAACACATTCTTGCATCATTCGTGAAGAGTTTTAAATTCGTTTGAGGTATCAATATCAGAGGATTTTACCTTTTGACTTCAATAGTTGTCATCTAGCAATTAGTGAAATCGAACGATACGACGTACAAAGAAGATAGTTTGAAATTTCACTCATCTCATCTCAAAATGGGCTCAAAACCATTTTTTTTCATAATGATTGATATCAATTCACGGATTAACGTAAAAGTTAAAATAAAGTATATGAGATCCAATTACAAACCAGGTGCTGCGAGAAAACATATTATTATCCTCTATAAAATTTGGGTTCTTTATTGAATATTTCGCTCGATTATACATTTAAATGTCAAAATAACATATACTGAGAAATCTATGAGTATGTGATTTATATTTGCTTTTTTTTTTATTCGATATCTTAGTAGATGATGCTATTTTTTGCAGGCAAGTATGTCTTGAGTGTAATCACATGCATGAGTATTTATTTGTGTCTTTATCTATCGGCTCCCCGACATGTATCGTAGCTTTCATGTACTGACGAAAACAAAAGATAAAAAAATGAAAAAAAATGAAAATACTAGTTAATCATCCATTTATGATTCGTTTTTTTTTTTTTCAAAAAAATGATTGTAAACATATCTCTCGATCCATTTATTCTGAAATTAAGGAGATTAAGTTAGTCCATTTCTGAAAAACTATCGAAAATGCCACCAATCACTTGCCATATATTAGATACTACCAAAGGAAAACCAGCAGACGAGGTTACCTGTGCGCTTTATTATTTGAATAACGATTGCGAGTATCTTGTGAATGACAGCACTAACTTAGTCGAAACTACGGTGGAAAACATGGATATTCCAAAAGTACCTTTTGCAATTGCAAAGACCAACCATGATGGAAGAATTCCAAACTGGATAATCAACAAAAAATACCAATCATTAGAGGACGTGGGCGTGGATACCACTAGTTTTGATTGGAAAGTATTAGTTCCTGGTATTTACAAGATCAGGTTCCATGTGAAGTCTTACTTTTTGAGAAACATCGGAGATCTTAACAAGCGAACATTTTTCCCATTTGTGGACATTCATTTTGTAGTCAGTGATCCTCCTGACAAACATTACCATATTCCTTTGTTGCTTTCCAATAATAGCTATACAACATATAGAGGAAGCTAGTGCCCAAGTTTTATTATGATCGTAAGTTCTTGGGTGGCAAAGATAACCATAAGAAAGAAAATGGACATTAATGGGCAATATATATTATAGCAACTATACATATACTGATTTATTTAATTCGTTTTCAATAAAACTTGATAGAAAATTCAATAAAGCGTCAATGAGTTTAGGCAATTTTGTTATTTTGAAGTTTCTTTTGAGCTTGCTTTTCCATTTCAGAGGCCCATAAAGCAGCAGCAACAATGTTAGTGTATGTGAAAAACATTCCAATAACAGGAAGAAGCTCCAAATTTAAAGCAACAATGCCGAAAGCTGTATAATCTGCCCTATGAGCATTAAAGTAGATCAAGCCATCATCTTTCTTGAAATTCTTGTATAAGAAATATCTTTTATGCAAGTTTCTTGCTTTACCTGGACTTCTCAAAAATACAAGCATGTATGGTCCAAAGAAGGGAATCAAATTGAAGAATACAATCAAGATAGCTTTCAACCAGTAATAAGGGTTGTTAATGTATGAGCACCATTGCTGAACAAAAGTATTGTATCTCATTTCCAATAATTCTGAAGTCGATTTGGCCTTCAATATTTGTGCTTCCTTCTTTTCTTTGAGCTGTAATTTTAGCATTTTAGCTACTAGAGCATCATTAGCATTTTGAAGAACCACTGAATCAAAAATGCTTTTCAAGGGACCAGGCAAAAGAGTCTTTTCAATGATGAATCTAGAAATTATACCGGATTGCTGAAGAATAGCCAACCATGCAGTGAAAATTCCGGTAGGTCCATTGAAAAATACGGCTACCAATGCTTGAGGCGGGAAGAAATAAATGTGCACAAAAATGAATACGGCGGTTGTTATAAGAACCTGAGGAACAAGAATGACAAGAGCAGGAGACCAAAGGGTAGGATGCGTAAGAAAATAGTAGACTCCCTAAATTCAGTTGTTAGTATGTGATTATGGCGGAGACTTAGGAACCGCGTTTTTGTCATTCATATTACATATATGTATTTTAAAATTGTATTGGTGGTTTTTTTGTTGTTGGAATACATACAATGAATGGATACGCCCATGTTTGATGTGTCATCACTTCTACGGGAAATTGGAACGGCCTGTAAGATACATCACTGATTGTTTCCAAGAAATATCTACTGTCGTAACTCATTTTGTTAAGGTTAAACTGCTACTGAGTGTTTTGAATGATTTGATTGGTGTTTTTTCTTTATCCTTTTATTCAAGTTTGTCAAAAGGTTTTTCGCTTTGATTATTTATTAAGTGAAGTTTTGATTTACAAGTGGCAATGTATACCAAAATAAACTAAGAAAACCAGGAAAGAGTCTATTTTTAACTGATTCACAAATAGTTCTGATCGAATTTTAGAAATCTGAAAGAAATCTCAGTACCTTTTAAATAATTCTGAAATCTGATTTTCTTATTCCCAAATGGTTTCATTTAAAAAAAAAATAAAAAAAAAATTGTAAAAAAAGAATGACACATTTAGGGCACACAAAACTCATAGCAAAAGAAAGTCTCTTTACGGTAGAAACTGAAGTACGCAGATTTTTTTTTATCAGGTTATTCATTGGGATGACGCTGGTTTTATCAGACGCCTTTAAGAATCTTTGAAAAGTCTAAAGCTGAAAAAGATGAAACAGCTGGAACAAAGCATCTATTCAATCATCGCAGTGGCAATGGCAACAAATTTGATAATTCGAGAATTAAAGGGCATTTGATGTTTTCTTTGAACAGTACAGCAAAGATTCAAATGGTTTTGTTATAATCGAAATCAGATATCTGTTGCTGTATATGAATGAAGAAATACGACTTGTTTGATGGGATATATTTAAACCATTATCACGTGATTGTCACCCATCACTTACAGATGTGGATTGGGACGTTAAAGATGTCAACAAAGACAATCGGTAGGCAATAGACTGTATAACACGTAGTTACAACTTGAGTCACTAAGGGTTTTGAGTAAATGAACTTTTGCAGAGCCAAATGTGATCACAGTTATTTCGTTGCGTAAAGTAGTTGGAACGAATTTTACTCAGATTACGAACTGAAAACGTATAACAAATGACACAAACATGAATATTCTTTTTCTCAATTTATTGGTGTATATACAAGACAAATTGTTTTGGGTTGGCGTTTTATATACGATGGAAACAAAAACTCCTGAAAACCAGAAAATACAGAAACTGCGAGCAGCCTGTTACAACAACGAAAACATCCGCCAGTCCCTATCTCAGTCTTTCCTGGAACTTCTTTTCCTTTTCTGCTATCATCTTATCGTATTCTTTGTCCAAGTTTTCGTTGGTCTGGTATTTGTGCAAGCAGTCGTACATATCTTTGTGCAAATCAGAACATTTCAAAGTCACTTTGACACCAGCATTTTTAGAACAGGCCGAGAACCCTGGATATTTAGTTAGTATTTGAAGTCTGCGAATCAAAGAAAGACAAAAAAAATTCTTCAGTCTCGGAAATCTAAGTAACGAAATTCCATATGTCTCGTAAAGACTACATACTTTTAACAAAATCGTCACAATGCAAATATGCGCTTTTCCTCCAGTTGGCATACACTTCTTTTTCCTCCTTTGGGGAAAGAACCCATGCAGGCAAGAGACGAGGTTGGTTGTTGGAACTCATGATTGATTTCTGGATTACTCTGTGTTGAACACTGTTGATACCTAAGACTATGAATGTGTCCTAGGTTGAAGTATTCATGCGTTTGTGACGATGGGGTTCTGAACTTTTATTCGTTTAGCATATTTCTTCAGTTGGGTCTCCAGCGGGTCTGGGTGCGCGTGTTTCTGGGTGAGAAGCACGTCCGGCAAAACCGTAGCTAAATTTTGCAAAAAAAGAAAAAAAAAGGAAAGGGCTTACTATGTTTCCACGTTTTAATAGGCTTCCGGAGTTGAGGTTTCTCCGACTCAGCACTGTCTATGCATTTAAACAAATCTCGAGATTGAAAAAAACACCCTTAAATAGCTGGAAAACATATGAATCGCCGCACTGTTGGCCAGAGTGTTTTACCTGTCGGGACCGTGGGAGTTGATCACATCCATTGAATATAGTCCAGATTCTTATAAGGCTTTCGTGGTTCGCAGATTTCAGCTCCTGTAAAATGAGGCAAATACAAAACTGCACAACAGTCAACCAAGGCTCTTGATGGGCAATCCTCAACATCTGAGTAGAAAAACATGCCCAGAAATAGCAGAAGCGTCTTAATAATAGAATTGCTACTCAACTGTTTCGCACAATTAATGCAGGAGGTGTCGCAGATTCTGCGTTTCTGGATGGTTGATTTTCAGTTGTATTTAAATTTACATTATCCATCTGGACTTACTGCATGTCGCTTGCATGTGGGTAAAATAATTTACCCGTGAGGTGTTACTATGTGTGTGTGGAACTCTTTTTTTTGTGCTTGTTTATGGAAACGTATCAGATTGGTACGTCTGTGTTACATGTATACATGTATGATTACACACATGCTAATTGAAATGGATATTATTATTATTTCTTTTTGCTCGTGGGATAGTTTTCTATTGATCTGCTGAAAACTTTACTGTTGATCTATTATTAACTAATATCTACGTTTACAATAGAAAAGTGATGCAGAAAATGCGAAGCTCATTAGTGTTTTTTTTTTTCAAGTTTTGGCCACACAGAGAATCGAAAGATGATAGCCAAAAAAAGCGAAAGCCAAAGAGCGAAGGACAAAAAGGTGAAACAAAGCGTTCAAAAAGCGAAAGAACATTAACCATGTTTGAAACTCCAGTGTACAAGGCACCACAAAAGTTTTTTCGTAGGTATTAGCTTACCATATATAGACATACTTGCAATACTGAGAGCTAAGTATAGTATGAAGAAAACCGTAAAAATGCAGGTGGTAGGTAACTACGCGAAGTATAGATTAATTTTTTTTTCTTGTAGATGCCCTACAAAAAAAATATATATACAAAGCTCCCACATAAAAACTGTAGATAGGTATACTCAGTAAATACTTGTCCAGATATCTGTTCCATGTTGTCTGACAAATTCCTTCCCTATATGTTATTTTGTTGATCTGAATAACTACAATATTTGTTTTTTGAATTATTTTGGTTTTGTCACTCAAACATTGGAGTTCCGCCACATATAACGTACAAGTGTCTCCCATATTCTCCAAAAAGTGTTTCCCGAACACTCCACATCCATTTTCTTACAAAATAACCGCTATTTGCCATTTTTGTAAGACACTGCTCTCAAACCACTTGGGCTGGACCTCTGGAAATTTTCGTTTTGCGTCCTCAGAACAAAGATAATCAACTGCTTGAGGGTGTTTTCAGCACTTAAACAAGACACAGGTCCGCGATACCAGATATCTATCCAAAAGTCAGCCCTCGATATCTACAATACTCAGCTCGACCCTTTTTTTGTGTGAGTTTTTTTTTTTCCTTAATTTTTCCAAATTTTTTTGCCCAAAATCTCGTCTCGGTGCCTGGTTTCCAAGATCTTTTCGAGCCTACCAGTCCCCTTTTTACATTTCCTAGTTTGTTTTCTTATGCATTTCAGTCTTTTCCTGTTTCGAAACCACACATTAATCCTCCTTTTGAAAAATGGTTAGACCTGCTCTAGAAAAAGAAGAGGACGAGTTGATGGCTTTTGCCACGCCTTCAGAAGTCTTCCAAAGAACCCCAAAAAGAAGACCATCCTCTCCAATGATGAGAGGACAACTAACTCCTCAACTGCAGCAGCAGCAGCACTTTATGCAACAGCATTCGCAGCAGCAGCCCAAACTTTTCAATTTACAGACCTCAAGAAGCCCTATGTCTAGTCCTTCGATGAACATGCCTTCTCCTGTAGCGAAAATGAAAAGCACAATCTTTAATGGCGGTGATTTAGCCTCCCCAAATAGTCTAAAATCTCCTGCAGGGAGTCGTCCTTATCCTGTAGCATTTCCTCTGGAATTGGCACCGACAAACTCAAATTTGAAAGAAATCGATTACGATATCAAATCTAGAAGAAATACAATGGCTTCCCTGATGAAAACAATGTCTATCATGTCAACACAGTCGAAAAATGGTGCTCGTTCTTTGTTCCAAAAACTGCAACAGCCTCCCTTGCCAGATATGGCTGCGAAACTTAACGCTGCAAACATTCCTCCTATTCCAAAGTTGCCTAATGTGAACACAAATATTTTGAGCTCGGCTCCTCAGATTCTTTCTGCTGGTGCTACTATGTCTAATGTTCCACCAAATGGTTCGCCTATGATGGGCTCTCCAAAGATTCATACCCCTATTTCTGCTCCTCATCCTGGCAGCCCGTTATCTTCAAGTAATAAAATTAATCTTTCTGGTAGACTCGAGTCTCCATTGATGAATACACCAACCAAATACAATCCTAACACAACCACAAATAATAGTCTCAACTCTTCAGCAATAGGAACTCCTAATATAAACAATGGTAATACAGGTACAAATAACAGGCTCGATACTCCCACACAGAAAAACACCACTGTTAATATTTCTGGCAAAAACAATAGTAGATTCACAACATCAATTGATAGATATGCTGCTGCTACACTGGTTTATGATCCTATCATACCATCTGACCCACCTGAGTTAAATGAAATCTATAAATCAAATGATTTATTCAAGCTCAGTATCGATAACCCCTATTTAACGGAATCTTCTGATACTGAAAATAAAAACGGTTTGTCAGGCAATATCGATTCTTCAACTGAGAATGATTCTTTCAGCAACAATGCTGCTATTCGTAAATCCTCAAAGGATGTGGAAGATTTGAATAGTGATTTGAATAAGATGTATGTCTCTCATTCAGAATTAAAGCAAAATCAAGTTTACAAAAATGCGCAAGACTCTCATAACTCTCAAAGAGGTCTTCCTCGTCATATGCAGCAACAGCAGCAGCTTCCGCCGCTTCCTTCATCTTCAAATAATATTCCTCCCAAATCAGATAGAAGAACAACACAGGAACCAAGAAGTACACATAATACTCCTTTGCGTGTAAACGTATCTCCAAATAAATATGCTCAGAGTGCTCCACGTGTAATGCTTTATGGTAAAAACGAAAGTGTGGATAATTTAGAACCTATAAATGATTTCAATATTTCAGAAGCTAATTTACAAAAACAGAACAAGTATAATCGTTCTGCTATGAATGGTTCTCCTTTCCAGAAGAGTACTACATTCATACTGAGCCCTCCAAGTGAGAGTTTGGGAACTCCAGGACCGTTGAGTAGTGATTCTATTCATTCCATTCCCAATCCATTTCATAATCCAGATGCAAAATCCCCAAATGAAGATACTGACTCTAACTTCTCGGCTACTGGTGATAAAGCTGTGGCAAGTGTTGATGGAATTTTACTGGACACAAATGTTTCTAATAAATTCGATGACATAAACATCAAAAATGATAATAATTCCATAACAAGTTCGATTCAACAGTCAATACAAAATATAAATAGCTCGGATAGTGTGAGGCAAGCGCTGATTTCTGAATCACTAATCGAAGAGAGTAATCTAAAATCAATATTCAATAAAGCTGACATATATGAAAAGAAACGGTTACATCAATATGAACTTTTGGAAGCTTTCACATTCTTTGATGAATCTCTTACATTTGATTTATCAAGTGTAAAAATGTTTATCAAAGTGTTCGATAAATCAGTTGGTAGAAAAAAGAATTCACTCAATTATGCTGAATTTGCTCATCTTTGCAAAAATATTGTTAAATGGAAGCTCAAGTTTTTGGAATTTGCGGACCTAGACGAAGATGAATCAGAATATCTGATTATTATGCTACAATTTCAAGACATTTTAGCAGATTTAGGTTACCAATTTGAAAAAAGTACAGTGGATGTCATTTTTGAGATGTTCTCGTCAACCGGTGACTCGGAGCTTGACAAAGAAATGGGAATTCAAGAAATGGAACTATCAAAATTCATAGAGTGTATGGCGTGGTTAATCAAAGCTACTAGTATTTTTAGAAGATTTGATGTCAAACAAAATGGTATTGCTGTCTTGCCTTACGATGAATTCATTAACGAAATTTTCGGTTTTAAATTATAACCTTAATTAACATTTTTGTGTTTAATTGAAGTTACGACTATTATTTATATTTAGTTACCTCACTTTGCTTTTTTAACGAATATTTCATTTCTCTAGTTTGTATAATATTATCAGTACTATCCAACACAATTCGCTTCATTTTTTAGAAAAACATTTAGAGAAACATATTAGAGTATTTTTGGACTCAACATTTGAGATCAGAAAACAAAGAGTATTTTCCAATTGTACATTCTTTTTTAGGAAAACATGAAGTTATATATTAGATATAGAAAAACAAAAAAATTACTCAATCATTACTAACATTAAATAATTAGAATTTAGCAAATTTCTTGTTGGCCTTACCAGCAGCAGATTGAACCTTCAAGACGTTGAATCTAACGGTCTTGGATAATGGTCTACATTGACCAACAGTGACGATATCACCTTCTTGGACTCTGAAAGCTGGAGAAACGTGGGCAGCTAAGTTCTTGTGTCTCTTTTCGTATCTGTTATATTTTGGAACGTAATGCAAGTAGTCTCTTCTGATGATGATAGTTCTGTGCATCTTGGTGGAGACAACGGTACCAGTCAAGATCTTACCTCTGATAGAGATTTCACCAGTGAATGGACATTTCTTGTCAATGTAAGAACCTTCAATGGCAGACTTTGGGGTTCTGAAACCTAAACCAACATCTTTATACCATCTCTTGGTTCTTCTAGTAGCCTTGGACTTTGGGTTGGTGAAAATGTGTGGTTGCTAAAAATAACGTTAGTAAAAAATTCAGTCAAATTTTCATAAAAAATCGAGGTTCCTTTCATGATACTCATTACTTGAAACATGGCCGGAGGAACAGTATTGTTTAATTTTACGAGCTGTGTGGTTTGAAAGGTATGATTGTTTCATGAAAAGCATTGGCTAATGCTGTACAGATACTTGTAATGCAGAAAACTATGTGGTCTCCTCATATGAACGTTTTCATGATGTGTGTTTTTCATAGACATAGTGCAAATTATCATGTAGATGTCTTTAATATTCCGGAATATACACTCTAATGAGGGCCAAATTAAACATCTCTTTTTATCCATTGATCAATTTTTCTCCATATTCGATAGTGAGACTGCTAGAGCAGAAAAAAACTTGCTTGTGTTCCTTGATGGTATATCATATTTCCCACGATGTGCACCGCAATACCTGCTCTGCTGTTCATGGTTTCTTCACCTCTAATTCATCAATTTTCCACATTCTCTCATTATGCCATGTTTCTTTAAGATACCCCCGATTGAAATATCACGATACTAACCTTTTGGAAAGCCTTTTCAGATTGAACAGTTAATTCGGTAGCCATTTTTACTTGATTCCTATACTTTTTTCAAACAATTACAGTGTAATGAGTGTAAGATTAGTGATGGTTTTCAGTATTTGGTTCTTTTTTTTCTTTTTTTTTTTTTTTTTTTTTTCTCTTCGTTCTGTGTAACTAGTGAAAAAAAATTCTTTCACCGAAATTATATTTTTGTTAGCGGAACAAAGATCTTACTGTAATTGCCTATGTTAACTAGGGACGGGCCCTAGAACTGAGGCAGAAACAGAAAAAAAAATTATTAAGGCGTAGGTCTTCTCTAAGGCAGCGCCAGAAAAATTAGAGAGAAGTCGATACTAGCCACCGTGAAATTCCACCAAAACTTTTCAGGTGTACGGATGTTGAGTTTTACAAGCATGTTGCTTCATAAAAGCGATTTTCCGGCTGTTTTTCACAGTGTCCTGTGGGAAATGCTTAAATGAGCAGTTTTGGTAGAAACTGACAGAAACTGTGAATATTGCAAAATGTGAGGATACAGTGCAGATTTTCATTTTTAATATTTCCGAAAAAACAAAGAAAAAAACTATTCACGTGATGTGTTGAATGCCCTTTTATAATACACGTGAACATTTTTTTTTCTTGCAATTGTCGCTTGTCGCTTAATTTTTTCTTTAAAATGTATGCTCTCACTAAGAGCTTTTGTCCAAGGCCAATATACATTGCCTAGATGAAACAAACCTGTCAACATGTGAAAAGTTAGTTTATCTGTTGGGTTATAAAATGCAGGTATTTAGACACAGTATTACACTGGAATCCTGAATTATCGACTTAAACATGCAAATACAAGTTGGGGTATATTATAAAATAAATATCATATAAAAACATGTGATACATAGATTTAAAGTTAAACAGAGAAGGAAAATCCCTCTTATGTACCAAAATTGCGAGTAAATGCATAATATTCTCCAGCAGCGTTTCATAAGAAAAGTACGAGATATAGCGGCTATAGAAGAAACCAAACAAAGGAATTAAATGAATTAAACAGAGATAGTCCGAAAGCAATAAAAGTAAACAAATACCAGATAAAAAAAAACCACAGGATAACCTTTGCTATGGTAGAACACGCAGCAAAGTTGGGTTGATACGTAATAAGATCATTAGGAGTTGGAAGGAAGACTGTGTTTCGTTACTTTCAAAGCCTTTCCGCCCCATGCCACTAACGAGTCAAGTAATGTTCCTTTTTCGTGCAATGCTTTCATTTCGTCAGAACCCCCTCTGGAGATGCCCTTTACAAAAAGGTTAGGAACTGTAGTTCTTCCGGATATTTTGCCAATGTATTCTTGCAACTGTTTACCATGGGCATGTTTGTCTAACTCAACAACGATAGGTTCAGGAGCTATCTCATAGTCGTTTTTCAACAATGATTTCATTGCCTTAGAATAAGGACAGGTAACTTTGGAGAAAATTATCACAGGGCCAAGAGCCAATATTCCGTTAAATTCTCTTGCAGGATTGAATTCATCCTTGTCTTGTTTGGTCAAATCTTTATTATCCACGTCGGGGTTTGTGCTGCCTACCTTTATAGAATCTGCGGCAGGGGCTATAACTGAGCCGCTGTTTGTGGACTCCAACAATTTTTTGCCCTCGTTGTCGTCCTTGAGCTTGTCATCAGCGATAACGTCTTCTTGTTGGATTATTTTTGTATTTGAATGCTCGGACACCTCGTTTGCACCTAATCCGATATCAGGGAGCAGGAAGTCATCGTTGGAGTGGAGAGTGTGCACGAGGAAGAAACCCCCCATGATCAACACAAGCGCGAGAACCACAAGTCTTACTTTTCTGTTGGTGGCGCTCATTATTGGAGAACAAAATAAATACTTGACTGGATACAAGGATCGGGAGTGTCAGCTGGTCTCCAAAAACAATGCGGAAACTCTATAGAACACAGGGTAGTTGTTTATCTGCTGATAGACTAAGACGGTTTTATAGCAAGCAGCACATGAAAGAAGTAATCTGAAAGAACACAGTAGAGGCACTGCTAGCATTAGGATTCTCTCTCTCTTTTTTTTTTTTTTTTTTCTCTATATTTGTTCTCTTTTTTCTATGTATCTGTATTTTTTGCACAGCTATTATTGTTAGCGCGCGTCGGTTCATTTTTTCTCTTGGTGTAGTTTTGTTGGTTGTTTTCCTCTAATAGTTTTTAAAAGTATGTTAAATGCGTCCGTCTCTAATTGGATATTTTTTTTTTGGTTAGTTTCAAGAGCGATTTTGCTGGTTCACAACCTCAAACACTTTTTCAGTATGTGTGTGTGTCTGTACAAGTATGGTATTTCCCTTTGTGAGATGCAAGACTTTTTAGAGGTTCTGCATAAATTATATATGCTTGAATTGTGTGCTTGTGGCTGTATGTATCTGCAATAGCCGCTTGACAACTCCGGAAAACACTAAACGGACGAACAAACCTGACAAAGTCTTGCAATAACGGTCTTCACTCACTGGGTTTCGGAGATATTTGAACAACAAAGAGTAAATCTTAGACAACGTATTTCGTATTTCCCTGTATTGATAGAAATTTCCACGTTGTTTGTATTCTGAACTCCATATCTTGTTCTGATTAGGGTGTGAACAAACTAAAGAAAAAAAGAAAAAACACTAAGAAAAAAGACTAAGCCTGGAGTACTAAGACAGACTTACTAAATTTAGAAATAAAAAAAAAAAAAAAAAGAAGAAACTAAGACACACAAAAAAAGGCCAAGATAGAATTCCGAGACAGGGGTTTGTTTTGTTTTGACCACTGTACAAACGCATGAATGGTGAAAAATGAAAGAGTTAAAGGGAGGACAACACAATAATAACAAGAGGAAAATCTCAAAGATAAAAAATGAAATGTCAAAGCATAGGTGTATGCAGAAGGTAAAGCCTGTAATATTCATTTCTTTTTATTTTGTCTTGCAATTGCATTATCCGCGTCTTATACATTCTTATCCTTTTTCTATGTGGGGAGCTCTTTGAATAAAATTGTGGTGTTTCTCAAACCTTGTACATGTCTCAGATATGCCACGTTGTTTTTGGTTGGCAATTGCAGCACCAATGTCAACTGTGAGAGCTGAACCCCGCATATTGCATATCTGGGACTCTCTATCAAACGATAACGGGGTATTGTGCCAAACATAAAGTTGCAACCAAAAATATCAGACATTCGCCACATTAGTACCGAAAATTTCCCGATAAGCAATTTTCATACTATATATTCAGTCTCTAGAAATACTATTTTCTCTGAGTGGAGTTTTTAATGCGAGTTATCTTTATCGAGATAATGTTTACCTGACTTATTTTTTTTTTCTTTTTTGATTATCTGTCTCGTAGCTAGTAATTACTCTATTGCGCTGCAACCAAGCAGCAAATGAATCAAATTCGAGAACTGGAAAAGAAAGAAATTCGAGACCACTTTACAGAAAGTATCATGCTCCCTTCTCTACAAATAACCTACAAATAGAAAAATTGAACCCTATTTTACAAAATAATCTATGGAATGTGGGTGCTGTTTATGATCTTCTTTGAAAAAGCAAAAACCGGCTCTTTTTGCCAAAAAGAATGTAGAGAAGATATATTAATTAACTGTCAATGTAGGCCAATCTGTAAAGAAAGCTTCGCAAGGACTAATGGAGGTGGGATGATTGAGGCAGCACTTACCAAACAGGGTTAATTGCAAACAAATAAAGCAGATTATATTAATCATTGGAGACATACCGATGCTAATTAACTGAGTAAAGACTATGCATGCCAATCCACAGTAAATCTCTAAGAAAAATAAGAAATTTGAGTAGCAATAGTAGAAATAGACCAATGTATGTTTATCCATCGGCTGATGCAGGGTATTCAATCTGTTTCTTAGAGAACAAAAATCCAACTTTTTATCCTATCTTAATGTAGTCTCACTTTTGGCCATAAGATTTTGCATAAACTATGACAGAGAACAATAAGAAAAAACACTTTCTGAAATATGCATTAATTAAGTTCTCATGAAACAACACCACAAATTAAGATCCTGCATACATCAAAGATCGTGATTTATGCGTGCTTTCACCTGTTAACAGTGCGTTGCGCAAACCGAACAATGTCAATTTCATTTGTTTTTAGGTCGGAATTTAGAGTTTAGGTCAAAAGTTAGAAACAAAAAAAAAATCGAAAGATAAATTGCATCAAGAGGATAAAAGTTTAAGACAATCGATACCACACTTCAAAAAGAGAACAGACTCAGAAAAAAAAAAAAGAAAAAACCTCTTCAGCAGAACACAAAATCACTTTTCCGAGATTAGCTCGACACCCACCTGTCATTTTAAGCAACTAATTTAATTCCGGACTCCCGCCCTATTCAACTGACATATATTAATTGAGCTCCTCATATTAATTTAAGCACTACTAAGCCATGTTAAAATTGTATCTACGCGAAACCCCGTTTCTCTGGCTTTCTAAATAAAAAATTCGAAACTTGACCTTATGCTTGGCAAATCCATGGCGTAAATTGTTTTTGTCAAGCATAACATGTCGAGATTAGGTTACCTCACTTATTCTACTCACTTATGTGTTTTCTTAATCTTTCAAATAATTAAAACAAAACAAAGTTTTGCAAAAGTTTGCATCCCTTCTAAAAAAAATTAACATCATTTGTTTTTCGAAATCTGAAGTAATTTAACTATAGATTCTTTAAGTTTATTGAATTAAAAAAATTACTAAAAATAGAAATTACAAAAGTCACTAGATTTGGTTTTTGATCTACAGATTTGGAAAATATTGATTAAGGAAGGTTCAATATTTACCTACCTATGCATCGCTATGCATGGCGACGCTGTCTTTAATTAAGTCTTTAATTAATAGACAAAAGAAAAAGAAAAATAGTAGTTAATTAAAAATTGATTGTTTAAATGTTAATTACACATATACATTAATGCCAATCAATTTAGAGACACTTACAAAAAATGTCAGAACTAATTAAATTCTCTACAAGATCACTAATTACTTGAGGTCTACTCCTACCAAAATTGTGATCTGTAAGAAAAATGTCATTATAGATATATCAAATATAAATATAAGTCCAATCCTTCGCAAACCTATCGCTACTTGAGGACCTTTACTATCTTAGTTCAATTACTATATTTATTTGATCTTATTTTTTTTTTTTCTATCTCAGTTATTTCTCTTTCTTCTATCTCAGTTATTTCTCTTCTCCCTTTTCAGTTTCCAAAATTTAACTTCCTAATAATTCCTTCTGTAAATCTACTCTCCTTTCTCTCTCTATTTACTTGCTTGAGTTTTTCACTACTTCCTCATAACAAGATTTCACAGGTTATATTTTTTAATTTGCTCAATCTTTTCCCTCCTCGCCTTCTATATTCCTTGCTCGTCGCGCATCTCAAAATATTGGTCCTCATGTCTTCAAACAACAGTATTTTCACCTTCAGTCAGGATCTTGCTGATACTTGCTTTGATTTCAATCCCTTTAACGTCCATGCTGTCAAGTTTGAATCTCCTGAATCCTATACATCTGCAGCCTCTAGTGAATTATTCAGTATTAAGAGTCCCTCCATAAACAGTTCTTTTACGAACTCAAATACATTTCAGCATGCTGATTCCCTTGCAAAACCATTCAACTACGTTACTGCTATCACCGAAAATCCCGACATTCGCGAATACATGAACATTGGTGTACAGAATAACTTGAAACTCTATTGCCGGTATCCAAACTGCGAACATGCAGAGGAAAAATTCCGCTCATACTTAGAATTAGCAGAGCATATGAACACTCATTTATCAGAAAGCTCATTCAGGCCAGAATTTTTATGTAACGGTGTGCACAAATTCGCAAAATCTTGTCCGTTTACTATCTTAGGGTTCAAAACAGATGTTGAGGTAAAAGAGCATAAATTACTCAGATGCTGCGATGGTTGCAATAAATTATTTTCTAGAGCAGATAACTTAGCAACTCATTTGAGACCCAATGCTGAAAATATCACCCCTTGTCAAAAAAAATTGAGCAAACTAATGAAGAAACAAATTGGTTTGAAAAGATCAAATAGCTTCAAGACCAGATTACCCAGAAGAGATAGCATCAGCAAATCACCTCAAAAAAACACTAGCTCTCCAAAGAAGACAGCTATGGCAAGAAAGACTAAATCTTTTGATTATAGCGTACTTCAGGAAGCGGCTGCTTTTATATCAAATGACAAGAAAGTACGGCTGTACCGTACTGCTTCCGTCTCAACTTCTTCTGAACAAAATGCTGAAAAGAATACTAACATTTCAAAAGAAACCAATAGTAGCGCATTTCTGCTGGAGTATGATTTATATCGATCGCCAGATTTGGCTTCTACCTGTGAATCCTTAAATAGCTTATCAGGACTTTTCTCTCCCTTCATGGAATCTTTTAAAAAACCAAACGATCACTTAAATAATGATGCGTTAAATCAGTTCGCTGATAACCTTTTTGGATGCTTATCGACCCCTAATGATATTGCTGCTCTTTCTCTTCCAAATTCTCAATGCGAAGATCAATTATTTTTTCAGCTACCTACAAAAGGCACTTTTTATCAACAAACAGCATCAAACAAGCTGCAGAAACAATCTATAATTGATGATTCTTCTCAATATGAATACTCCCTGGTTACTTACGATCCAAAAAATATTGACTGGAGTCGTATCTAAAGAGCTTCTGTTTCGGAAATATTTGATTATTTAAATGTCTTTATTCAGATCTTTACTATATCTCATAATATTTTTTTGTTTTTTTTTTTCTTTTCACGATTTTCTCATGTATTATTTCTGTTTTAATGATTTATGGTTTATATATTTAGTCTTTTGTTAATGGATGTTATGTTAGGTTTATTGGGTATGAATCACGTAAACTGATGAGGTGAGATTTTTCCATTCAAAAGATTATATGAAATTCAAAGTTGAAATAACTACGCGTCATGAATTTATAAAATAACGCGTTTCAAAGCGTGAAAAGAAAAAAAAAAGAAAACATTTTATTCAGTACTAAAATAATCAAATCATGAAAACATTGAAAACATGTAAACTACCATCCCCCATAATTTGGCCAACTAAATAAATTATGGACTTTAATGGTTTGATACTAAAGAGGTGTCTTTCAGTGTTTTAAATATATACAGTCATGACTTCCAATCCATCGCCAATACCTTTGCCTATCAGGCTTAAGCCGTCAAACCTAAGGCCGATAGTTTATAGAATATTTTCTAAAAAGTACGGTCTCCATGTCAAATCAGATGCGCTAGAAATATTGACTGAATACATAGGAAAACAATTTGGAGCAGACTGGAAATCTAGTGGCTCATTGAAATTTATTGAACTAGCTGCCAAAAGTTGGAAAGCTAAATATCAATCAAACAAAAATTTATTCGTAGATGGAGAAAATTTGAAATCGTTATTATTGGAAATGAAGGAGAGAAAAAATGATTCGATTAATTCTTCACTCGATTCTCGCCTCACCACTGTGGAAATGACCACTACCATACTGGATGCTGATAGTATAGATTTGGAAAGCATACCAGTGAACTCCTTGGAACTTCAGGATTATTTTTGCATTAAAGATTTTTTCGAACTACCTATAATGAAATACAATCATTTGTCAAAAAAATATCAACCATATCTTCTACCGCATAATCAATTAAGATCTGAATCAATAACTGCACGGAGATACGCATCAGATTTCAATATGCAAGATAACGTGGATTTATATTTGGCCAGATATTATCAAGCATATCACAGACTTCTCCGAAATGATACATTCAAGTTTAGCCTACCATTGAATCCGTTCTCGCTGATTTATCTTGATGAGTTGAATATATTGGCTCTTTCAAATGAATTCAATAAGTTTAAACTTATAAATGATGATCATAATCAAATTACACTAATAAAGAATCTATTAGGAAGACATGGAAAACATTTCATTATCTTTGGACTTTTAACAAGAAATCAGGAGGGAAACTTCAAACTACAAGATCCCACTGACTCCATCCAATTGGATCTTACGAATGCTTACCCGAATGAAGAATTTTTCTATTTTGAAGGTTGTTTACTTCTTTGTGATGGTATGTATGTCAACTTCAACGGTAAAAGTAAGTTCGTAACAAATTTAATATATCACCCAACCTGTGAATTCCGTTCTAAATTCTTTCATCATTTCGGCTATCTAAATTTTCAATCCAATCTGCTAGATTTAATAAATTCGAAGTTGATGCAAAGTTACGATAAATATCAAGCATCTATTATTCAAAACTTAACAATAAACCAAGAAGAAGATGGTATAGGTTCATTCAAAGATCTGTTGAAACAAATCATTTTTCTTGGGTCTGGAATACCGTTGGATACTCTAAATGCATTAGACTATTTGAAAAAAATTTTTATTGAGATAACCAAAGATTTAAATAATTTGCCAATTGCTATTGTATTTTGCGGGCCATTTACATCTAGAACTTTTGATGTATCTTCTACTCCCATAGATAATAATTCAATGAGCTATAAGTCTCTCTTTGATTCTTTGGCGATGATCTTATCCGATTTTCCACATTTATGCCAAAAGACGCAATTTATTTTTGTTGCCGGTCATAAAGATCCTTGGAATTCTATGGTATACCAAGGATCAAAAGCAACTGCTCTACCTTTCAATAGACTATCTAACATTTTTTTCACTAGATTGCGAAAGGTAGTGAAAAATCTCAGGGTAGTAAGTAATCCTTTCAAAATTTATTATTTGAATGAGGAAATAGTAGTAATGAACGATCAAATATACGAGAGAATGATTCAAAATGATATTCTATTAAACTACTATAAACGAAAAGAAGAATTGGTCAAAACTATCTCCGGAGAGCTTGAAGATGAGGAAATAACATCTACTGCTAAGAATTTTGATACAGCAAATGAAGAAAATGATGACTTAGATAGATCAACAGCTAAACTATTATATTCAAAGCATAATTATCTTGAAATGATTCACAAAAAGAATCTTAAATATTCTGATAAAAAGACATTGAGGTTGCATATCAAAAAACTTGTCAATACAATAATTCATCAATCACATTTATCTCCTTTTGCTACAACAACTAGACCTGTTATATGGAAATATGACCAATTACTCTCAATGAACCCTCTTCCTACGTCTTTGATTCTAATTGATTCTTCTATAGAGTTTTTTAATGAAACTGAGGCTGGAATGAAATTTGTTAATGCTGGAAGTTTTATCAACTCAGACAATAGATCTGCAAACTATACTGTGTATTTTCCAAGCACAAGAACAGCAGAATTGAAAAAAATTTACCATGTTGGATTCTGAGTATCATTCCTAGAGAGCCAAGCAATTTTTGAATATTGGAGAAATTATATTCTAACAGTAATTCTATATTATATGTAATATGCGATGTAAGTAAAGACCTGGCAAAAATAAAGCGATAAAAACAAGCTAAAAATCAATGTAAATAATAATTATAATTTATAAAAAAAAGTTTTTAATGGAAAAATTTTATGGAATAACTGAATTCCTAATAATACAACTAGTATTAGTGTGTAGAGGTTTCAACTCTATTTGAAAAATCTCTTAATCACGCTACTAGCACTGTTAGACCTTGATCTAACTTTGAAAAGTGGCTTTTCAGGTTTTTCAAAATCTTGGATATTCACGTTATCTACATCATCATCGATAACTGAATCAAGGGAAAATTTTTCTTCCTTGTTATCCAAAGAAAACTTTGAAAAACTCTCGAGAGAATCATTAAACGAAGAGTTCGACATTACAGAGGATAAATCTGTGTGGAAAGAGATTTTGGACTCGGAATGAGCGAATTCGAAATTTGAACTTTGAATGCTCTCCAGATCTGAACATGCGAACTCATCAGAAGATTGAGTGAATGAGGAGTTTGAGGTTGAAAATGGAGAGCCAAGTTTGATTCTTCCGCTGTTGTTATTTCTTACTGGTCTAGACATATTCACTAAAGAAATATTTTTGTGTCCAAACAATTTATCAAGCTTTGCTTCTGTAATAGGGCTTTCCGCATTCCCAAAATCGTTCAAAGTTGAGAAGTTGAAGGAGCTTAAACATGGGGTTTTGTCATCCGATAAAACTGAACAAACATCATTCATATTATGTTTTTCAGCAGAGGAATATGACAACTTTGGTGAATAGTCCAGTAGCTGGTCAATATCTGAAGATATTTTTGGTGGCAGATTTATGAAGTTAAGTTCCTTTTGTGATAATTTTTCTAACGTTCTATTGTTTTCATCACTGTCAGTTTTTTTATCGGAATTGGAGTGTGTGTTGGATTGAGCTGACGAAAATTGGGCGGCATTTTGCTTTTCGGATACGTTCTCTTGGCGCTGTCTCTCACACAAAAAGTTGGTCAATATTTTATTAGATCTTTGGAGAGATCCAACTTCTCTTTCATACTTCGATTTCAAATCAAAGTAAAGAGATTTGTAGTTGCATTGATTTATTTCTGTCTTTAGCATGTTGAAGTTATTAAGTGTGTCGTTCGCAATCATAGTCAAAGATGTAATCATCGTTCTGAGTTCCTCATTTTCTAATTCTAAATTTATTATTTTATCTTGCTCATCTGAAATTCTTTTTTCTAGAAGCTGTTGATTGAAGATCAATTTTTTTTGGAAAGTATTTCTTTCGTTCACTATAATCTCTGTCATTTTGTTATTCCGTGACAAATAAAAAAAAAATTTCTAATACTCTCTTTGATATCACTGGGTAGAGGAATGAGCTAAAAATAAACTACACTATTCAAATGAAATATGAGACTGAAAAGTTCGCTAGACTTAACTTTTGAGAATGAGAAAAAACACAGAATCAGTTTCTCAGAAAAGAGGTAAGCATAAGCTTCTGGTTTCACGTAAAGATCTGAGGGATATGTTATTAGTTTTATAGGTGATATGTTTAATCATGAAATGCGATAGATCCCAAAGTTTAGGAACGAAACACTATTATGAAATGTGGTACTCATTAATGGGAACAAGATTAGATCCTCATGTTGAAAAAAAAAAAAGTTTGCAGATAATAACTATGCGTGCGCACCCTGCTTTCTGTATATAAGACAGCTTTTGAACATGCGTTGTCGATTCGACCTGCAGCTGTTTTCCCACAACTTAGGTGAACGTAAATTTAGAAATAACAATTGATGTTTTTGCATCACAAAAGCGATAAAATTCATTGGAAAGCAAAGAAGAAGCTATTTTTGGTGATACCGTTAAACTATTGTGTGATCCGTAGATTATTGTTTAATAGAAGTAGGTATGCATTGATTTTTCCGTATTACAAGAAGTATGGCTGCTTGCAGCGCGATTCAAGTTAGTTGTTGAATAAAAAAAATATTGTTACTAACATCATTGACTATTTGATCTCTCCAAGTTCCTTGAGTTTCAGATCGGAGAGTCTAACCATTTTTTTTTAAAAATTGAATTTTTAATCGTTATTGAAACATCCTGGCATAGAACATATTGTATACAAGGCTTCTAGTTCGACAAATTTCATGCAATTATCGTAGAATTGATTATTGGGATTGATTTTATCCACCATTATCTATTGCATTGTTTTCTGCAAGGATTAAATGGTAAGTATATATAAAGACTGGTTACTACAAAGACTGTATTAGTTTCTAGTATGCACAGACTTGGGGTTATCAAAAATCATGCTTGCCTATATTCTATTATCGTACTAACCAAACGTACAAAAAAAAATTGAAAAACTACAACTAGTTCAAAAAAAAAAAAAAGCTCTAGCGTAACGTAATACTAACTATTAATAGAGGACAAAGCATCGTTATAGAACAAATTTCTGTCAATCTCATTATGTATCCAGATACCATACACTTCTCCTAGGTGATTCTTGAGAATAATCAAATCATTGGACATTTGGACCTCATAATGCGAATTTCTGAAAAAGTGATGATATGCTGATGTGTAACTCTTAGGAATTATACCTAGTGAAATATTCTTGGGATTATTTCTATTTACAATCATCAACCCTTTTACATAATTGTCCTTCATTTTTAATCTTTCGCTGACTACTTGCTCCTGTCCTGGTGTTGGAAACGCAAGCTGTGGCTCCACGGGATCCACATTTCGCTCATAAAACACTAAAGGCCCTTCAAATTCTAATTTTTCCCATTCGTCTATTTGCGTGCTGAATTTATACAAAACTGAATATGGTGTTTGGCGAATAATACACTTCAACTTTGGGTCATACTTCCCAACAAAGTTGAAGGTCAAAATGCCCTTGTATACTTCCAAAGTGAGTTCAGACTGTTTGTTACTGTGCTCTTGTTGCGATGAATCTTGATTGCTATTGTTTTTGGTATTAGTGGTAGGTATATTTATTCCTGTATTTGAATCGTCTGCATTTCTCTGCTGAGGAAAGATATCATTGAGTATACTGATACCTTGATTACTATGCGAGTTGATCGAACCATCGGATGGTGGATTCTGAAATATTCTTTCCGGTGTAGATTCAATCATTTTGCTTTTGGTTCATAGAAATCTTCTTACTATAATCTTTTTATTCTATGACTCAATTAAATCAGTGGTGTTGACAAGGTCTAGATATTCACTATGCTCCGATAAAATGAGAATATCAAATATCATTAATATCATATTTCTTGCATTTTCCATCAAAATATGAAAATGTTCACGGAAAATAATTCATGGTTTTGTGCACTGCAACTCTGTGTTAAGTGTTCATGATGCTTTGATGCAAGGAGATAGAGAATCCCAGCCTTTATGCCTAAAATTTTAAGTAATTTTGATAAGTATCCCAATGTCTTTGAAAAGTAAATGATCTTACAGAAGAAAATAAAACTTCTAATCAATCTAACATCTAATTTGATCAAAAAATAATATAAAATGAAAATAACAGGTACTATAGTATATGTCTATATATGCCACCAATAAAAGCAACGACGACTGACAATTCAACAATAAAAAATAAGAAATATAAAAATAATATAATAAAATATAGCAATAGGGGGAATACTGAAGTAAGAATTAGACTGAACAATGATAATGTTTTAAGCAAGATATTTCATGCTTAAAAATATCAATTCTAGTCGAAAACACCAAAGTATTGTTCTACATTGTATTGGCCTGGTTGCTTCCAATAATCATTGAAAGCAGTAAACAAAAATGTTTGAGAGCCAGCAGCTGATTTAATAGCTGAGATGGCAGCAGCTTGGTTTTCTGAAGAAGGAACTGCTTTGCCATTGGTATTTCCTTGGGATGGCCATCCACTTTCTGTAACCAAGATAGCAGAGCTTTCAATATTACAAGCTTTGGCAACTTGACCAATAGTTGTTTCCAACCAAGTACCGGCACCGGAAGCCTCACAAGTGGAATCAAAGTAAGCATGGGCATTGATTGCGACAAAATCACCAGCTGTACAAAGAGATGGATTACTGATGACAGCGTTGAAAGTATCAACTGTAGTAACTTTACCAGTGTAGCCTTGTTCCTTTAAAAGGCTCTTAGCAGTGGCAACATTGCTGGCCATTTGAGAAGCAGAAGCTTCGCCATTATTAACAAGCTCATTACCAACAGTAATAGCATAGATATCATCCCAAGAACCGTGACTTTTGACAGCACTTGCGATGGCACTGACTGAGCTGCTTATGGAAGACATATCAAAGATACCAGCTAAAATCTTTTGGTTTGAGCTTTTGGCTTGCAATACATTTTCAACTTGATCACAATCACTTGCGTAAATTCTGATGTAGTCGAAACCTGTCAACTTGGTGAACTCAGACTTGACAGTTTCCAAACTTTTACAGCCGGATTTGCTGTATGGAGAATAGGTGATACCCTTGCTTCCACCGGAGCCAACACTGCTTGATTGAGAGCTGCTACCTGCGGTAGAGCTGGATTCGGAAGCGGAAGAAGTAGCTGACAGGGAAGCAACGGATGAGGACGAGGAAGAACTAGTGGCTGTGGCAACAACAGAGGATGCACTAGAAGCAGTAGTTTCGGCAGCTTGAGAGCTTGGACTATTTGTGGTGGAGAGTGAGACACCGCCAGTTTGGGTAGAGACCACCTTGTTTTGTTCATTGACAGCGACAATGACAGTAGCTACGGCCTGAACGGTCTGCACGGTTTCTGTGACGACCTGTCTCTTGTGGGCATGTTTGAAAGGAACAGCCAAGATTGTTGGGGCGAACAATAAGGCAGCTAAGTATTTGAATTGCATCTTGAAGAGGACTATAAGAAAACTCTATGGACAGAGGTAGCTGGAACGGATTGGAAAATGAATGAATGGCTGGGTAAGGCTGTGTGATCTAGTGTGGGCTCAATAGACACGGTTAGATAGTGGTTTTTCTTGCAGAACAGGAAGACTTCAAAGATATGGAAAGGAGTGTAAAGAAGTTGGTTTGAAGTGAATGCTTGTTGGAAGAACCAGGAAAGTTTTTTGCAAGTTGGAGGAAAATGTAAAACAAATCACCAATTACAATAGTACTGGCAGGATTTCATCTTTTATAAATAAAAAAAATATATTATTTACTGTTATGTATTGTTTGGGAAGCAAAAATTGAATACATAAGTCCCAAGAAAAAAAAACCTCTCACTGCTTTATTAGGTTTTGTTGTATTGTTCCTAGCTATCCTCTAACATTTTGATACTATTTATTTTGTATTCGTAACGTTTTTGTTTTGACTTTATGCAGCTAATCACTTTCAGTTTCAAAAGGTGTCTGATTCTGATACAAAAGGGCTGAACCTTCCCCTATTAGTGCTAATGATATAACAAAACTGTAACAAGAAAAACAAGAAAAAACATCCGCTTTGGGGCAGTGTGTACCTAAAACACACATAAAACAAAGAAAAAAAAACTTTAAATACATACAAGATGTGTACAAAAATGGATAAATCTGTGTGGATTAATTAAATTTTTGGCGCTAATTTAGCCTCAAAAGAGACAACTGTTTTGATTAGTGCTTCAAATAACCTTTAAAAACAAGGTCTGTTCTGTGGTAATGTGCATACCTATGCTGTCCTACGCACTTATCAAGTGGTCTCTCCAGCTTTTTCAGATTTACTATGGTGTGCGCTTTAGATAACTCTATTTTTCATCCTATTAAACTCCTAAGTTTATTTTTCCTTCCCAGCAAAATAGAAAAAAAAAATACCGTATAACTGAGTCACGTTGGTAGGTGAGACATTGTATCAGCATTGTATCAACATGGAATGGCTCTGCTCTCTCACGTGCTAATATGTATGGCTGAATTCGTGATCTGATCACGTGAAGAGCATGGTTATCAAACCACTCGCCCATCCACACCATCAAACAAACAGTACCATAGCTGCATGTCAAAGCCCACACACAAAGGAGGCTCATCTACACACAACAAAGATCTGATCATAAATTTTTTGAGAAAGCAGTATACAGGAATAAGTCTCTAAATGGTGATTGAAAAATAACAGAAATTGTAGACTCTGCACCGCTGGAGCCATGAAACTCGCTGTTCTTCTGTTTCAGCAGTAGATTACAGCATCCAGAGAGCCCTCAAAGCCCCTCAGACGGATCTTAAAGCCCTTAGTCTCTCGGCTAGCTTGTCCTCCTTTTCTTCGTCCACCTTTTGCTTGGTCTCGATCTTGTCAGAAACCAGCGAAAGGTTCTGCTGCAACTCCAATCCAGCCTCGTCAGCAACAGCACTCATTAATGAATTGACTTCCTCCTGAGGAGTGGTGAGCGCAGTGGCGTTGTTGGTGGCTGTTTCGTAATAGTTCGTGCTGGCATCCAAGTCTTCGAATTGGGTCTCAAACTTTTCCATGACTAGCGATATTCTTTCTAGATTCATACTCTGCAATGCCTTGTCCATTCCCTTGATCACATGACTCATGTTTCCCGTAACCTGTCTCATGGTGACTGCTGTTTGGACCCTTGATGATACAGCGTCGATTCTCGAAGCTAATCGAAGCAAATTTAATTTTTCATGCGATTTTCTAATAGCATTTTGTGCATATATTTGGGCTATGTCGTTATTTCCCTGTTGTATGGCTTTCTTTATTTTTGCTCTCTCCTTCTCTTCTTCTTTTCCAGCCTTTATAGCTTGTCTATTCAACTGCTTGGCAGTAAACTATCGGTAATGTTTGTTAGTTGCTTTTCGCTCTTTCGATCTCCCATTTTAACATTAAATTTTGCTGCACACTTACTTTGAGTTGAAATAATGAATCTAATGTATTGTTAGTATTGTGTGGCAACGTAGATATGCAACGCTAATATCCCAAATGATAGAACGAGAAAAAAAAATTATCCAAACATACTTTCTAATCCTGACATAATCCTATTACCTATTACTCTGATGATATATCACTGTATTACCTTTAATAGATATACTCCTACTGCAGATTTACCATTAGCTTTGCAAGGTCTTTTGATTCTAAAATGCAAAGTTTCTGCTTTGATGATTGAACTTCTAGACTCTAATCAAAATTTTCCTCACATTTTTTTTTTTGTGTTGTCAAAACTACCGAAAAGAAAACTGAGTATAAGAACACACTCTTGCTTTTGATAAGATGTAATTCTTCTCCAAGGTTCGAAGCTCTGGCCATTTATGTAATCGTATTTCAACATGAAGCTTACAAAAGCAATAGATAAATTCAAAATTGTATTAAAAACAATTAATGCCAATGAAACAAGAACAAGATAGCTAGCATATGAGTAAAGTAGAACAAAGTAGAATAGAAGTAAATGTCAGGAAGAATAAATAAAATATGTCAGAAAGAATAGAAAAATGTGTTATGAGAATTATGCAATCCGGAAATTCCTTAAATTAGAACATGAATAAAACAACTAAACCGATAGCAGGTGTAAGGCCTAATATACTGTTAGAAGCAGCATTACCTTCGATAATGGAAGAGAAGGTTGAGGAAACGCTGGAGTGTTCAGGTGTCTCAGATTTTCCTGTTGGAGCTTCTGGTATTGGAATTGGAGCACTTTCAGATGTAAGAGGAAAAACTGGGGTAATTGAGTAGTTTCCCTTGGTTGAGGTAGTAATTGGACAGTACGTTGTGTATTCTGTAACAATCAGTTCTCTAGTCTCAGTGACAACAGTTACACCAGTTGTGATATGCTTTGGAGTACAAGTCATATTTCCGCAATCAGTAATAGTCAAAACGGTAGTTTGAATGTCAGATACAATAGCAGTGCTAGTCAATTCAGTGATATTAGAAGAATTACATTCAGCTGGAATTTCAGACATAGTGGTAGCAATTGAAGCAGAAGCAGTAGAAGCAGCAGCAGCTAAAACAATAGAAGAAGCAGTAGAGAATTTCATTGTGTCTGGTCTATTTGGAGTCTGATCAAAAGAGGGTTTTGCTCAAAATGTAATTGATAAATATTTAGAAGGCTTATTGATTCTTGAAGTTTGTTTATGATTTTTTAACACTTTAAAAGTATAATAGATTGAATCAAATCAGGACTGATCCAAATGGATATTCCGAGTATTTTATATTCCAAAATTCTTTCGAATATTCGAATACAGATACTTCCTATCAAGACCCCTTTAAAATGTTTTTGCCGTATCTTCAATTTTTTTTAGTATCTTTAATTAAGGTTTTCACAGCTTTCTGATAAAAATGACCACTGATACGGTGAATCAGCTTGATCAACTTTCATATCATTCCTGTCTGCCAATTAATCGTTATTTCTCACCCCGAAAAATTAGGGATATTCCACTTTATTCTTCGCATATTATTACAACCATGTACGGCTCCAATCAGTAATTAATAAGAATCTTTTGTAATTAATGGATAGCATTTTGACACTTTTCTAAATGACCACATGAGTTGATGCGGCATTTTGGTGCCGTTTTTTTTTTTGGCTACTTTTCTTGGTTTTTCATGTTGAAATTTCCGCTTGCATTTCATAGGCGCATTGTGATGCTGCATTGCTGTAAAATCAATGAATGTGGAGATAATAGAATATTATATGAACAAAACAAGTGAATGTTAGCATGATTTCATAATTTTATTCCAGAGTTTGTTGAAATTTGCTGAAAATTTCGACTTGAGGTTTTCCTGTACTCAGCCAATCAACAAATTTCATTTACTGTATAAAAAGTGGAAACTAATTGAAACATTTTGTTTTTCACGTGATATCGATTAAAAAAAAACCTTTCTGACACTTTCTCAAGAATGCTTTTGCAAAAACGCGTGAAAGTAGTGTACGAAAATACTCYAATATATCTACAGTAATATCGACAAATAGTAGCTCACTCTTCTGCTCCAACTTTCTCTCCAGATTAGTTTCTAGGTTGTCTGTTGAAAGTCACCTTCATATTTGCTGTTCAAGAAAGCAATGAATTCGGAATTATTTTTTTTGGGAGTACGAAACTTATCAAAGTTTTATTTCTTGCCTTATTTGCTAAAGTAGTCGCGTCAAATCAAACCATGTATACCTAATTGTGTTCAATACAAAGAATATCTATCAAGAATAATAAATATTATTAATAATCTAAAAATTAATTCAGTATGCTCCATAGATGTTGCGTAAATTATTTTCTTTTTGTAAATTAAAGAAAACTTAGAGTTTTTGTTGAAAAAACTAATTAAAAAAAAAAAAAAAACAAGATTGAATTTAAGCTGTCAAACCGTTGATGAACAGTTTTTTAATTTGGATATATCTGACAGTTATTCCTTTTGTTTCTTATTCTCAAAATAAGTAATTTTGAATCTCGACTTTTTTGTAAAAACTCTTTTCCATTTTAAAGAAAGTAATCAATTTGTTTATTTTAACAATATAATAAAAAATACGAAAACTCACGCACTTTTGATTCGAAAAATTTAAAAATACAAAATGTCCTTCGGAAGATTTTTAGGCCAGTAAGTTTCTACCAGAACCATAGGTTTGATGAGCGTTTAATTTTTTTTGATTGTTTATATTTTACCTAATAGATGGATATACTGACACTAAATGATATAGATCATCAAAAAATGCTGCTACCAACATTACAAATCCTTCAGAAGAACCAGGATTGACAAACTCTGAAGAAGCTCCTGAGGCAATTGTAGAGACCTCTGAAAATCGCGCTCTTTCTCCTGTTGCAGAGAATGAGCCAACCAGAGAGGGAGAAACAGAAGAAACAGAAGCAAACCACCAGACAGAGACTACTGGAACTGAAAAGAAAAAGAGACTTAATTCAAAGTTTGTGAACGGTTTAGAGAAATACCAAGTTTTGGGTGCTATGGTGGAGTCTGTGGCTGATTTTCTTGCACCAACATTACTTAGCGCAAGAGAGTCAGCTCCTGAAGCCGTTGTAAATGCCGTGAAAACTGTCGATACCGCTTGTTTCGATACTCTTAGAGTGGTTGAAGAAGTATTTGTCGTCGAACAATTGAGAAACAGGATTCCAAATCATGAGGTTCAATAGATATATACCTGTCGTCTAAGAGGACAGGCAGTCTTGTATACAAAAGCTTTAAAAATAGTCAATACATGCACAAACATATATCTATATAATATAAAATTGATAATACATCCTCGTTATGAGAGAAGAACATTATAAATCGAGAGCTGAAATTTCCAGAAAATATCGCGTATTTACTGGTTATTGCTTCTTAAGATGAGCAAGTTGTGTTGTTGTTCAACGTCAGTGACAGCAACATCTAACTCTGAAAAAAAAAAAAAACAGCTGTCAGACTGTATTCTTGCATCAACGCTAAAAATCCATCTAGTCGAAAATTTGTCTTTCTTATTTGCTGCTTTACTGTCTACCTATTGCAGTTTTTACTTTCTCCTTATTCTATTCTTGATTATCTCCCTCTTGTACAACTTTGTACTTGCATGTTGCAAGAAGTTTCACAACATGCGTTGCGTCGTTGCAGCCTTAACTTTTAAGTTTTTCATTGATTTTGGTGGCTTGTAGGAAACTTGTTTCGCACTGATATAAGCCGAAAAACAAGACGCTTGAATAAGAATGTTCAGAATACTCACATGTTTCAGACGCAGTTCGAACTACTGCAATCTGTATTTTGACCAAGGCTTTTGCAAATATATGCAGTTCCCAACATCTGAAACTACACCATGTTTGGAAATGATCTAATCCTAAGCTGGTACAATTGAAATGTACAATTCTAGAGCACAACTGCACACGCGCACGCACTATGAAATTTGTGATGAAACATCTAAGTCTGCATATACGTCATGCAAAATAAAGTATCCATAGTATTATGTTCTTTCTAACCCTATGGATAATAGATATTTCAAACAAATAAGAAATCAAGATGCTGTTTTGAAAAACTCAAGCCCATAACGAAAATAATATAAATATCTCAGTAACTTTCTCGAAAAAGATTCCCGGATAACATCAATTTGCAATGACTTACTATCTTTTGATATTTTTTTTGATTGTTACAAGTAACATCCAGTTTTGTCAATTACGAGTCCCTTAAACCTAATATCAAAGTCAAAATGAAATATTTCAATTTGTTAGCTCTTCTCTCCTTAGTGACTCTTATCGATGCGGTGACCGTCCATACCACTCACACAATTACCGAATACACTGCCAAAACCACAACCACATATGTGATGCCTTGTGATTTCAACAACGCAGATTACACTTCTGTTATGTCCGCTGCCAAAGCTAAGGCTTCAAGCACCAGTACCTCTTCGACCTCTAGTACTTCCTCCACCTCTTCTACCTCTAGTACTTCCTCCACCTCTTCTACCTCTAGTACTTCCTCCACCTCTTCTACCTCTAAAACTTCCTCCACTTCGAGTACCTCTTCTACCTCTTCTACCTCTAGTACTTCCTCCACTTCTAAAACTTCCTCCACTTCGAGTACCTCTTCTACCTCTAGTACTTCATCCACCTCTACTACCTCTTCTACCACTAAAACTTCCTCCACCTCGAGTACCTCATCCACATCTAGTACCTCTAGTACCTCATCCACTTCATCCTCTAGTACAACTTCTTCTACCTCTACTTCACCTGTCAATAAAGAAGCTGTGGCCAAAACTAGCTCATCCAGTTCAAGTTCTTCTAGTACTGGTACCTCTTCTAGCTCAACTTCCAAAGAGACTTCTACTTCCAGCACATCTAGCACTGGTACCTCTTCCAGCACATCTAGCACTGGTACCTCTTCCAGCACAACTGCTAAAGAAACTTCTTCGACTTCAAGCACTGGTTCTTCCTCAACTGCTAAAGAAACTTCTTCAACTTCAAGCACTGGTTCTTCTTCAACTGCTACAACTTCAAGCACTTCTGCAGCAGCTGTGAACAAAGAAGCCTCCACTTCTTCTAGTTCTTCATCTAGCCAAGCATCCCTGTCAACTGTTGCAGCTGCTGATGAGACAGCATCTTCTACTTTAAGTGCCACGGGAACAAACAAACATACTCATGATTCAAAGACTACTGATTCAACCACCGTCGAGAGTACTAGTACTATGGTATTTTCAAGCGTAGCTACTACTGTTTTAGTAGTAACTTCTTGCAAAGATAATTCATGCGGTACTTCCACTGTAACCACTGGTGTTGCTATCGTTACTACTACTATCAATAATGTTGCTACCAGTTATACTACTTACTGCCCGTTGACTGCTACTAAGTCCTCTACTAACACAACACAAAATACATCTTCCGTTAGTGGAGCTGTGAATAAAGAAGCCACCCCTACTTCTACAAGTTCCAACAGCACTGTATCATCATCAACCACCGCAGCAGCAGATTATAAGGAAGTATCTGGCACTAGCACTCAATTTACTACAGACTTCTCTACAACAGTTTTGGTCATCACTTCTTGTTCTAATGATGCTTGTGGTACTTCTTCTGTCACCACTGGTGTTGCTGTTGTTTCTATTACAGTTGATGATGTTGTAACCAGTTATACCACTTATTGCCCATTAACTGCTGCCGCTGCTTCAGCTTCTAGCAATGAAGTATCTTCTCAAGGTAGTGACTCTTCTTATGTTATCGTAACCCTGATCAGTACTGCTCCTGCTATTACAATTACTGAAACTATTCATGTGCACGGTACCAGCAAATCTACTGAAGCTGCTGTTGCTGTTGAATCTTCAGCTGCCTCAGCATCCTCAGCATCCGTAGCTGCATCTGCTTCTACAGCTTCAGCTGGTTCTACTGCTGCCTCTGCTGAATCTTACATGGATGCTGTTGCAAGTACAACTGCTGCTGCTGCTGGTACTACCGAAGCAGCTGAAACTACTGGCGAAGCTACATCAGCTGCACCTGCTGCTCAGACTGAGGCTGCCGTTGCTTCTAGTGTTTTAGAAAGTGATGTTGAAAAATCCTCAGCCTCACAAACCGAAGCAGCTGTTGCTTCCAGTGTTTCAGCAAGTGATGTTGAACAATTATCAGCTACTGTAACCAATGCTACCAGTGGCAACACAACTTATGCTATCCAATCATCCACAAGTGGAAGTTCCTCATCTAGTCCATTGAGCATGTTCTACGTATTGACTTCTACTTTGTTGTGTTTGTTTGTAATTGCTTGATTTTAATATTTTAAGTCAACAATTTTTGGCATCCTTATTTTCAATTCTAATTTCCTCCATTGTATTTATTCATTAATTTTTCTTGCTCTTTTTAGTTCATTTTGCGCTGCTCGTATTTTTAAGTCAATTGTTTTCAAAAACATTATTTTGGTGCTTGTTGCACAAAAATATATTATAGATTTATAGACTTCTTTATTATTAATATCAAATTTATTATTTTTATAATGCTGTAAGTTTTAAAGTAATTTTGAAATGGATACTTTTTGAGTATTTTTTAAATTTGCGAATTGATAAAGTTTAGTGGTTAAAATTAGTAATTTTACTGTTCTTACTAGAGAAGAACTGCTAGTGCAGAAAAAAAACTTTCAAACTGTAGGTAGGTTAGTTGAATACCCACAATCACCATTTGAATTCGTTGAACCGCCCAGGAACACATGGGATAATTATCTGTAACAATGAGCGAGACAAAGACACTGGAAACTGAATTAAAATTTTATAATTACCAAGAATACAGCGTTAAGAAATATGAACCGATTAGAGATAATAATAAGTTGATAAGGGGTTCTCCATTAGTGGCGACCCATTTCAGCAACCCGTATATCGATACCAATTCTGAGTTGTACCGCAAAACAAGAATAGTTAGAATACCCCGCACATACACACAAGAAGTCTGTTTCCCCCAATTTTCAACATTCATGCCAGGCTTTGAGCCTGCTGCGTTGATAGATCCCAAACTGAGCAACACAGACGAATTATCCCATCTGGCTACTGGAGAAAATATATCTAATTTTTTACCTTTGGGAAAAACCAAAACAGGCCAGCTTTTCGGCAGATCTTCAGTATCACCTTTGTCTGACTATTTAACAAATGAGGAGTTTACAGAAATTGTCGAAAGGATCAATGCAATGTTAATGCAAGCATATGAATCTTTTACCTGGTACAACATAATCACAACCATATTTCACTTTCTCACCATTCAAATTTTTCAGCAAATGGGTATTCTCAAAGACCAGGCTACAATAAAGTTGATTGAATTAGATAATTATGTCTCTGAAGTAAATACCACTATTTTGCTGCATAAAAATATAAAATTAGTCAAGCCTAGCAAAAATGGATACCTTTCAGTATGTTACTGTTCACAACTTTTTTTTTTTACTATCCAAAATGTTCTATCACCACGGGATAATGTTTTTGGATCAAAGTGTTTCTTGTAATTAAAAAACTGTTTACTAACATTTGGATAGCTCGATTTTGAGATTCCATGTCCCGCAGACTCCAATGATAGAAATCAACAACTTATTTTCTCACAGTAATTGTTTTCAACTTCCTTCGAAGCACTTCGCTATCTTTCAACAGGTTGAGCGATTTTCTCATTTCTTTTCATGGACAAAACTACTAATTTTCGAAAAGTTTCAATGCATAAGTCAATTCAAATTGATAAAAAACTCATATATTTAGACTGTTTTTGTAAATTCATGTTGAATCTGAATTTGGGATATTATTGTTTTTACTTACTAAGTTGAACGTGCGCATAATTTTTTCTGTGAGTTCTTCTTCGAAAACCTTTAAATTTTTATACAAATTATCGTTAATGTGCTGTAAACCTTATAGGATTTAAACGATTTTATAGCTATGGACAGATTTTATAGACCAATTCAAGAATATTGAATTTATGGAAATAACTGCAGAATAGGAAAATGGGTAGTGAATTGCAAAATGTTGATAGATTTTTACAGCTTATGTCTGCAAAGGCTGGCGAAATAAAGTACGCAGACAACTTTAAGGAGGATTTGAGTGCGGTCACAAATGCACCTCTTCGATTTCCAAAAAGCATTGCTCCAAAAAAGACCCCTATAGCAGAGGAAGATGGTGATAAAGAGTCGGAATCATCCGAGGTAATTGATTTAAAATTCAAATCTATCAAACCTCCATTCAAATTTAGTGTCGAATTCAAAACTGATTCTCACAAAACCATCTATGAAGTCAAGGAGATATTGATGAAAGCAGCCATTGCAGAAAATCCAAAGCTCGGAGATCTAATTGTAGCGCCTTCTCAGTTTAAATTAATGCTCAAGTCCAAGGTAGTTCATGACTCCTCATCGTTACTGGATTTAGGATCCCACAAGGAATACTCTTTTGTTGTCATGACTACAAAAGCTTCTGAAGATTTGCTTGAAAAATCCAAAAAAGAGAAAGAAACAGCAGAAAAGACAGCTGCAAATACAGAGGTGTCAATTGCCAAAAATTCCACGGGTAAGCTTATATTAACAGAACAGACTTGGAAAAAAATACACGATGTTATCAGTTCTGATTTCCAAGGCGAACCAGCAAACATCGTACTTAATAGATTAAAGAAAGGTTGGGAATTGACTGAGTAGATTGGCTGAATTTTACGTAGAAATCACTCAATCAAGATACTGGCAATCAGCAGAAATCATGTTGATTTTTTGTTTAACCCCAATTATTCTGTAATCTAATATATACAATCGCTTAATAAAATATATATTTGTAGTACGTATATATATATCTTTGCTCAATTTAATATGTCCATATCATCGTTAGCCTCATTTTATAGGCGAATTGCTTAGTTACCAGATTGTATCTGCTTTTTTGTATCTAGCAAATCTGCTTTGTAGTATGGTTTTCTGGTTTTCAGTTTTTTCTTTTTTTTACTGATTCGGGACCAAGCAAATATAAACTAAACCAATCTTGAATCAACCTTAGGGGAAGCCCACTAAATCTCTCATCAAGCCTCTTAAATTACTATATTATAGCAAATGAAATACTTAAAAGGAGATCTTTTGAAAGTATGTCCCACTCCAGGGATTTTATTGCACGCTTGCAATTGTCATGGAATCTGGGGTGGAGGAATAGCTAGGCAGTTAGCTAAAAAATATCCAAAGACATATAAGTTGCATGAACAGTATTGTTCTAAATTCGAGAGTGATCCTTTGGAATTATTGGGCACGTCTCAAATATTACCGATTGTCGAGGAACAGAATCTAGGAAATGCTAAATATATGATTTGTTTGTTTACTTCGATTTCTGGAGGAAGTGTTTACAGTGATTCCCCTAAGAAGATTCTAAAGAATACCAGTAGTGCCCTAAATCATTTACTAATCAACCTCAAAAATGAAAATAACACCCATATTAATGACTTAAAGGTAGATGGTAAACTTGAAATCTATTTGCCAACTATAAACTCAGGTATCTTTAGAACTCCATGGAACGAAACATGTGAGGTTTTGCAAGGTTACGAAGAATATTTCAATTTTAATGTGGTGCTATTTGAGTAATAATATACACTTTTTCCCCAAAATAGATGAGAAGAATCTAAAAACAATAACTATGATAATAATAACAATAACGTCAATATACATAAAAACTTACTGTATCACGAAATCAAAATAAAAGAAAAGAAAAATCCAGTAAAATACAACAAAAGAAAGAAAGGTTTAATTTTTTTTCAGACATAATCAGCATTATATAGGCCATCGAAATCACTGTTAGACCTATTTTCGTTGAAATCATAATCATCGTCATCATCATCTTCAGAGATTTGAATTTCAGCTTGCTTGTAAATGAAGATTGGTTCAGGGCTGTCGTGAACTCTAAACGAGCCAGAGTCATGATTATTTTCATCTGAGTCATCAGACCGGTTTTGGTCATAATTGTTAACAGATTTAATTTCACGACTGAAAGTATCAATGTTGTCATTGATGATATCATCGGAGCTTCTTTTCGAAATATCGTTGAGCTCATCTATAAATAATGAAAACCTATCAACATTATTGATATTCGTGAGTTCATCTTCGTACAAAGGACGTCCTAGAGACCCCTGATGCTCCTTCTGTTCTTCTAATAATTGGATTCGGTTAATCCATTCCCAAACCATGACGGTAGAAACCACCAAGCCCACTGCGTTGAAAACTTCGGACAAATCAGAAACCCAGACATTGGCCAAATCAGCAACAAAGAAAGCTAGCTGAAAATATGTCGATATGATGCTAACAAAGCTTATGAGTATCAAGTTCTTCTTTATGATGAATTTGTATTTTATGAAACAATATAAGGCAATCAACACAGAGTAGACCATAGACATTGCGATTCTTAAAAGATAAACAAAAGCAGGCAATACTCCTAGAGAATCCATGTCTGGATCATAAGGCTCACTGCTAAATTGAACTTTATGAATCAAGTTGAAGTTGGATATACCCCAAATAGTCTGAGCCACTAAGGCTAAAAATCCACCTAAAAACAAAGCAAATTTTTTCTCTTTGCTTCTGTTAAACAACCTCATGATGATTTGTACTTGACAAAAATCCAAAATAGTGACCGTGAACAAATCTATGATTGAAAAAGCCAAGTTTTGGGCGATTTTACTCAACAACTGCTGCCCACTGACATATCCCAAGACAGTGTTTTCGTGAAGAAATTCGATGGAAAGCGAGAGGATGTAAATCAAGTTAATGGAGCACAAGGTGGACCCAACGATCAACAACCTACTAGGCTTTGAGGTGTTTGTGATTAGAAGAGCTGTTAAAAAACACGCGACGGCTGCTGCTGCTGATACCGAGTAGATTGTAGGATAGATACTGTACATGAAAGTCCCATCTTTCTGGCCGCCCACAAAATGTCGCCAGTCGTTATCCACTATCGGGAGTCGGTCGATACGAAGCTTACTGATCGAATATGCTGGTTTCCCTTCGTAGCAGCTTTGAATGTACTGAAAATACGTCAGATAGTGGATGGGAAGTCCCTTTTTCAAGGGAACAAAAGTCCCAAACAACTCCGCATTTGCTGCACACGATTCGAAGACTTTGTCTGATCCGATATATCTCCATATAGAGCTACTCGACATTATTCTTCCAAAAGTGTTCCTTCTGTTGTCATGTGTTGTGGTACATTGCACTATTGGTAGCGAATATATCCAGAGAAGATGTCCATTAGTGAAAGAAGCTAAATGTCAAGAACCCTTTCTTTTGCTGGTGTGTGTATTGCTCTGCCCCAATGTGCGCATAATTTTTTTTCTCATCAACCTCTAGAATTTTATCTCAAACTATCATCTGCTGGATCAAGATGTCAAAATAAGTGATCAAGCGACTTAAGTGATCTTTCCTTATCTAACTAAACGTTGTAGCTGTTGAAGATTTAGAACACAAAAACGGAAATAACCTCAATATATACATATCTGTGCTTGTTCTCTGAGTGTGTTTGGTGATTAGCACGTTTTTTGATTGAAAACCAGAGTATAAGATCATAATCTGCCAGCGGCTAAGTACATTTTTGTCTCGTTACCAGCAGATCATAGCACAGCAAAACACCCTTGGAGCTGGAGACACCGTGACCTTCCAGCTTTGCCCTTTGAAATATTTTATTCCTCTTTCTGACACATTGTGTGATAGCCTTGAATTGTTGATGTCCATTCCTGCAAGAACCACAACCACTACCAGAACCACCACCACTTCCACCACCACAACGACGACTACGACGACGACGACCAGAGCTAGCACCCCTCCTGTTTCTAGGCTGCCAAATGTTCAATCTCTCTCCCAAGAGCCTGGTAATGACTTTCCTGTTTGGCAGCCAGACAGGGACTCCCTGAACTGTTGTTTATGTAATTGCGAGTTTACATTCTTCAACCGTCGCCACCATTGCAGAATGTGTGGTCTTTTGGTCTGCGGATCTTGCTCCTCAAACATGATACTCTACTATCCAGGAGTACACATCGTCCGCAGACCCTACGACGAATATAGTATTAGTTTGGAATACGAAATGCTACATCGCACTTGTGACTCCTGCATGGCTAATATACATGACGAAGATGCCTTCATAAGTGCTAATGCGTCTTCGCTTGACGATACCAACTATGCAGATAACTTGGTATCAAGAAGATTTTCTTCAAGAAATTTCCGAACCCCAACTCAGGACATTGGTATAAGCAAAGATCAAAGATCTGTTAAGGAAGAAGATTTATGCCCAGTCTGCAGAGCTGATCTACGTATCTTTGGTGCAGACCAGGCAGAAAAAGAGGAACACATTAACGACTGTTTTTTGAACTCTTCAGGATCTCCAATAGTTGCAAAAACCATTTCTGCAGGTAGTATGTTGGTGTATAACCTTCCTAAGGATTACAAAGGTATTCTGCATGGTGCAGTTTCTTCCAAGATAGAAAACCTAAATGATCAACTAAGCAATGAGTGTTGCATCTGCTTAGAGGAATTCAAGCCAAATGATAAGGTTGGTCGTTTACAGTGCCTTTGTATGTTTCATTACAATTGTATCAAAGATTGGTTTAATAAAAAGGGAACTGGTGAATGTCCAGTCCACATGATTCAACGGTAGACGGTGAATCACCTGTCAACTTTTTCCAAATTTTCTATTGTTTATTTTTTAACGGTCTTCATGCTAAGCTATTTTAAAGCTTCAAGACTTCTCTACTTTACTTTCTAACTTCCAGTCTTCTCATTATATATTTATAGGTTTTATGTGTGTTTCAATGTTATTTATCTGTCAAACGTAGGATATGGAGCTATATAGTCAAATAGCGAACTATTTCCTATTTGATAGATCACGTGATGTTGTTACAACATAAAATAAACTACAATAACAAAGCTCAAGTTGAGTCTATTAAGGTATTAACTGCTTTCTTTACATATTGTGATATGCTCGGAACAAACATATCAAAACTTGATAAAAGAGGGAAATAACAACAATAGTAAAAGATTACTTAGAGCGGGTGTTCTAGAATTGTACTTTCCAGCAAATGAATAACCCAAATGATGAAGTTCATGCGAATAAACTAGGAGCGATAGCTAAATCCATTTCCAAATTAAATAATTCCGTTGGTATAGTGAATGAGCTTCTTGAAGAAATAACTAAAGAGTCACATGAGACGGAAATAATAGCCGAGATATGGGAGCATTATGACAAAGGAGCCAAGATGATGTTACAGATGGACAAGTATTCAAATAGAACTGAAGATCGCTCGAGTTGATACCACTTGGTAGGCATAAGTTTGATGCCAGCCAATTCTTTTTGTTAACCCACAAAATTAATGATACTCTGCTTAAATTACATGATATACACGAGCGCTGTGACCAAGAAGGACTAGTCGTGCTGATAACAAGGTGAATTTGAACGATTGACAATTTATGTTAAGAAAAATCGGTTTTCTCGCTAAACAAAAAAGATTGCTTCTGAAAACATTCTCTGCCTTCGCTTATTTGTTCACTGTATCATATATTTTCTATAATATACTTCAGTGGATAAAAAAATAGATATCAATATAGTGTAAATCGGGAATCTAGCTTTGGGATTTTGATTCGACTGATACTTCAAATGTAGAATTTCTACACACAACAGAACTGAGAAATAAAATAAACTAAAAATTGGAATTATCAAATATATTGTTATAATATACACATATAAGTATGAAAACTATTCGCTATTAAGACGAAAAAAAAAGTGCCAGAATCTATTGCACTATTTGCTTGCAAAAAATAAGAAATAGTCATCCCTGAGATTGTTGTAGCAATGTCATATCCCAAAAGATTCGATAATATTCATTGATTTCGAATCCCTATAAATTATACTGGGGCTTTTTGCTGAACAGCGAGCTGCTGCTAACTGAAATTTTAAACGTTGGGTTACTCCAAAAGAGTTCATATTTAGTACTTCAAAGGTTCTTGCTGGGTAGGAAGCAAGCCAAATCTTTTCTTCAATGTGACTCTTTGTCTGGAGTATTTATCATCTGGAGAGAAACGGGCTGGGTGAGCGCTTTTTGTGATTTCCCCGTCATCTGAGACCTTCTTCAAGGTGTAGATACGTTTTCCGTCTGGTCCAAGAGTGTACATCAAATGCATTTTGATCTTTTGATATTTGTGTAGTAATTTTACGGGAAAAGTTGCACTAATGCTGTTATTGACAAACCACAACTAACTGGTTATAATTAATAAGATACTATGTTAAATGAAATCTCCATACAAGATATCGTTTGAAAAATTATCGATGAGAAGGGGAAAAAAAAAATTTTTTTTAGAAATTAATTTTCTTAAACAATCACGCGGTGCTCGTAATCCAAATATAAAATTATCAATAATTCTCAACGCAAACAAGACTCAATACCTAATTTTGACATAACTCCTAACAACCTCTCCAATACACTTTCAGAATCTTGATATTTCATGATAACATCTATTAGATGTCCATTGTGAACAAGTAAGCAAAAGTTTTTCATTCAGAGTTTTGATGATATCTGGAGGTTATCAATCTACTAAAAATAATATCAAAAAAACAACCAAATAGCATAGAAATCCTTACCATCTCGACAGAATAGCAAAACAAAACAAAAAACATGCAATTGTAGATATAAATAGATAAATAATGTAAAAAGTTGAAAAGTACTAACAGAAATCATAAGAACTCAAAAAACCAAAATGATCAAATAAGTAAGACAAAAGAGAAAAAAAAATAAGTAGAACGTAATTAAGGACAGAGAGAAAGGAAAAAAATAGTAAAAATCAAGATAATTCAAATCAAATATCAGAACCGTGGTGTGTCTGGTTGTTCTGGTTTGAATCTAATAGATCAGACTTTCAAAAACAAAACTAGGGTTTTTGAGATTCATTACTGAATTTTGAGGAATAAAACTAGGGGCGAAGTTTTCTTTTCCATTAGCAACTACGCCAGCGTAATCATTAAGATAATAATTATTGTCAATGGTATTCAATTTCATCAGAGGGTATTCCGACGCCAAAGCTGCAGGAGAGGCAATTACACTGCTGTTGTTACTACTTGTAGAGGAACCAAAGCCGAAAGTAGTAGATGTGGCAGATACAGGATTGGAAAGCTCTTCAGAATAGCAGGATGAAGAATTTGAATTATTTCTTTTGATGGAAGGAGCAGAAATCACTGCTGAATTCAATTGAGCACTATTGTTCATATAAGTAGCGTCAGGAGCTGGGATCATAGGTGCGCTATGAGTGTTGGTCGAGATAAAAGGAACGGATTTCTTTTTGTATGAAGAGCTACTCAAAGATGGTTTAATTTGAGATAAAGAAGGACATTTTTTGACCGCAAAAGCAGGAGGAACTTGAATTCTAGGAAATTCTGTTGTGGTTGGAGGAGCAGATACAGGAGCATGGTTGCCGTATATATTATATGTATTTGAATTATTAGATCTTTGGTTGCTTGAGGGTAAGAATGGCAAAGACTTTGATTTAGGAAATGGATTTGATGATTTGTGAGTTTGGATTTGTAATTGTTGTTGCTTTTCCAAGAAAAGTCTGTATTTTTGCAAGTTCTTCAATTCTGTCTTAATAGGGACTAAGAAGTTGTGCAAAGCATGATATAAATCATAGTTAGAGATAGAAATGTCCCAGTCCAATAAATACAAGAGCTGTCTTTCCATTTGGTTAATCTCATAAGTTGAAAAGATTCCGTCTGTATATTTGGCCCAATGCATGTTTTTTGGAGAGGCGTCGTTGTGAAATTTTGCACTTAAAATCAAACAACTCAAAAAGATACGATGTCTTGACGTTTCGTCCTGAGCAGAAGCAGTTGGAGGTAATTTTTCAGACAATTTCTTCAAGTATACCAAAGTTGCCATCAAAGTGCCTGTGAAAACGTTGGTGTATTTAACCAATCTCGAGATGAAAGTGAACAATGAAGGAAGTTGTTTTCTGCGAGATGAGGATGGTGACACAGGTGGGGAGGGAAGACCGTTCAGCAGTTGACTAGACGGAAGCACCTTGAGGGTGCAATTGACCAATGCATGGATCATTTCAGTGTTGACAGGTGAGCTGATGAATATTTTCAAAGCATGGAAATCACTGCTGGCCATTTTGACTAGATAAAAAAAAGAATGTATTGAATTAAAATAGGAGGGAAAGTGTTGTAGTACAAATGACGTAAAACTAAGAATGGCTTGTCAGTTAAGACAAGAATTGCGAGTATCTGGTGGTTTCTAAGTCAATCAAATGGTAAGTGCTGGAGCAGAACAAAAACACAACAGCAACAGTTAAGAATATGGAAGAGCAAAGTTAGAAGGGAAGCGTCCTTGATGTTATAACGGTGTAGCGCACAAATTGTTTTGTTATTCTGGGAGTAGTAAGAAAGATATATCTGGGTCTCTTGTCCTATATATAGTTTTCGTTGGATTAATCGTTTCCAGAACCACGAACAATTGCAGGTTGTCAAGCTATAGCTCAGATATTGTGAAACCAAGCAAACCTAATGTGTTACAAATCTAAACATACCTTAAACGCTGCAATCCACGAAAACTTTATCCAGAAAGAAGGTATGTACAACCTGATAATAGAATATAAATTTTGGTTTCTTTGATATTGCTAGACCAGACAATACTTTTAAACGCTAAATGTTACGCATAATAACAGGGTGATGTTGGGAATACGAGATGGCCCTGCAGCTGGGTGCACTGGTTTACTATATTTGACGTGGCTCACGCCTGTACAGAGACTTGAAGTAAACATACAACCTGACCCTGCGAAAGGAACTAAACTTTCTGCAAGGTTCCACGTCTAGCTCTGGCTCCTGTTTTTTTTTTTTTTTTTTCTTTTTTTGAGGCGTATCAGTTTAAGTCTTTTGTGGGCTGCTGATGGAGTTGGTTGGCACCAACGATTTGTTTTTTTTCTCTACTCCAGCTCTGGGAGAGTCAGGCCAATCTATCTGCATTTGCCAGGGGACTGGATGAAAAACTGACCTGGCAGCTAGGCTGAATGCACCTGAAAAACAGGAAAGCGCCCGGGCTCTACCGAAGACATAGTGCGGGCTGGTCTTGGAGCAAGGCATGGGCGCTGGATAGGCTGGTCTTCAGCCATTTGCGGACTCCCTCAGACATTGCACGGACTGGTCTTAGGAGCAGTTCAGGCCTGTCTTTGAAATAAGGCGGCCGCTCGCTTCTGAGGCCCCTTCGCACGGCAGGTTTTGGTTTTCTGCACAGCGGCTTATTTGCTTTGGGCAGAGTTACGCTTACATAGAGCGCATCGATCATGCCAGAATATATGTGTGCACACTGGCTATTATCGTCTGCGATATTTTTCACCCGCGTTGTCGTCCATGCGATTGTAATCGTCTGGGGTTTTTTACCATGTGCTGCTGTACTTCCATTAGTCACCAATTCACGGACACGAAAATATACTAAACACCAGCAAGAAAAATAATACACACAATAATATGCGCTGCAGTAAAAATTTACGCAACAGAAGAAGAACATACGTCACACATAGGGAGAGAATTAAAAAAAAAAGTCGAACTGTGAGAGCCCTGCTGGATCGCACCCATATTTTTTCTCTGGTGTCAGGGGAGAGTTAGCGTCTACGCAGCATGGAAGCAAAAAAAATTAGACGAAGCAGACTAATAGGAAAGAAAAATGAACCCTTTGATGGGGTAAACTAAAGCAGCAGCTTTGGTGCTTGAGCGTCTAAAAGGTACTCAGAATTAGAAACTTAGTTTAGTTTACCGCCCGAATAACTTGAAACTTTGATAGTCTACCACTAAAAAGAACTAAAACTTTCATACGTTACCATTGAAAACAATGATTTACCATCAGAAACAATAATGGCCCGTGAAATCCAGTTGTTATACAATGAAACTCAGTTCTTTATACCGTAAAAAGAATTCTGGATCACAGAACATGGTTTTATCGATTCCATTAAAAAGACAAAGCACAGTGTTTCCAGCAAACGTTGTTATTGTTTAATCTATTTTTGGTTCCCACTTGGTTTACATACAAAATAAATATCATCAATTGGCTAGTCTAATAATCATGCCAGCAATCTCAGGTACTGGGTAAAAAAAGATAGAATGTATTTTATATTTAAAAAAATGTTGTAGCAGCGATCTATGTAACGATAATTCGAGACTCTGAAAGATAAAAACCAATTTTGAGGGCAATTCTTGTAACATTGACATTCAAATAGAACTTATTATATTAAAAGTAAACTCTCACAGCAGCCTTTGTTAATAAGAACAGGCAGCACTCTACTTGCTATGCGATACCCTCCTTAATTGGACACTTATTACGCCATTTTAGGAAATTATGACTGCGCAAAACGGAAATTTTTATAGCCCAAAACAAAATAAAAATAGCGTCGTGCAAACGTTGCTTTTTTGCAAAAAAAAAAATATATGAGGTACTGGCTTCTCAGTCTTCTTTGATTCGAAATAACACAATAATGCAATAAATTTACACTTGAGTTGGTAAAGTTTCTTTATTGTTGTTTCTTGATGAATAAAAATAGTTTTCTTTTTGGACCTTGAGGCTAAGGCTTCCTTCATACGATAAGTTGATCAAGTACAATTCAGAACATAATCCGAAGACTACGACAAAACTTCGGCTGTAGACTGGAATCAATATATTAATAAATTACAGGATAATCAAGATAAACCTATATAATTTGCATCACAACTCCTTTTATAATAATTTATCGTTCTGTGAATAGTTGGTAATAATTGAAATTTCTATTTGGTCTGTTTCAACCTATAAATTAGAGCTATCTGCTCTTTCATAAAAGTAGTTTTTGCAGAACTCTCTTTCACTGGAGATTTTTTCATTCATTTCATTTTTTCATTCAATTTTTAGTACATATTCAGATGTGTTCATAAGAATAGATTGAAAATATATAGTTCTCTGCCAATATCACGTGATGTTAGATGCTTCAATCCATGTTTACATCGAGATCTCTGCAAATTGCCGATAGGTAAAACTTCTAGTATTAATATTTCGAATAACTTGTAAATTTATGTTTTTGTCCACTAATAACGAGAAAAAGAGTATGTTCTAAATAACTCCTCTTATGAACTGATACATTTACATGTTGATCCAATCGAAAAAATCCATGGATGAAAAAAAAAATAAAACAGTGGTGAAAAAACTACACCAGCTGGTGTCAAAAAAAAAAAAATACATACTGGTCTTAGATTTATTTACCGTCAGCTCAACTGCTCTTCTCACAACGGTTTAGAGGAACAACGATATACTGGGTTGGAGGGTTCATATGCTTAAACAAAGTTACATATATTCAAAAAAAAAAGAATATAAATATTAAGAAGTAACTCAAGCATTCAAATAAATTCCAAAAACTAAAATGATATTAACAGCAGAACATTGTTTTCTTTTGGCCGTGAGGTTTTTCTTGGCTCTCCAAAATTCATATATTCATCCAGATGAGCATTTCCAAAGTTTTCAAATTGCGAATCATATGTTAATCGACTCCAATAGTCAAATTCCATGGGAGTTCAATACCGCTTCCAGAAGCTTAATCCCCATATATCTTATTTACTACCCAATTCTAAAACTTTCAAAATTATACACCACACTATCAAATTTACAGATTCTCTACTTAACCAGGCTCTTGTTTTGCGTTTTATCTTGGTTGATAATTGATAGCTTTGTATTGAAGTCGAATAAAAAAAAAGTCTTGGTAAAAAAGCCATCATATTCCATTCTTTTGTTAGTATACTCAAGCTATGTCATTTCAACATATCAATCACATACATTCTCTAATTCCATAGAAACACTATTATTAATTTTGAGCATATCAATTATATATGACCTTAAGAATTGTTCAAACTCAGCTGACAAAAATTCATCAAATGAAAAGACTTCTGTCTCTTCGGTAAAGCTTGTGGGATTAGCATTGATTCTAGTAATAGGTACTTTCAATAGAATCACATTTCCTGCTTTTTTGTTATTGCCAAGTTATTATATTTTCAAGTACTTTATTAGAGTCCAATTTCGAAGCGCAATACATTCAAATTCTATCAAATTGAATCATTCTGTTCAATTGTTATTATTTACAGCATTCATAATATTCTTCACTTATGCTTTCATCATTATTGATACGAATTTATACTTGAAATATTTTCCTGATTGCATGTCCAACAAAAATGAGTATGTATTGGCATTTTGGAATAATTTTAAATACAACTCAAACATAGAAAATTTGAAGAGTCATGGTATTCACAAAAGATACACTCACCTAATTATCAATCTTCCACAAATGTTAGGACCACTATACTTAATTTTTTTGATAAAAATGAGAAACTTCTTTTATTTCATTTTTCTTCAATTGAAAAAAGCTTCAAATTATTCTTCGTCACACTCGAATTCATACTCCAAGACAAGGGAAGCTAGACATGGTTATTTAAAAAAGTTTGATTCATTCATTTCCAATTTCTGCCAGCTCAATTCTCATCAGTATTTGGATATCTGCAACAAAGACATTTGTTACCTACTGATAGTTTCGAGTTTGATTGTTTTATCTGTATTTCCACATCAGGAGTTGAGATTCTTAGTACCTTTGCAACCATTGATTTTGAACATCATCGATTTTTGGTTTTTGAATGAGAAGACACTATCAGTCAATAAAGAAAATCAAGAAAATTCGACAAGTGCTTCTAAAAAAAATACCAAAAATACCCCAAGCTCTTTGATTTACGTAGTCACTCCAAACGTCAAGAAATTAGTCAATAATATATTGATAATTTGGTATATTTTTAACCTAGGTATGGGAATATTGATGGGTGTATTCCATCAATCTGGAGTCATTTCTGTTCTTGACTATTTCAATACAAAGCATTCAGTATCGTCTCAGAACGATGATACCTCATATAACGTTCAAATATGGTGGAGAAATTATTCCCCTCCTACCTGGATGTTATCGTCATCTTCTGACTATCATGATGGAGGAGTAAATAGACTCGATTATAATTCTACTATAGTGGATTATACCATAATACCCTATGAAAACTTGGACTCGTCCTTACTAGAAATAACAGAACCTATGATTCCAAAATTTGAGACTAAAAATAGGAGTTCCGAAAATAATATTATGGTTTTGGATGTTATGGGGATGAAACCTTTACAATTGATAGATTTACTTGATATTTTATTTAAAAATGAAGAAAATTCAAAGAAATTGAATGAGGAAATGCTCAGTATAAATCTAATTTGTCCCTGTTCAAGTTTTGAAAATTTGTTGATTCCTTCTATGGAAAGTGCGAAAATATCTTTCACTTCCGAAACGATTTTCAAGGATTTGATTCACTTAAATATGGACCATCTTGAATTAGGAATATGTGTGTATTCAATTAAGCCTGTTTATCGATAGTTTTGTGATTACATAACTGTTCCAAAATCTTTATATTAAGAAATCTATCATAGTTAATCTATAATAATAATTTTTTCATCATATAACTTCCAATATTCAACTCAAAAGGTAATGTTTTCCCCGATTTCAAATTATTACGCAATTCTTTAACAAATTTGATGGAGTCATTATTTAAATTTATAAATTCGGAATCCAAATAATAATCTTCATCTAGGTGTAAATTATAACATGTATCTTGTTGTTTATCCTCATCTGGCATAATTGATCTATTTTTGAAAAAATCATTCTTTTCATCAAACAAAGAAATTGTTTGTTCTTTTAAAATATCAGCAGTCGATAACATGTCTAGTTTTTTAGAAATGCTTTCTAAAGTATCGCTCTCATTGATGGAATAGGCAAACACGACGTCATCTTGATTATTCTCACTATCTTTTCTTGTCAAAGAATTCTGGTTATCTTTATAAACAGTAGCAAGTAGTTGTAATTCCATTATACATTTCTTGAGGTTGCAATTATTATACTTCACGATGTTCTCAATCGCATTATAATCAAACAGATTGAATCCGAAATCCATACATTTCTGATTAAGATATTTTGAGATTTCCGATATTGATTTATTGCTCAATTCAACGATTGAATTGTGTTGCTTTGCCAATTCAATTAGTTTATCAGGCAACATGGTAATATCAGTACATGTAAGAAAAATGGGTTTTCTACTTGTTGAAAGAACTGAATAAAATAAATCCCAAAATGCTCTATCGTATCCCTTGAATAGTATATCTACGTCATCAAAAAGGATCACATCTCTATCATTCTGAACAATTTTAGATGTGCTTAATTCTTCTAATGTCCTTTGAAGTGCTTTTTTTGTATGTGGTTGACTAGTATTGATTTCATGAACGTGAGCATTCAAAAATTTGGAGATACAATAGACACTTGCCGTTTTTCCAACACCCGTATCTCCGTAAAGAACAAAGAATGGAATATATGGAATCAGTTCATTGTCAAAATTTGTTAGCAATTCCACGTTAAGTAAATTTTTTCTCAGTTGTTCCTCGCTAGCATCTTCACTATAATCTTCTCCACAAGAATCTTCATCAAAATCGAAATACTCACTATCATCAATAAAACTGTCAAAAAAATTTTCTTGTTTCTTTTTGCAATTATTTATTAAGTTGTTTTTAATATATGCAATCCTTTTTTTCAGCTGATAATTTTTTTCCAACAAACTGAAAGAATCTTTAAGCCAACCAATGATTTTACTAACATTCACATTGTCAACGAGTAAGTCATATGGGTCTTTCGGAAGAAATGAGTCAGCCCATAAATTATGCACTTGTATATTGTTGTTGGTTTGCTTTACTTCACGCGATTCGTAAGTATCCAAATCTGTAATTATAATGCTATGCTTTATAGGTTCATCAGGTGAAATATTATCATGGACTCTTAAATTCAGTAAAGTTGTCAATTTTGCCAAATCCTTCAAGTTTATAGACGATAAGCAATCAACAACTTGCAGGTTAATATTTTTGTTTCCTAAAGAAAATTTTTGCAGATTGAAATCACTGAAATTAGTATTCTTGTCAGTAACATGAAACTCTTCCCTTGTTAACGCCCGCATTATGAGAAGATTTTTGTTTCTTAGCTTTTCTTTTTTAACCATTTCTTGTCTTTCCGCATTCAGTCTGCTATTCTTTTCTGCTAATTTACCTTTGTCATATATCTCTTGGAAAAATTTATTTCTAAATGATCCCATCTTTGTGTTGTTATTATTGGGATTGGAGCCAGTAATAGATGCATTTGAAGTATCATCGACTAACGATTGTGGTTGGGTGAAAAAAATAGGATCAATATTACTCTCTTCATCGTCAATTTTTTTCAAAAATGATTTTGGTAATCGTAGCTTTATTTTCAGAGGATCTATATTTTTACTCGAAGTCTTGGGTCTAAATATTTCCTTCCAAGAAAGTTTCTTTTTGTTATTACATGTCAGCTCTGGAATCTCGATTATCTCAGATCTAGAACTATAGTTGAGAGTTTTTTTGTTTATCATCTCTGGTGATGTGATTTTATTAACAGTATCAAAGCTTGAAAAGATTTTCTGCTGCAATTCGGGAGCTACGCTTATTTTGACCTGACGCGGATCTACTTTTGATTTTTGCGGTAAAGCTTGGCCCGTTAATATACTTGATATGGAAACCTTTTCCTTCTTACTTACTGTTGCATACAGTACTTTATCATCGGTTATTCCTTGGTCTAAAAACAGGTCCTTGTTATCTAAGGGGAATTTGTTTGTTAAAGATAATGCAAATTTATTGGGGATCGAAAGTTTGACATTGTGTGGATCAACTGTTTCTCCAAATCCCTTCGCGCCGTAATGGAATTCTTCCAGCAGCTTCTTCGATAGTTTGTTTCCATCTAATATATCATTGAGAGAAAGTTTGGCCTTTTTAATAGGAGAGTTGTGAACACTCAAAATTTCGTTATCTGAATATGAAGTATTTTCATCAGAGATCATGTTTCCAGAAGAAAATTGGTTCATCAATTCGCTATCGAAAATTGAATCCTCGCCGTGAGGATCGGAATTGTTCGTCTTTTGGCTCTCTCCAGCGTGTGCCTCGTCAATTGGTTGCTTCAGTTTTCGATTACCATTCAAGATATCTTTGAGAGTCAATTTCGAAGCTTTTGCTGCCGGTGGGGAGTCCAAAATTTCAATAAAACTCTGCTGATCATCCATGATTTGAACAGCTACTCCAATATTTCCTATTCTCAACTTCCAAAAGCACATAGAGTTTCAGTAGGTTCTTGTTTATCCACAACTATGATCTTTTTTATTTTTTATTTTTTTTTCTTCGTTTTAACATTCATTGAAACGCTACGCGTTCGCTCTTATTTTTAGTAAAAACGCGTAAAAATTACATGCATATAAACAAATAAATGAATGTATGAAGAGTCTATTATCAAACGCAACACAACTTCAACATTTGATATTCACCTTGACGCGCTTAGGTATTAACCATCGATAATCAAGAGATACGAAAACTTCTTTTCATTTTGTTAAAATTTTCTAGATTTAAATTTCTTCGTTAAGCCAAATAATGACTTCTATACTTGTTTCTCTCAATTGATCGTGATAAAGTCTTTTAGTAGGTTTTTTCAATTTGCAGCTCTCAAAAGAAGTATTTTCTAAATTTTTCGTGAACAAATTTTAAAGCATTCTGATATTAATTCTTTTCCTTTGTTCTGATTGTAAAAGAATATGAAAGGATTGGATGTGAAATTCATGAGTAAATTTAGAGGTTTTATTTTACATGATTGTTTAGATAGCATTAGTTGACTCTACTCTATAGATAGTGGGACCTATATATACATGGTATAATAATAGGTGAATATTTTTGAGTAATCACTATCAATTCTCACTGTGTAAAACTGATTGAAAACTTAAATAAAGATTCTAGATAATTCTTGTTACGATTTATCACAAAAGTCAATATTTTCAGTCAGTATGATTCACCGAAAGCTACTCATTATAATATCTCAGACTGGAGCCAATTGAATCCAAACTTGCCGATTGATAAAAGTATATATTTTAAAAAAAAATTGGTTAGCACTATGGTGTTGGTCCAAACATAATTTAAAGTAATTCGATGTACATTTTATTTGATTGGAGTCATGAAGTTTTAAAATCATCAAAAAATTCTTTTTTCTTTTTTCTTTTTTCTTTTTTCTTTTTTCTTTTTTCTTTTTTTATTTATTTTTTTTCCAAATGAAATTTGGTTCATTCATATATTTACACCCAATCATTAATATATAGCCAATACTTAAAGCAATACTTAGTGATGATGTAACCTATCGGGATTTTACAATTGCCATTAATGCAATAACTTAACATTCATAACGAAAAAATGAGAAGAACCAAAGAATCTAGTTAGAAAAGTAGGAAAGATGTCGTAAAAATTACATTTAATATATCACCATGAAAGCTCTATGTATGTTGAAAAAAAATACGATCTCCAGTAATATTCAGAACACGAGTCAAGCTTGGTGACATTAATAGCTTGTTCGTGGCTATTATTGTTCAAATGCTGAGAACACTTAAAGATTATCAAACAAATCTTATTTCAGTAAATCTGAATGTATATTGGTGCAGGATGAAACTTAAAATAAATTTGTAGTTGTTTTAAGAGTGTTTCTAGCAACTAAATTATAATATTGAACAGTAATCAATAAAATATCAAAAGTGATTGAGTTACTTTTAATAGATAAATAGAAAATGAATAATGTATTAGATATATAAAACTCTTCAGTGTAATAATAGTTGAGTACAATCCTTAGTTTAAAATAAACTAAGTAAATAATAAAATGGAATAAAATATTGAAATTAATAGGATTTTGTTTCCTTTATATAGTTCTTCAAATGGACTTTTAGATATGGTTGTTATAATCAAATATAAATGACCATATCAGTTTTCATATCGTATGAGTCATTCATTTGTGAACCATTCGTAATCAAAGTTGGATGACTAAGTTGTGGTTAGATGATGCGAGCAGTAGCACGTGAATATCATGTGCGATGAATATTCAGAGCGACACAAGTTTCACGTGCATATCATGTGATATAAATTTTAAAGTAAAAATGGCTAGTTTGTTTATGGCCATTCTTTTGTACTTCCGATATAGTGTAACGGCTAGCACGGTTCGCTTTCACCGAGCAAACCCGGGTTCGACTCCCGGTATCGGAATACTTTTTTTTGATATCTTTTTATCTTCATAGTTTGAATCATCATTTTAATCAGATAAAACCGAACCGATAATAGAATTACTATAATTGAAAAATTGATTCGTTTAATGTCAATATTTTATTCCATTTTATTATTTACCTGTTTATATTTATTAGTTCATATTTACTGGATAATGAGAGAAATGAATCAAAAAAACGGAGGAAATCATCAGAGTAAAAAATACCTTTTGGCCTCAACATAAGATAGTTTCTCTATTATAATGAATTTATTACGTCTTCCTTAGTGGATTGCTGTTTTGATGCAGCCTTTTGCATAAGATCATTGAATTCACCCAGGAGATGGTCTTCAACTTCATATAAACCTGGCTTTGTTGTGTTGGAGGCACCGAAAACTTGATAGTTCAACAGATCATTAATTTTATTGATATATTCTTTTTCATATTGATGGAATGAGGATAATTTGGATCTAACTTCACTAACAGTACCAGAGTAGTAATCCAAGTTATCGAATGCCTTTTCTATTTCTTCATTTAACTTTAATTCATCAATTATGAAGTGTTCTGCGTCATTATACAAGTCTAATAATTGAATAGCTTTGTTTTCTTTCGAACTCAATTCAACCTTCAATCTGTTGTGCTCTCTTCTGAGTTTCAAAGCTTCCTTTTCTTCCTCGGTTCTTTCTCTCATGATCTGCCCTTCCAACATATGTTCAACCGAAGGTAATGTTAATCTGGTAGTTTCAGTCTCTAAATCCATATTGATCAACTCATCTTGCTTTACTTTTCTGGCAGCTTTAGCAGCGTTTTTAGAAGCCTCTTCCTCAGATACCCTGAGTTCCTCGTTTTTCAATGCTTCAATAATGTAGGACTTTCTTAATTGACTATTCGCTAATCTGCTGCTTTTACTGTCATTTTTCTTCAACGCTTCCACGATCTTATTTTGGTTATATTCATTGCTTTGCATTGCAGCGATTTTTTCTTCCACTATAATCGGTTTTGGTAATTTAACATCTCTGGATGTACCTTTTGGATGCTGGATATTATCTGCATAACCGTGAGGAATTGAGGAACTAATCTTTATTGGCTTTAATGGTCTTTTGAAGATTTCTCTGGTAACAGGCAAAGTACCTGATTTGAAACCATGCTTTATAATATTTTTACCCATTTTTGTCGATTTTTAGTTTCTGATTACCGTTATTTCCTTCGCTACTCCTGGTAAAGATGAAAATCTTCTATAATATCAGTATTTCAACTATCTAGCCTTTGCATCAATATTCGTATTTTTCAGTATTTTTTTTTTGACGCTATATGAAGAATATTTGAAAAATTTTTTTATTACATTAAAATAATATTTTGATAAATACTATACGCACACAGTAATATGGAGAATTACCGGGTAACTTTCAGTTTAGAATGATTCACATATCAAGTAGCCATATCCATTTCAACATTAAAGTTCACAATACACTTGAATATATACTTATAACTCTTAGATTATTTTCCAGAAACTATATATGAAAATTCAATGAGGCCTCAGAAATTCAAAATCAAGCCCTATCTTCATTCGAAATTCAGACCGACTAGTAAACGAGAATTTTCCCAATCGTTACGTGCTGCGAAATCTAACACGACGATCCCACTGCGCTTACCAAAACTATCTTTCAAGCCATTCTGATCTAAACCTTTAGCAATACTTTCTGGCCATAAACTTTTGTGAAAGAAGTTGCTAGCAGAGCAAAAACTAACGTAACATTTGCCATCATCATTATTGTTTTTGCTTCTCTCGATTTGTTCCTTTGAATAACGACATTTGACAGGGATGTCTTCATTATTGTTCAATTCGCAGTAATCCTGAACATTTAACCATCCACGGTCGTCCTCGACTGTGTTGTAGGACCAAGATTCAGCATTCAAACCAACTTCATTTGGACGGTTGTTGAAACCGAAACGACGGAATAAGATAATTTTACCACGAACAGAGCCTATTTCTGGAATTTGCTCGCCGAGATAAAATTTGTCTTTACGCGGTTCAACATACTTCAGATAAAACAAATTGGCAAACTCGTCTTGTTGCCAGCTGCCTTCACCTTCTTGCTTGATTGACAAAATAACCAGTTCAGAATTATGGGAATCAAGAAACGAGACAATTTCATCGAGAAGGTTAGCAAGTTTAGTGGAGACAGGTAACTTTACTGGAAACTTACCGTGCACAACATACAATTCGTCATCATCGCTGGTATCGTCATTGGTATTATCACATTTCTTAGAAAGACCCAACTTGACAAATGCACCAGAGAGAGGCTTTTTTCCGGACCTAACATCGAGGAATCTGATACCATGGTTCAATTGATCAGTAACAGAAGCATTTTGGCATTGAACTGAGGGTAAAGAGACGTCATGATAGGCAGCTGAGTTGTGTGTTCCAGGAATTGAGAGTGCAGAAATTTTTGTATTGTCAGGAATTCTTTGTTGCCAGTTTGGCAATTCGTCAATATTTGCGGCGTTAACCATTGTAGTAAATTTTAGACTTGATTTAATTTAAAATCAGATTGTAAGAACTTTCAATGGTGAAAATAAATATTCAAAAAATTGATGTTATTAAGTATTCAAAGGGTTCAGTTGCTTTATAATTCTTTGTACAGCGTGCTTTTTGGCAGGTTAAATAATTGCTTTAATTTGCATGGCCCAAAAATATCAGCTACGTTTTTTTTGTATTCTACAAGATAAGTGAAATTACCAACTTGTCAAAACATATATATCATATCACGTGATGTATCATTTATGATCAAATCAATATTTATTTAATATTTCTGAATCTTGACAATAGGTATTTGAATGTGTTTAATCAATTGAAATGTATGCTATAAATAGAAGATTGATTGAATATTTATGCCTGATCAGCACTGTAAATGGAAAGTATGATTAAGAATAAATGATTGGTTTCAGCTATTCTTTCTGGCGTTTTCGCGACTCTTGTTGAATTTTCTTGTCAATAATATCAAAAGTCTCTTTGTTGTACAATAAGGTATCCAATATGAACGTGTGATTACAATTCAAGTTCAAAGTCACTTTAACGTCGAGTAGAAGTTTGACAAATTCGCTTAAATTGACCTTGTCTCCATCTTCTAATTCGATCAAATATTCGCCAGACTCATCTTTCTGTATGTTTTCTGGCAAAAGCCTGGATGAAATAAAATCTTGAAGATGCTGGAGTAGGTGGACTGAGTCAAAATCTGCGAATTTCACGTCTTTCGTACCCCCAGATTTTTCTGATATTGTAGAAGACGAGTTTGCTTCAACTGCAGACCCCAGATTATCTTTCTTGGAAGATGTTTTGCTCAAGTAGTTGCGAAAATGGATCAAATGCTTGTAATGGTGCTCAATGTACTGAGAGTCTTCAGGGAGCTGCGTATATGTGTTTAGGACTGTTTCATCCACTGAGATCTGCCTGTCTTTTGGCTCGATTAGCTTGGGCTCCACGGAGTTCAAAGTTTCAAGATTTCTTTGCATTTGTGACTTATAAAAATTGATGATTCGCTGAAAGTTTTCGGGCAGTTTTGCTCCCAGCTTGGCTACATTTTTCGGCTGATGTCTTGGAGGACCCATATTGAAGACCAATTGGTCTGTGGGTTTCCCTTTCAAAACTGGGGAGCCGTGATACGTCCGCCATAGCAGTAATCTGTGGAGAAAGTTGCTTCGAGAAAGTCTAGAGTAGCTGGGGAACATTCGTTTGGGTTGTTGGTTTCGATTTTAAGTAAACTTTCAAAAAAGTGAACGTCATCTTCTTTAAGTTTGACAGATGATAGATCTTGAATTTATAAATAGCACTGTGCACCAGATAAGAGCAAGCATTACGAGCCAGTGTTCTCTTCTATCTTATTTGCTATTTCGAGTAGTTGTTTTCCGGTTTTCGGGGTTATAGACTTACAAAGTTCTCAATGCACAAGGCACGGGTGTGTAAGGTTTTCCTGGTTACGAGCACGAGATTTTTCTTTTTATCTGTTGTTGTTTCGGCTTTCTAGATTTTGAGTTTTGGCTTTTTCACTTTAGATAAGAGACACATACATATGCTTATCTATCAACGGCAAATAATAGGCGATTATAGCCATCAGATACACCTGGAGTTTGAATAATTAAATACCAGTGCTGAAACAACACTTTTGAAACACATTTAAAAAACTAGATTCTCCACTTGAATTGCATACAAGCAAATTAGCAAACATCCAGCCCAGCTGAATGGCGAGTAGCCCCCAATGAGTGTAGATGATCACAAATAGTGAATTTGTCTGTAGAATATCAAAAAAAACCCACCAATCCTTGAGACACACACGCTACTGACCATAAAAAGCGATTGGATATTTGCAAACAGTGCCGTTTCTAACGCAAGGGAATAGGCAAGTTCCAGATCCATCAACAAGTTCATATATATATGATATTCTGATCATTGGCCCCAAACCGTACGGATTTTGACTTTAATAATTGCCGTATGCATGAAAATCCATTTTTTTTTTACCACAGAAACAATGGAATGCACTATCGAATACTGGCAATAGACCTATCTTACAACTGTTTCTGCGATGGAAGTGGCTGTTTTTCATAAATTTTCTCTCTCTGTTTCCACCCATCGAAATATACACAATTGTCAAATAGACAGGACGATGACGTGCCAAAGCCTTAACTCATCGATAAAATTTTCATCTTTTTGTCATTTGTAAGCATTTTCTGAAAAATTATCCTGCAATAACAGCTGCACTTTTTCATGCATGCGATTTAACGTGTAACTTTTTTTTTTTTTTTTTTTTTTTTATTTTTTATTTTTATTTTTTATTTTTTTCTTATTTTTTTTTATAAATACTGTGGCATCTCTTCCTTCACTCTGTTAATTTCGCTTCCCCTTTCGCCAACTTTTCTCCCAATCTATCTATTTTGACTTATTGTTGTAGTTTCAATTTCCAGCTATAAGTATTTTTCCTAATTCTGAACTGTCTTTGCGTTTCTATTGCATCCTATCTAAAAATAGCTAAGAAACAGTAGAAAACCCAGAGAGAAATAACACTAAGGATACAGAAGAAATATGTCCATTATAGCTTCCTCAGACTTGTGGGACTCTGTCAAGTTCGACTTGACTCCTCGTGGGAAAGTTGTCATTTTCGATACCGCAATACCAACAGGAATTTTAGTGTTTTGTGCTGCTCTATATTTTTACAGACAAAAAGCTGCTTCCCGTCGAGAAAATTCAGCTTCAGATGATTCTAAAAGCTTGTTATCAGACGCAGCCAGCCCTAACTATGGCGCAACAAGTGCTAGCATCTCAAATGGTGAAATCTTGAAAAAAGCTCACTTTGATATCCATTCGTTATCTTTCACTGCCAGTGATGGTGTTTCTCAGCACGGTCACTATGTTCCATTAGCTCCTTCTTCTTTTGAAAAGTTCAGATCTTACTTGGAATTTGCTCTTTTGTTGTTGCAGGTAATCATTCATATGTATTACATGCTCTTCTTCAAGTTTAATTTCACTTACATCATTCAATTTGTTCTTTGGACCTCTATTTTGTTAATGGATGCCTCAATCTTGGCTAGAAAACATTTTTCTAGCAATAAGATCCATTCCCAACAATCATTTTGGCCAATTATCTGTTGTGCTTATACAATACTCTTTGTCTTTTACGTTTTGTTTATTCGTTCCATTTTGATCATGCAGGCCTCACCTTTAAAGCAATACTACATCTCCCAATTAAGTATCATTACCATTTTATGGGTTATTTCCTGGACATGCACTGTCGGTGATTCTGCTAATGTACAAGTCTATAAAACCGAGGGTTTGCAGCCATCTCCAGAAAGAACTGTTTCAGTTTTTAGTTTCCTTTTGTATAACTGGATTAATCCTTTGATGAACCAAGTTTTCAAAGAAAAAAATCTCTCGATGCTGCAAATTTGGGGTCTTCGTGATGATGATTATGCTTATGTCGTTCTTCGTTCTTTTGAAGACTTTAAATGCTCATTCTCGTTTGCCAGCAAATTGTTTTTCTATTTTACAGATTTGTTTGCAGTTCAAGCCATTTGTACAGTTGCAGAATCCTTTTTGATGTTTGCACCAACCTACTTTTTGAAGAAAATTTTAGAGTATGTTCAAGCCCCTGATGATTATCCAACTTCTTTAGCTTGGTTCTACTTATTCTTAATGTTTTTCTTAAGACTTGTCCACACTTTGTGTTTTGGTGTCGCTTTATTCACAGGAAGACGTATTTGTATCCGTATGAAGGCTATTATCATTGGTGAAATTTATTCCAAAGGTCTCAGACGTCGTATTGCTGTTAGTTCCTCAAAACCTAGTAAAAATGCAGAAGATGAAGATAAAGAAGAAGTCAAGGAAGCTCGTGATTTAGGTGGTATCATAAATTTGATGTCCGTTGATGCTTTTAAGGTTTCTGAAATTTGTGGTTACTTTAACTACTTTATTTCAGGTGGATTATCTGCTAGTATTGCCATAATTTTCCTTTATCAACTTCTCGGATGGAGTGCTCTCGTAGGTGCTATTGCTATTATTGCACTTTTGCCTGTTAACTACAAAGTGTCAATTCTCGTGGGTGACTTGCAAAAGAAAATTCTTGGTATTACTGATAAACGTATTCAAAAGCTTAATGAGTCTTTGCAATCCATTAGAATCATTAAGTTTTTCACTTGGGAACTGAAATTTCTCCAATCCATTATGGACGTTCGTTCAGAAGAGCTTAGTGCCTTGAAGCGTCGTTGTTTAGTGTCTGTTGGTGGAAACTTCCTTTCCTTCCTTATTCCAACATTTGTGACTATCTTATCATTCGGTTGTTACATCTTTATCGAGGGACGTTCTTTGACCACCCCAGTTGCTTTTACTTCCTTATCTTTATTTAACTTGTTGAGAATACCATTAGATGAATTAGCTTATATGTTATCTTTTGTGATCCAGTCTAAAGTCTCTCTTGACAGAGTTAATGACTTTCTTTTGGAACCAGAAACCACAAAATACGAACAGATTTCTGAAACAAGAGATAGCGATTCTCCATTTGTCGGGTTTCAAAATGATGCTACATTTTCTTGGGAATCTCTGGATCACAATGAAGGTGCCGATACTAAAAGTTCTGCTTCTACTGCGGAAGAACTGGATTCTTTCAGATTACGTGATTTGAATGTTTCTTTCACTAAAGGTAAATTGAATGTGATTATCGGTCCTACTGGTTCTGGTAAAACTTCTATGTTGTTGGCTTTACTTGGTGAAATGAGTAAAATTAGTGGTAAGGTATTTCTTGGTAACACTAACGTAGCTTCAAATGATGTCGCCTACTGTGCGCAGTCCGCATGGCTTCTTAATGCTACTGTGCGTGATAATATCACTTTTAATACACCATTCAATGGCCCTCGTTATGATGCTGTTGTTAAAGCCTGTGCGTTGTCTCGTGATTTCGAAATCTTGGAATATGGTGACCAAACAGAAGTCGGTGAAAAAGGTATTACTTTATCTGGGGGTCAAAAGCAACGTGTTTCTTTGGCTAGAGCTTTATATTCAACTGCAAAAATTGTTGTTCTTGATGATGTTTTGTCTGCTGTTGATTCTCATACTGCTTTATGGATTTATGAAAATGCCATCAGTGGACCTTTAATGCAAGGTAGAACTTGTATTTTAGTTTCACATAATGTATCTTTGACCATTAAAAAAGCTAAAACAGTAACTGTTTTAGACAATGGACGTATTGTTGGTCATGGATCAGTTAAGGAGGTTTATGACTTAAGTCTTTTGGGTGATGACGAATTAATTAAAGCTTCTGTGGAAGAATCTAAAAATCCAGTTGCAGAAGCTTTGCCTACTGTAACAGAATCCCTTTGTGAAGATGCTTGTTCCGAAGATGATGGTAATGATGTTAGCTATCAAGTTGTTCCTCTTTATAGACCCCGCCTGAGAACTTTCTCTAGAGTTTCTGCATTAAGTGAGGATCTTGAATCTATTTCTGTTGATGAGGTTACTGTTGTTAGAACTACAACCAAAAATAATAACAACAATCCTAAAGCCGGAAAATTGATCCAGGAAGAAGCCAAGGCTGATGGTGTTGTTGGCTTCGATGTTTATCTATTCTATGCCTCTCGTTTTGGATCCATCATCGCATGGTTTGGTTTGATAATTCTTTTTATTGGTTCTCAATTTATCAACATTGGTCAATCCTGGTGGTTACGTCAATGGGCTGCTGCAAGTGAAAAGAGTTTACTCGAGAGAGCTGCATATAACACTATGAATTTCCTTCTGTTGAAACTTTCAGGAAATGAACTTTCCCAAGGACAAAACAGTGTTCATAGTGGGGTTGCAGGTATTGCTGCTATGATAGTTACTGACGAAAGAATGTGGAAATCACCAATGGCAAGTGTTTTTGGTTCTGTTGCCGAGGCTAACACTGTCTTTTACATGGCTGTCTATACAATTATTGGTTTTACCTTTGCTTTCATTTGTTGTTTGCGTGATTACATGGTTTTTGTTCAAGGTATTCATGCCTCTAATAGTATATTCGTTGAACTCCTTGACAAGGTTTTCCGTGCAAAATTACGTTTCTTTGATTCCACACCAATTGGTCGTATTATGAACCGTTTTAGCAGAGACATTGAATCTATTGATCAGCAATTAGCCCCAATGGCACAAGGTTCATTCATTTCTTTGATCGCTACAGTGTCTACATTGGTTTTGATTATTTCTATCACTCCTTTATTTTTTATTTTTGCTATCTTGATCATGTTAATGTTCTATAGTATTGCTGTCTACTACTTGACTTTGAGTAGAGAGTTGAAGCGTTTTGAATCTATTCTGAGATCTCCAATTCATCAGCATTTCTCTGAAACGTTGATTGGTGTCACCACTATTAGAGCTTATGGTCAAGAACATCGTTTCATGCGTGAAAACTTAATGAAAATCGATAATAATAATAGACCATTCTTTTACTTGTGGGTCGCCAACAGATGGTTGCATTTGCGTGTTGACACAGCTGGTTCTTTGGTTACATTTTTCGCAGGGGCTTTTGTTGTTTTGAGTGTGAAATATCTTGATGCTGGTTTGGCTGGTTTAAGTTTGTCATATGCAATTAGTTTTACTGAAAGTGCTTTGTGGATTGTGAGATTATATGCTGAAGTCGAAATGACCATGAATTCTGTTGAAAGATTACAGGAATACTTGGAGATTGAACAAGAACCAGCAAGAGAGATCAAAGAGAACAAACCTTCAGTATCATGGCCAGATAAGGGTGTGATTGAAGTAAACGATGTTTCCTTAAGATATGCTCCTGAATTACCTTTGGTGATCAAAAACGTTAGCTTTACCGTGGGTAGCAATTGTAAGGTTGGTATTGTTGGCCGTACAGGAGCTGGTAAGTCCACTATTATCACTGCATTATTCCGTTTCCTTGACCCTGAAACTGGATTTATCAAAATTGATGGTGTGGACATCACTAGTATTGGATTGGATGATTTGCGTAAGGCTATTACAATTATTCCTCAAGATCCAACTTTATTTACGGGTACTATTCGTTCCAATTTGGATATGTTCGATGAGCATACAGACATCGAGATTTACAATGCATTACGCAGAGTCAATTTAATAAGCGTCACCGAATTTGAAAGCTTGAGTAATTCTGGCAACCCATCAATTGTCTTGAATAATATCAATGATGGAGAAAATAAAAATAAATTCTTAGATTTATCTAATGCTGTCGAAGAAGGTGGTAAGAATTTGTCCCAAGGTCAAAGACAACTTATGTGTCTTGCCAGATCTCTTCTTAGAGCTCCAAAAGTTATGTTATTGGATGAAGCCACTGCATCAATTGATTACAACTCTGATGCCATGATTCAGCAAACAATTAGATCTGAATTCGGCAATAGTACTATCTTGACAATTGCTCATAGATTAAGATCTATTATTGATTATGATTACATTTTAGTTATGGATGCCGGTGAAGTCAAAGAATATGCAGCACCATACAAGTTAATAAGTGATACGAAAAGTATATTTTATTCAATGTGTAAAGACTCTGGAGAATTGGATACATTGATCACATCAGCCAAAGAAGCTTATGAGAAATAAGCGAAGAAATTGAGCACTCAAACGATCCATGAATTTGATTTTTGTTTTGCTATTTTTTTCTCAAAAATAAAGGACAGAAAATCTTGTTTGTGATTATGCTTGCTTGTACACAGATATAGTCATTTCATTATTTTATCATTCGTATTTTTAATTTTTTATTTGTCAAGGAATATCTTTAATACCATTCATATTAAGTTTTAATAGTATCCGTAAGTCAAAATAATAATTTAAAACCTGTAAAGATAAGCGATGATTAATAGAAACTAAGATCACTCGTTACAATTAGAACAGGTAAATACAGAAACAGTCCAGTTTATAATATCAATTTATTGATCTTCATAAAAAAAAATATAAATTTAGATCAATCTAGTGGGCAAAAAATCCTAAAATAATTTTATGGCTTAGGGACATGTAAACTCTTCGAGATTAAACCACATCCATGAATGAAGAACGCAAATGATAGCAAATGAACTTCAATAAAACTACCAGCAAAGAATACGCCGAAAGGCAAACCAAGCTTGGAAGCATAGTAATCTTTGTATACAAACCATGCCATGAAGCCAACAAGAACCAATGATGTTGGTACAGGTAAACCTTCAAAGAATTTGATCTTACCTTTTTTATCTTTAGGTATATTATTGACAGTAACGTTATATCTTGCTAATCTGGTCAAACCACAGAGGACAAAAAACAGCAAAATAAGGACATCCACAGTAGTATCCAAACCAAGCAGAAAAGCAATCAGAGCAGGAGCCACGCAAAAACTAATCAAATCAGCTAAAGAATCCAATTCTTGACCCATCAATGATGATTTATTACGGATTCTTGCAACTCTTCCATCTAAGAAATCAAAAATCATTCCCAATAAAATGAAAAAATGGGCTCTCTGAACATAATGCGACTTACCAGTAGATGTAAATCTTAAACATGATATTATAGAATAAAAGCCCAGAAAACCATTGAGACAAGTAATGAAATCTGCCATATGTAACAATCGAATCATGCTGAAATGTCTATTATCATAAATAAAGCCAATATAGTCACTTTCATTTGGTGGTGGCAATGGGGGTAAGTCACTTATGGAGAAAATTGAGGAGGATCTCTTTAATGGAGGCTTGATTGAATCAATATCCTCGTCAGTAGTATCCAGTAAAGCATTATGTGCTGATTCAACACCGCTAGAAACGGCTGTCGCTTCTTGTTTATCTTGTTTTGCAGACATAAAGTTTCTTGATAATCTTAAGGGTGAGCGATCAAATCTATAATTTTGAAAAATAGAGCACAATCAACGAGAGAGCTAAGAGTGATATGATGAACAACTAACAATTCTATAATTTTTGAAAGCTTTTTTTCCGACCAAAATGAATTTAAATAAACCAAGAGGTTGAAATCACTAGTAAAATCAATTAAAATACTCAACTAGCCTAAATATCTATAAATTTTTCATCAAGATTGTGATTATAGCAATAAAGCCTATACAAGCGTAAAACCCTGTGTGCAAATGGCAACTATTGTTGTATATAAATCTGTGCTTTTTTTTTTTTTTTTTTTTTGAAATAACCTCTCTATTTTTGTTGGTGTCTTTTTGTTGTTCACATGAGAAGCATGTGCCTTAACAACCTAGTTATACGGCAACAAGCATGATCAAGTGACGACACAGATGTTTAACATTATTGATTTTAGAAAAAATACACCGAATTGATAATATTTAATAATAAAAAAATTATTTCTAACTATATAGACGTGAAAAGTGTTTAATAAGTGATAACCTTTGGAACAACAAGTAAACAAAAAAAAAAGGAAACATGATGCAAGAAACATAACAGTAAAACAAAATAGATAACTACGTATTGAAGGATAAGATCCTGGATTCCAAAGAATTCAGCAATCTACTAGGCAGCAGATTTGATTATCTCCATTCATTCATGTTGCCGTATCTTTGTTGTTGCTGCTGTTGAGGTTGGTAATAGTTGGCATGTTGCAGGTATTGCTGAGCATCGGTCTGTTGTGGAGAACCGTACTGAGAAGCAGCATTTTGACCGTAGGTTTGGTAGTAGTTTCCAAAACCTTTGGTAGCAGCAGCAGGTTGCTGTTGTTGTTGCTGACCTTGTTGCTGGGCTCCTTGTTGTTGACCTTGTTGTTGTGGTTGAGCTTGTTGACCTGGGGCAGAAACTCCTGGCTGAGCACCTTGGGCACCTGGTTGCATGTGTTGGTACATGTATGTGTTGTAGTAGTAATATTGTGGATGCATGAATTGTGCAGGGTTAGCATTAGTTCCACTTGGTGGGGCCATATAGTTGTATGGTTGTTGAGAAGCAGCTTGTGGAGATTGGTGTTGAGTAACATCCATTCCGCTAGCAGCTAAACCAGTTGGAGTACCATATTGTTGTTGAGCATCAAATCCAGAAGAAGCAGCAGCACCTGGGGCACCAGTGGCAGCAGCGGCAGCAGGAGAAGCACCAGTGGATCCTGGGGCACCGCCTGGAGCAGCAGCAGCAGTTCCAACAGTACCGTTAGCGGCAGCAGTATTTGAGCCGTTCATTCTGAGATTTTGCTGACCTTGTTGTTGGTATGCGGAATATTGACGACTGTAATCATAGTCTGGATAACTGTATGCTTGATTTTGGTAGGAATAGAAGTCATAAGTTTGTTGACGTGGATTGAAAAATTGTTGAGGGTATTGGTGCATTGCGTTCTGGTTGTAGTAATCTTGGTATTGTCCATTACTGTACATTTGTTGGCTTTGAGGCATGCTTGAGTAGTCGTACTGTTGTTGACGATATTGTTGTTGACGTTGAGCTGGTTGTTGCTGTTGAGCTGGCTGTTGCTGTTGAGCTGGCTGTTGCTGTTGAGATGGTTGTTGCTGTTGAGCTGGTTGTTGAACTGGTTGCTGTTGTTGAACTGGTTGTTGCTGAACTGGCTGTGGCTGAGCTTGTTGTTGTTGCTGTTGAACTGATGTCTGAGTTGGTTGTTGCTGTTGAGCAGTTGTAGCTGTAGAGTCGTTAACTGATAAGGATCCAAAAGAAATTCCAATGTTGTCGAATTGGGAGGCAATTTCTGGTAATACAACAGAGTCTTTTTGATTCAATCTTCTAACAAATTTACCAGAAGATTCAGATTGTTGATTTTCGGAGGTAGCTGCAGGAGTTTCGATTTCGGCTTCTGGTCTGTCAGAAGGAATTGGAGCAGCTGTAACAGGTTCTTCAACAGATTTTATTGGTTCTTCTTCAGCAGCAGCAGCAGCGGCGGCAGCAATTGAGGCACTAGTAGCAATGGTAATTTCTTCAGGCAGTTCTTTTTTAATTTCAATACTTTCTTCGGAATTAACTATAGGGACAGTTTCTTCTTGTGGCTCTTCTTTAACAGGTTGTTCTTCAGGAACTGGGATTTCTTCTTCTTTTTCTTCCTGAGATTCTACAGGTTCTTCTTTCTTTTCTGGAACAGGTTTTGGTTCTGGTTGTTTAGATCTTGCGATTTTTGCCCAGGACATTTTCTTTGGGGCAGCAGTCGTTGTAGGAATTGCAGCTGTGAGGGTCTCTTGTTTCTTTGATGCAGCTGGTTTTGGAGGTTGTTCTTTTTCTATTGGTTTTTCTTCAGGAATTGAGGCTGGGGCAGGTTGAGTTGTTGAAGCAGATTGAGCGGCATCTTCCAGAGATACGCTTTCTACAGGTACAGCAGCAGTAGCAGCGGCGACAACGGCAGCAGCAACAGCAGCAGCCGCAGGTTGTTGTGGAGACAGTTTTGGTTTATCAGAAAGCATGCTTGCCCAGGACAGCTTGCTAGATTTAGAAGTACTTGAAGCTACAGGCTTGCTCAGAGATGAAGTATTAGAAGACAGGACTTTTTGTTTTTCGGCTGGTGGAGCGATTGAAGATTTAGGCTTTGGTTTTGGCTTTGAATCAGTCTTGCGGTGGTGACTATGATGACTGGAGCTGTGATGTTGTTGTATGCTGTCTGTGTGTGTATTATTGGAGATGCTATTGGTATTTAAGTCATAAGCATGTTGTTTCTTTACAACACTTGGTTTTTTAACTTCATCCCACTTGGATAATGTGCCGTCCACGATTTTCAATGCAACGCTTTCGGAGTCGAAATCGTGATCTCTTAAAGCGTCCAATAAATCTTCTTGAGACCAATCTGGGAAAAGCTCGCTCAACGAGGTCAATTTGAGTAGTTGAGTCTCCGATAATTTAGCAGTGAGGGAGTTATTGTTGAAACGTTTGCCAGAGACAGAGCTTGAGCCTGCACCTCTGAAGCCTCCTGAATGGGGCTTTTTATTCTTATTGTGATGCTGTGTTTTTAATGAGGACATTTGACGGGCGATGTGTATTGGGAGGTCAGAGAGAAATTGAGTGTTCAATCAGGGGAAATAGCTACCAAAGATAATGGGGGAGGCCACTGGGTAGACTGTACGAAGCAAAACCTGTGATTTCGAAGATCCCAACGGTTACTGTGCTGAAAAATATTGGGGATATTAGGATAGATATGGCTGTATGTTGCGGCTTCAGCTACGGTATGTGAAGTCGCTTCTCAATATCAATGCGGGTTATGGTTTGGTGTTTGTGGATGTGATATTGATAGAAAAAGCTGTATATATATGATATCCAAGGGAGAGGTAAACTTCCTACTTACTTAGAAAAGGGGGGAGGAGAGTGAATTTACAACTTGGAAAAAATACAATATGGAAAATTCAAGAATTCTAACTAACGCGCACTTTTTTTACTCTTAACTATGGGAGAATCGACAATTTGTTAGTGTTTTTTTCGTTCAGTTTTTTCATTGAACAAAAAATTTTCCATTTGCCGCAATAAAAAAAACTAACAAACAGAATTTCGATTTATTCTCTGCAATAAACAGGTAAAAACAAAGAGAGCCAGTCGTACATAGGAGAAAAGAGTTAGAAAGTGAGAAAAAAATTTTTATATATGGCCAGCGCATGTAACCGAGACCATGGCTCGTAACGGATCTACGCAGTGCACGCATTGTGATGAACAAAAGGGCACCGAACAAAAAAATATCAGCCAGAGCACAAAACCGTGAGGGCCAGCTAATCCGCGTAGCTCAATCAACCATCTATGATCCATTGACATGACAGCAACAATAGATAATGTATGATAAAGAGCCAGTAACTTTCGTCATTCAACAGGAAATGGATAGCGAATCCCTACGGTTTCATAGAACATTTCTCACAAAAGTTTGCCAAAAAAGTTTCACGCAAAAGGTTCACAGAACATGATGGTGTTTCTTGATTGGCCCAAGACAGTATCTTTCAGTATCAATTTTGATGTCCTTCTTAAACGACAACACAAATTTTCTCTTCTCTTCGATGAGATGCTTATCTTCCAACGCATATTCATGTTTGAGCTTCTCGATCTCGTTCAAACGACGCACGCTGTTGCTCAACAGAAGCGCGACCTTACCTCTTTCTGAGGGATTTCTAGCTAGACCTTTGTATGGAGTATTTAACATAACTACATCATCATTGGAATCTTTGATTTCTTTGGAACCCATTGTATCTTTGATTTCTTTGAAATCCATTGTATCTTTGGCCTTTTTCGTATCTTTGACTTTTTCTATATTTTTGGCCTCTTTGGTATCTTTTGATTCATCATTTGACTCTTTGACAACTTCTTCATCACAACATTCCTTACCACTTTCCTCTAATTTATCTTTCTCAATACTACTATCCTTACCCGTATTATTAATGCTTCGATTTCCAACATTTTCTGAACACACAATTTCCTTGTTTGCCATCTTCATATTAGACACATCATCGACATACTTGGCATTCCCTTCTTTTCCATCCTCACTTTTTCCAACATCCTTCTTAGTGTCTTCTTCTTTGCTCTTTTTCGTATCAGAAAATCCGTCTTTACTCTTCATATCAGGAGATCCCTCTTGCTTTTTCTCTACTCGTTTTGCTTCGTCAATCGTGTTCAATAATTCATTATGCTCGCGTATCAACCCACCAGAGTCATAACCTTTTTCTTTCAAAGTTTGAACCAATACAATTTCATCCTTTTCCTCACAACACATCTCCAACTTCAAAAACCACTCATCCAGAAATAAATCTTCCAAAGTGTACCTTGTTTCACAATCAGGGTCTGCTAGTCTCCAAGCGACACGACTTGCATCTCCGTTACCTTTGAAAATTTTACCCAACTTGTAATTCTCTAAAGGACCTTTGTGCTTTTTCTCAGTTTTAAAGTTTGGGTACTTGAAAACGAAAGATGCATACAGCGCAAGGTAGTCTCTGTAAAAATGATCTAGTTTCGATGCCTCATTGAAAGGAGGAATTTGCTGTATGATGACAAAGAGAAGAACTCCTAATGACCAAAGATCCATCTTGAATGGGTCATAACCAATTCCTGCCTCCTTCTTGTCATTTTTTTTGGTCATAGACAATACGTTCACATGCGGACTACTGGATTCATGCTTAAACTTCATCACTTCTGGCGGAGAATATGGGGGAGAGCCAACGTACGAGGTACAAAGTTGAACAGGTGAATTGAAATCACCAGGAACTGTATGCCCTGCTACCGATACTCCAAAATCAGTTAATTTCAATTCTCCTGTATCTGCGATTAATACATTCTCCGGTTTTAAATCACGATGAGCAACGTCATTATCATGCATGAACTTGATACCTAATGCAACTTGCTTAAAAAGACAGTATTTCTCAGCAAAATCAACATGTTTGAAGTTTGGCTTCAAAATCAAATCAAAAAGGTCTCCTTGTGGACAATATTCCAATATGAAACCCCAACCACGAGTCAAATCATGTATAGTTGGAACTTTAATCAATTTGCTTGTATTTACAATATGATGGTAATTCGATAAGGAAACTGCGATAACAAATTCTCTCGAGCATCGTTTGTAAAATTCCTCAGAAGTTTCTTTCTTGAATAATTTGAATTTCTTCAAAGCATAAACATTGGAACGTTTTTCTTTATCCACTACTGTCCTCACGGATGAAGAAGCACCACTACCCAATTTTTTGTTTTTGCTACTGAATTTTTCAGGTAGTTGATAACCATCGTACAAATCGACACTGTATTCATGGAGTTTGCATGGTAGATAGACGTTTGGGTCAAGAATTGGAAGAGGAAGGAGATACTCTCCCGTTGATTCTGAGTAAACAGAAACTATACTGTTATTGTTATGGAAGTTGAGATTAATTGTGGATGATTGACGCGAATAGTTGGACGGAGCATTGGATAAACTGGGAGCTGCGTCTACGTGAGCAGGAGATCCTGTTGTGCTATTGAGACCATATGGATTATAGGTTAATGTATTTTTCCTTTTTGGCTTTACGGTATCAATCGACGGAAGTGGTTTTGGTAGCTCGTTGTCGTTGTGAACATGTTGAGACTTTGGAGATACATGTGGCGGGGTGACGCTTGCTTGGACGTTTCCATGTTTGACATTATTTCGATGATGGGAGCCAATTAAGAAAGAAGAAGCTCGTGTTAAAGAACTTTTGCCATTATGTGCTGTTTGAGAAGGAGATATGAGCGGAGACGGAAGATTGCCTACTTTGTTGGAATGGAATAAGCCTGAGGCTGCGCGCTGGAGAAATCTAGACTCTGTGGAAGCTTTGTGATCAGTTGAGACCGAACTATGATCAGAAGAACGGAGGGTGGCTTGGTCGCCGCCATTATGGTGGAAAAGAGTTTTAAGATGTGGCATTGCTTCTGCTGTTTGACACACGCTTTTCCCTAAAAGAAAAAAAGAATATAGGAGATTAGAAAAGGAACGTCAATATACTGTCTTTGAGTGCAAAAATACAACAACGATCAGCAAATTGATATTTAATGAGTTCTGGAAAGCACAGTCTTGACAAGAGCTTTATATAGAACGGTTTTTGGGATTTTTACTTTTTTTTGGGGACAAAGGGGCTATTGTCAACCTTGCTTGTCTGTTTGGTGCTCTGCCCTGCTTTAAATTAGAGGTTGCAATACTTTTTATTTCGTCTGCAGTACTTTTTATTTCACCCTGGGGGGCAACTGTTTCTTTATCTGCTGGAAAGCTTTTCAGCTATCTATTTGGCAACTTTTCCTCGTTTCTGAGAAAATCCAGCACTATAATTGATTTAGTATATATGACTTGTAGGAGGCTTGGATTGTAAAGAATATCTGCTACTTATTATATGAGTCGAAATCAGTATTGATATTATAAATATATGGAGAAATTGGTTATAAGTGTAATCATGCATACATTATACATTTAAATATGCGATAAAACGCACGCATAAAAGAAAAAGAAATATGCAAACAATAAACAAATGATTTATAAAGAAAGTGGGTCAATACTTTTAAAAAACATGAGTGATAAATAATATGGCAGAATAACCTTAAATAAAGTTACAATTGTTTCAATCCCAGAAATTCTTGGAAAAATGCAATCTAGCGGGTTTTGGCACCTAAAAAGGAGATGATATGGCGAATCATACACGAAAACAGCCCAACGTGGCTATTTTCCAGACAGTGCGGATTCTCTTGGATGATTTCTCCAGTGATTTGGTGTAGAACAGTAATTTTTTTTGATCCGATATTGTGTGTGTGTGCTCTGCTTTCAGTACATGTTTTGGCTACACTTGTGGATTTTTTTTCTTTCTTCAATTCATGAGCTCTTGTATCAGGAAACTTATACATTGTATGGTGTGATTAGCACGACACTGGCCCACCACTTTATTGACCTCTGCATAAAGAATAATAACGTTAGCGGAATGCAACTTGATTTTTCTCGAATAGCTGACCAGACTTCTATGAGAAAAAATCCAGTAGTCTATAAATGGTCACAATAATAAATCCGATGACTTAAAAATCAACTGTTATCTCCTTAGCATGTCATCGCATGCCAAAGCGGTAATTTGCATAGCAAGCATTTGCTTTTTTTTATTTTATTTTTTTTATTGCCGATGGTGCTTAACCACCAGCAATACAACAATCATATGGAACTTAGGCCATCCTTCTCCACAGCGAGCAGAAGCGTCCTAAAATGGTAAAGTCATGAATCGCGAACCACTACAAATTTTGGTTTCTACTGAGGATTGATTGCTGCAATTATAACAGTTTTGATGAGACCAAATTAACTAATGCCAAGTCACGTGACCCAGAGTATTTTTCACAGTAAGAATTCAGCACGAGTACAAGATACATTTAACACTGACATCAGAAATAATTCACAAACTACACGAAAACAACATACGTGACTTCAATATAACTTATTAAGCAAAACAAAACCATTTATTTGCGTTGTATAATATCTTTTTCCTGGTCCAGTTTCTCTTCTTGAAGTGACAAACAATCGCCAATTGAATCATTTGATGCACGGTAGCCACCCTACCAGTTGCTCATCAAAAATTTCTATCAAATAGCATGGGCGACCAAGATTTGGGTGGTCTTAAGTGCCTCATATCTGAGGTTAGAGTCCTTTGCGGTCATCAAACCCATTATCTTGGCCTTGGAGTTGTCAATACTGTTCAACACAGGCAATGCTTCAGGCAAATTACTAATAATTTGGTATATATCGTTACAAATCACTGCCAATACTTTGTTATTATTTTGAACCTGATCTGTCGTCAAATTTGAATCCTCGCTGTTGCTGTCATCTATAATCTTATTCATCAATGAGATCAACTGTTTGAATAGTTTGTAATTATCTTGTTTGAATCTTCCTGAATAATTATTCCAAAACTCTTTGGATTTATGTGGTGGAGACCATGTCATGACTCCGGAATCTAATTCCAATAAATACTCGTCAAAACTTGTCAATTTCTCGTAATTATCGTTCAAGATATCCAATAATTTGGCTAAATCAGCAACCAATTCTTCATCGGCCCATTTACGATTATTCAAGTTCTTCACTACCGGTAATGAGTCATTCAACAACAACATCTTGATAACTGGCTTACATTCAACCAAATTCAACAAAATTGCAACTGATAATCTTACAATTTTTTCCTTGATCGAGTCCTTGGATATGGTGATCAATATTTTGATCAACCCATTATGTTGTAACGGCAAACTACTCACAATTGTCTTGTTGAAACTTAATAACCACAATGACAATAATGTTAAATATTGAACTTGTAATGGTGATCTCTTATTCTTTAACAAATGAATCAATGGAGGAATGTATTTGTTGTTTCTAACCCAGAAAATGTCTCTGTAATTTCTGACAGTCAACAACTCGCTCAAAACTTGGATCGAAATGTGTTGTAAATTTAAGTTTGTAGACATGATTAAATCTGAAAATAAGGAATCAAACAATCTCAATAAACCATCTTGCTTGTCACTGCTGTTATCAGTGTCAATTAAATAAAGAATTGCCAAATTATAAATTGCCAACAATTTGATTTCCTCGTCATTACTATGCAAATAGTTTAAAAAAGGTTGATATGGAAGTTCGTCATCATCAACGGTTGTTCTTAACTCGAAAAGGGCATCTTGAAATTCCTTACAGAAACTCAATAGCTCTAATATCAAGTTTAACAAATACTTGATGGCGTCATCTCTTGTTACTTTGGTCAACAAACTCAAACAAATAGAAGCATAAGATTTGACTTCTTTGGATACTTGTTCGTAGTCTTGCTTCAAGACCAACTTTCCCAAATGCTCTAAAGTGTTGGCCTCGTCGTTACTCAAAACACCGGTTTTGCTCAAAATAAGCCACGGAAGTTGTCTCTGGCCAATAGCGTTTCTGGAGTCATCCAAATATTGGCTCTCGATCTCGAATGGGGCGACACAAGCTGACTAAAAAAACAAACGTTAGTCCCAGATTTCTCCGAAAAAAAAAATAGAAAAAAAGCAGCAATCAGTGATACACTGCACACCCTTCATTTGCTAGAGCCTTCAATTCGGTACATTGAAGGAAGTCTCATGGGTCTGATCAGGATGTTTCAACATCTGGGTCCCCAGGGTCAAACGACAAAAAAAGTCCTCCTTATCTTATAGCCATTTCGAGACTTAAAACTTTTTTTGTACCCATTATTTATCGGACAAACAAACTCTATCAACACATACCATTTTGTTTCCTACAATTATAGCACACGCGAGTATTCCTGAGTGTGATTTCTACTACACTAACAATTGGTGATGGGAGCCATTTTAATTGTATTTTTGAGCTATTCTGCAGCTTCAAACCATTTAAAGAACAACCAAGCACAAAATTTTTTTTAGTAGTATGTATAATACTAGGGCAATTTGCATACTATAGGAAAAATAAAAAAACTACACACCAAAAGTCTTTATCTGCGATTCTGTATTTGGTTCGAAGCACTGCTTCTTTTACGAATACCCTCATGATAACATCTGGCATGCACTAATCAAGATCGCCAAATACAGGGCGACAAAGGCTGATAGTAGATGCCAAACATGCTACGGGAAGAGTACAAAAGAAATGCTTTGATTGTAAATGTAAATTAATATTCATATTTTGTAGAGTTAACGTAGAATCAACGCAGATTGCCAATGTTATACGTCTTTTCGATTATTAAGGGTTTGTGTTTCTGCCCTACCGAGTGCATCCGATGTGCAAAACAGAGACTCCTTTCTGAAACAACTGAACGCATGATTTTCAATACTCTTAGGAGACCACAAGTGTGTTCTTACTTACTTTCATCAACCTTAACGTTGCCCATATGGCTCTTTTCGATTCCAACCTTTGGTGTGTTCTGGTGGTCATGTTTTTTATGTCTTTCATGTTTTTCAGAATCTTCTATGACGACATGGTTCTCGGAGATTTCACTTGTATCATGCGACGGATCGTCTTTCTCTATTATTTGCTTATTTTTCTTGACATCATTACTTGTGGCTCTCAATTTTTCGAACCGTATAGCGTTGGCATCGGCAAATCTGCTGCTGAATGGTGCTAATATGTTCAATCCAACAGCCCAAGCAACAATAATGCCAAAGTACACACCGATTCTTTTCTTGGTAGTGTTGAAAAATACTATAAACAAAATCTTTTGGAAATTATACAACGGCAATGCATATCCATATCTGTAAAATTTGGGGAGAATTGTAATAGATGAAATGATTACAGATATGTTCACAACCAAGAATCCAACCACGTAAAAACCAATCCCGGATCGATCATATGCAATAATGTTGAGCATTATACACTCATTGAAAGCACCAAGCGCAGATAGATTCAAAAATCCCGCAGCCCAAATCACTAAGAAGCCTGCTTTACCAAACGCTGCATCATAGGATAATTGAAATGCTACCGTTACCAATGCGAAGGTCAATGAAAGAAAAATGTAAAGTACTTGAGAAGCTGCCCATTTATAGATGTAATAAGTTTTCAAATGGAGCTTACTTTTCAACTTTGAATGAAAATAACCAGCAAAGTTGAATAGCTGAACCGAAATAACCAAGGTATAAATCAATCCAGTGTAAACCAATCCAATAAATGCAGTAGAGGTAGCAGGTGCCAAATCCAAATATTTAACAGGGAACGGACCTGTTACTAATTGTATTGAATCTTTACTACTCAATAGCAGGATCAAGTCTGACTGCAAAACCATGGAGTCGCTATCACTATCGTTATTGATTAATTTATAAACAATCTCTGTAGGAGCAAGCTCCACTAGAGACTCTTTTACTAAATCTAACATGACAGTGACATATGACATCACCGTCAACAAATCAGTGCCAGTCTGGTACACACAATAAATGAGTTGATCTACATTATCAGTGTCCCTGGAGCTGTCTTTTCGGGTCATTTCTTGAAGATACCTATACGTTGCATTGGGTTGTACTACACACCCTGCCCAATAGTTTTCTTCGTAGACCTGGAACTTTAGCTCATCAAGAAAAACACTAGATGACACAGTTTTGGATTGGTTGGTATTTGAAGGGTGTTCCTGTGCCAAAAAATCGCTGAAATTACCACTATTCACAATGGTCCAGCCCCCAAGATCTGTCACGGTCTTAGAATTCACTATTCGCTTCATTGTGTCTCCGATGTACGGCTGTACCCCATTTATCTCGGTGTCGTCAGCAATGATAGCCAAATATTTCATTCTGTACATCCGTGTTTCCCTTTTGTAATAGGATCCCCACAATATAGAAAGTAAACCAATGTAGATAAGAAATATCGTAATATACACACGAAGAAACATCATCAAAACATTTCTATTCCAAAATCTATGGACCGCCTTGAATGTGTAACTTGATGAATGCTTGAGTTTTCGTACATTTCCGTTTTTTTTTCTCAATTTATTTCTTCTTTTTCTCGGCTCTAGCTCTACAAGCCTCATAATATCTGAATTTTCAGTGTTTGCTGTTTGCTGCGATATCGTGAAGTTGATTGGCCTGATTTCAGAGCCATTTTCAGCCTTGGCTAGTATATCATCCTTCATCACCGATGTAATAATCTATAAATCACAAATTTTTGTCGCCTGTTACTTCGAGACAGAAAAACCTACTCATCTGCCTAGTTTTTTGCTTCTTGAATGCATTGATTACCAACAAACAAGTGTGTAGGTTACACTGATTGACTAATAATGAAAGAGTCAAGTTCCTTTAAATGCTATCTATCTTGTTAAATCTTATGAGTACCTCTTTTGTAGAACATAAAATCTTATGCAGCATCCTCAAGTTTAAATCTATTGGGGCACATAACTGCGTGGAAAAAAAATTAAAAAAATTCAATGTGAAAAAAAATCAACCAGGAAGCGTAATATTGCAAATCTAAACATACTATTCAACAGAGACTACAATCTTTCCTTTGAGTATACTCATAATTTGAAAACATCTTCATGGAAATACTAAGGTGCCATTAGATTGGGGGTTTTTCGAGTTTCTCAGAGAATGAATATATACAACCAAATCGTAGATCCTACGAAGGTGACACACTCCATATCATGCCATTTTACTTCCAAGAACCACAAAAATTTGATTGTAGTGAAAGGCACCATCTTGCAAATCTTTGATTTGCAGAATGAAGACACCTCGAAATGTCTTTCTTTGGTTGGTTCTTACAAACTACACGGACAGGTCACCGATATTGCAGCCATCAATACAATTGAATCGCTGGGATATCAGTTCTTGATCGTATCTACCAAATTCGCCAAAATGTCAATAATAAAATGGAATTTCGAGATAAATTCCATAGAAACGGTTTCATTACATTATTATGAATGCTTCTTCGCCAACAATTCGCCCGTTACAGATCTAGATACTGCCGAAATGGTGCTAGAACCAAATAACAAATTCGTTTGTATGATCTTCAATAATTTATTGGCCTTTCTCCCATTAAGAGCTGATACCAAAACTCTGAGCAACGAGTCTGATTTTTTGGAAGAAGATGAAGATGAAGACATGGACCTAGATATGGATAGCAACAGAGAGATCAAGAAAACTAGGAACGGCAGCCAAGCCATGTCCGCTGATAAAAACAGGGATAAGGATGATGATGACGATGAGTATGACGATGACAAAGAAGCCATTTATAAACCTACATTTGCTGTTCCTGCAGACACGTTCATCCCAAATGTGAAAGACATAATTAATATCAAATTCTTGAAAAACTACAGAAGTGCAACAATGGCCGTTTTATATACTTCCTCTGCATTAAGTTGGTCAGGAAACTTGAAATTGAACAAAGACACTGTAAGTTTTCAAATAGCGTCATTAGACTTTGATAAAAATGAATACAGCACTGTTATCACACTCAACAACTTACCGTATGACTTATACGATATAATTCCTTTACAAGCTCCTCTCAATGGTTGCTTGTTAGTTGGATGTAATGAATTGATATTGGTAGATTCTTCGGGATCCTCACAAGGCATTATCACTAATAAGTTCACTACAAATTGCACAAGTTATGGAAATTTTTCAAAAGATCAATCCTCTTTGGACCTTAATTTAGAAAACTGCGTGATTAGTGCAGTTCCTAAGTTTCCAACTAGATTATTATTAATTAGTGAAATCGGAAAATTTTATTGGATTTCTTTCAAATTGGATGGTAAGAACATAAGAAGATTCGAAATTCTAGAAATTCCTGCTCAAAACTCTAAGGATATTAATTTAGAAAAAATCAGCACCGCTACCATATTAAATGATGAGCATATTTTCATTTCTTGTGACAGTGGGGATTCTTTATTATTATCAATGAAAGATAGTTTGAGCTCTATAGAATCTCAACCTGCTCCAGTAAATGACGATTATGATCCAGATGACGATATTAATTATGAAGATGAAGAAACAGAAGATTCACACTCGAACGACTTGCAAAAATTTGAAATCTTAGATCGATTGATTAACTGTGGACCATTGACCAGTTTAACCTTAGCATCATTACTGACTGATAAAAGCGTATGTGGGCTCCAAAACCCTAACTATAATGATATTTCTTTTATTGGAGCTTCAGGCAGTGGTAAAAATTCTGCTATAACTGCTTTCAACCCAAGTATAAAACCTAAGGTAAAATCGACTCTAAAATTAAGCGATGTCAATAGAGTTTGGACTCTCAAATGTAAGTCAATATATTTTACCTCGAAAGGCACAAAGTTGGAGAAGGATTATAACTATATGGTAACTACTAATTTTGAGAAGTCTGCATCTGATATCTTTTCAATCAATGATAACTTCAAAAATTTGAGTTTGAAAACTGGTTTTAGAAGTAAAGAGTTAATTATTAATATTGGATTCATCAATGACGAAAAAAACATCATTCAAATTACAAAAAAAAATTTATATTTATATGACTTGAATTTTAAATTATTGAAAGGAATTTCTTTGAGAGAAATGCAGGGTACAAGATATGAAGATTTACTCGAAATTGACCTCAATGGAGATGAGGATCAATCAACTTCTGAAGTTCAAGATTTAGAAGAAATTGTAAATGGTAACATTCATGAAAATTTGGTCATGATCAATACCTCTAAAGGTGCCGTTAATATTATAGAATTTTTACCAGAGAATTTAGATCCCAAGAAACTAAAAAAAAGTAACAACGACATCAAATTTTTTGAGCAAATTGACATACCCACAATGCTAACCGATGTAGTTATTACTAACGGTTATATCTCATCTTCACATTTATACAGCTCTATTTCTAACCCGAAGAGCATCATTCGAAATATATCCAAATTTAATAATGAATCTGAGAAAGTCAATAGCAAGAGAACCTTTTCACTTCTTCAAGAACAAGAAAACAATAAAACAATTGAAAGTAACGAGGATATGAAGTTGGAAAACACGAAAAAAGGCATCGTTTTTATCCTTGTAACAGGTGATAATCGTGTAGTGGTATTCAGAAAGGAGCATAAGCAGCGTGTTTTCCAATTGGATCGGGTCGATAAGTTGTCAGAGAACCTAAACATTAATCTTTTCAATAATCGCGATTCATTTCCGGATCCGTATATTAAACAAGCTATTCTTGTTAATTTAGGTGATAAATACGTTCAAAAAGAATATTTAGTTCTTTTAACCATCGGTGGTGAAACATATTTTTATGAACTTTATTTTGACAAGTTAAATGGTGTTTGTAAGTTCAGAAAACAAGAGAATATGCTTGTTACCGGTGCGCCTGATAATGCATTTGCCTGGGGTACTCAAATAGAAAGAAGATTAATTTATGTTGACGACTTTGCAAATGGTTTAAAATGTTTATTCATTACAGGAACTATTCCTTTCTTCGTTATAAAAGAAAGGCATTCGATTCCTAGGGTGTATAAATTTACTAAGTTTCCTGCAATTACGTTTGCTCCTTTCAAATTGGATACAAAGGATAACAAATTAGTCAATAATTTTTTCAACTTCAGTGATGATGGATCTAATTTTATCTTTTTGGATACATTTAGAAATGGTAGAATTTGCTCTATACCTTACTCTTCTGAAGATTTAGATTCCCCATCTATAAGGATTGATTATACCAATCAGCTCCCAATAATGAAATTTTCGATAGGCGAGAGCATCAAATTTATCACATATCATGAAGGTTCACAACTGTTAGTTCTTTCTACTTTCGAAGAGATTGATTACAAATGCATTGATGAGGAAGGTAATATTATTGCTGGCTCAGAGGAAGAAAAGCCGCATTCAAGAAATTATAAAGGTAAATTGAAATTAGTTTCCGTTAAACATTGGAAAGTTATTGATGAAGTTCAATATGATGATAATCATGTAGCACTTCAAGTAAAATCAATGTATTTGAATACTTCATCCAGTTCATCGGAAATGGTTAGTGTTAAACGAGAAAAGGAAGTTATCTTAGCAGGTATCTCGAATTTCAGAATGGAGGATTTAGCAGCATTGGGGTCTTTTCATGTTTATGAAGTTATTGATATTATTCCAGAAAAAGATAAGCCTGAATTCAGACATAAATTCAAAGAAATTTTCAAGGAATCAACGAAAGGTGCAGTCACTGCCGTTACTGAAGTATGTGGTAGATTTTTGATTTCTCAAGGACAAAAAGTTATAGTACGTGATCTCCAAGAAGACAATACAGTTGTACCGGTTGCCTTTCTTGATACTTCTATATATGTATCTGAAGCAAAGTCGTTTGGTAATTTGTTACTATTAGGAGATGTGATGAAAAGTATGTGGTTTGTTGGTTTTGATGCTGAACCTTATCGAATGCTAACATTTTCCAAAGATGTGATTCCTGTTGATGTAAATGCTGGTGATTTTGTATGCTATAATTCTGATTTATTTTTTGTACTTGCTGACAATAATGAGAATCTTCATATTCTACAATTCAACCCAGAAGATCCAGCATCTCTATCTGGTCAACGATTGGTTCGAAAGCTCACATTTAATATCAATACAGTAACTAGTTGCATGAGAAAATTTCCAAAAAAAAGCACATTAAACAATGAAAATCCTGACTTTCAGGTAGTCGGTGCGAATGTTGATGGATCCTTATATATTGTATCACCATTATCAGAACCTTCATATAGAAGACTATACGTGCTCCAACAACAGATTGCAGACAAGGAAAACCATCATTTAGGTTTAAATCCAAGAGCAAACAGAATCTCGGAAGATTATGAAGGAGTGAACAGTCAATACATTGCTTTATCAATGTACAAGGTCAAAACAATGATTGACGGGGAACTATTAAGACAATTTGTTTATCTCAATGAAGATAGAAAGAGATCATTAGCTTACAAGGCTGGTAAGCAATCATACAGCGCCATATGGAGGGATCTAGTAGAATATAATCTTGCAATCATTTAGCTAGCATCATATATAGAGAAACTTATTAATATACTACGATTTTTATCTTAATATCTAATACCGTCATACAACTTTGATTAGATTCTTATTCAATTCCCCAATTATTCTTAAATGTCAGTTTTTGTTTTTTATTAATGGCTGTGTTTCGTTCTTGAAGGTTAAAATTATCCTTTTGTGGAGTGACGAAAAAGATCACCAAAAAACAGAGAGCGTAGAATATTAACCAGTCATACACACAAAAAATAAAAAAAAAAAAGTAGCAAACGTTCTCGTAAAATGATATATATTTACTGAAAAACTTCTTCGTCACATTGTTTTTGTATGAATTGCAAATTCACTAACAATAATTAATAAAAATTATACAAAATGGTTAATCCGCAAGTTTACAAATATGATCAAACTGAATTTTTGGCAAGAGATCTTGGGAAATATATTCTAAGAATCCAGAATGACGTTTTGTTGAAGAAGGATAAATTTAGAATAGCTGTTAGTGGTGGATCTTTGGTTCAAGCTTTGCAATTGGCTTTAATTGAAGAGCATGAGGTTTTCAGCAAGACAATTTGGTCTAAGTGGGAAATTTACTTCTCTGATGAAAGATTGGTGGCCTTGGATAATGCCGAATCCAACTATAAATTGTTTAAAGACAAAATTATCGATAAATTGATTGAAAAACAAGTATTGGGTCCAGAAGTATTCACCATTAACGAGTCATTAATTCACGATTCAGACTCCTCAAATGATTCTCAAATTGCACAGGATTATGCGCTGAGATTACCTGAGAATCATACATTTGACTTAATATTGTTAGGTTTGGGTCCTGACGGACACACAGCTTCGTTGTTTCCTAATCACCCTGCACTAAAGGAAACTTCCAAATTTATCACTAACGTGACTGACTCCCCTAAGCCTCCTCCAAGAAGAATCTCGTTCACTTTACCTTTATTGGCAAAGGCTCATCATATTGCTTTTGTAGCTGAGGGATATGCTAAAGCTCCTGTTATCAAAAAAATATTCTCCAATGAAAAGACTGATTTACCAGGTGAATTGGTTAATGAATTACCAAATATTCCTGTTTGCTGGTTCGTCAACAATGATGCTGTTGCTGGTGTCACATTGAGTGAATCTAAGTTCGAATAAAAAAATGCAATTATTAATTTAGTTTTATCAGAATTGGCTTCCTCGATTATCTCTAGTATCAATTTTTGTCTTCATAAATGAATGTACTAATTGTTTAGCTTAATACAAGCTCCAAATTTTATGCTTACATATCTTTATATCATAATTACTGACTGATAGGTTGATTTATTATAAATATACAAGTCATCACAGTTTATTACTTCGAAACGCGAAAATCTAAGTAAAGTTTGATGCAACGCTTCCATAACGTAAACGTGATAAAACTTAGTGGATTTTGTTACTAGAAGTTTATTTAAAACCAAATTCGATCACCGTGGATAATAAAAGTAAAAAGAACATCGAAGTAATATTGTAGACTTTTCACAGTACAATTGTTGGGGATGAAACTTCTTCAATATATGAGATGCACTAAGATCTTACGTTGAAATTATCTTTATTTATTCTTTCTACCATCACTTAATAATTTACTTCTCTTTTCCTTTCTGCGCAATCTTTCAACTTTCTTCTTATTGTATTTGATAGCTAATCTTTCATATCTTTCTTTTTCTTCCTTTTCAGCAGTACGCTTCTTTATAAGTTCGATTTTAGCTTTCTTTTGATTTTCTTTTTCATCCTTCAACAGTTGCAACTTCTGCTTTATGAGCTTCTGCTGTTCTTGTTGCTGCTTTCTCTCTTTGAATCCTATTTTGCTTCCCTTTAAGTTGAGGGATTTTTTATATGCTTGCTTATCCACCTTCCAGCTTTTACCACTTACCCTGGAGCCTTGCATGAACTTCTTGTTTTCAGCTTCATTTACCTCTGAATTCTCATTTATACTAGGTTGCAGTAAAGAGAGTTTATTCTTCGCGTCATCTTTCACTTTTACAATTGTTGTAGCCATGTTGCACGATTGAATCTTAGAAGTATTATTTATATTATGAAGAGTCGATTTTCAGCTTCCAAAAAGACAAAGTAAATAAGCAGATGATCTCCAGAATTTTGAATGAAAACACTTCCAAAATTAAAATTTTGATATTCTAATGAAACACTCTATAGATACAAAATAATAAGTAATATCAAATATTGATAATAGTCTATAGATATATATATATCATTTAAAGAGAAGGAAAATTTTTGAATATTTTAAGGATGATTTCTTTTTTTTTTTTTTTTTTTTTTTTTTTTAAAAACTATCTTTTATGTTGTTTCACGCGATGAGACAGAAATATTAATCGTTCGTTATCAGATAACAAAACATTTAACCATCCAACATTAATGATGATGATAATAATAATAATGATCTTGACTTGCACAAAATAATTCATTGAAAACAATAAATATAATTTTTAAATAAGAAAATGTTTGACAGAAATGAAAAAACATATATTTACATTTGCTTGGCCTTCAAGCGAGCATCTATAATAGAAATTTCTTCTTTAAGACTTGCTTCTTCAACAGTTTTAACCAATTCTTTTGTACATTTAGCAATATCAAAAGCAATTCCTGCCAATCTTTGTTTGAAGTGCTTATCAGCGTAGTCATCATTATCACTTTTATCGTTTTCACAAATCATCTCCATTCTTTTACCACAATCCTCTAAAGTCTGTACAACCCATCTACCATGTTCTCTTAATTGGTTATTACGAGTTTGAGCCATAGATGTATTTGTCGCATCAAACATTTGGAAAACAACTTCAGAAATAGCTTTCGCACTTTCCTTCAAGTTACCCGTAGTAGAATCTGGCGTCTTAATAGAAGATAATAGTGATTGAATGGTAGAGATAACATCTACAGTTTGGTGTTCTAAATAAAGCAATAATTCTGAAAGGGTATTGTCTGGATTGGCAATATCGAAAGTATTAATATCAAAATCCACCGCAACCATTCTTTCTGATATAGCTTTAGAATCTCTTGCAGATAATTCTCGATCGTCATCATTCTCAAGGTCATTATTTTCAGAACCGCTATTAAAATTATTGTTTCCATCAATCAGGTTAGAAGTTATGCCATCTCCTTTTTCATTAACATAAGGGTTAGTAGAACTTACACTGGTATTTGCTAATTCAATAGGTTTAGAATCAGGAATATCACCTCCAGTACCACTTCTGCTCAAAGAACCAAATTTCTTTAATGTATCCTCAGGCAGAGGTTTCACATGTGAAGCTGTACTTATCTTGTTATTCACGTTATCACCATTTAAAGAGAATTCCAGCGCTTTCATTCTGGATAAAATCCCCGTAGACAGTACTGCACCCTTTGCTTCATCCTTGTTCACTTCATTTTTTGCATTTTTCTTTTCTTCTTGTTTTTCCCCAATAAATTTCATTGCAATATCACTGATCCAGTTCTTTTTGACTGGAGCGTTTATTGCTGAATCATCTACTTTTTTTTCATTTCCTAAAGAATTATTTTTTACAAAAGAGTCATCAAACGATTTATTCGATGATTTATCGTCATTAAAAGGATTTCTATCTTCACTATCACTTTTCAACAAGAGACTGTTATCATCCAGGTCATTATTTTTATGACCTGATTCATCATTGTCTAATCCCTTGGTATCAACCGCTGAGTATGGATTCAACCCTGATTTGAATTTATTCTGGGGAGAATTTAAATTCAAACCTGGTGAGAAAGAAGAAGCCTTTAAAATTGAAGGGCTCATCGTGAAGTTAGAAGGTGGATTTTCTCTTCTACTTGTGATAATTGGAGAATGATTTGAGCTGCCTTTGGTAATTCTTAATTCTTTTCCCTTGAAAGACTCATCAGCTGATGACTTGGTACCTTTGTTGTAATATACATCATCAAATTCATTTTCATGACCAACTATTCCAAGGCTATTATTAATTTCTAAATTTCTATTTTGCCATTCATCAACACTCTTCAATAAATCATTGTCACTATTTTTGCCATTTCCAGTGCCATTTAAATAGCTCGATGAGACATTTTGAGGTTCTAAACCTTCGGAAGTAGGTTCTACTGAATTGCTAGCTTTAGCAGCTGCTACTAAATTGCAAACACAAAACGATATCTCACTGATAGCGGTCTCAACAACTAATTTAGGTAAGCTTTTTCCATGGATAGCATAAAAACGAGTGGCGGTAATTGCATGAGATACAGATGCCTTGATTAGAGAAGAAATTTCACCACCTTTGATAGATTCACCTTGACTAGCGATGTCACCTGCAACAATGGTTATTTTAGTGATAGTCTCAAATAAAAGATCTGTACTCAAATTGTTATCATGTACAATAAGTAAGAAGGATGAAATTAATTGATTTAATTCAACTACAGATTTCATTGAAATTAATCCAGCATCCTCATTTATAAAATCTTTAATACCTGATTCAGAAAGATCTGCTGGTTTTATTGCATAATTCGTCATTTCATCATTTCTCATCGAAGTTTTGATAGATTCTGCTCTTAAATCTTGGTATTTTTTTTGCCAGTCAAGAATTTCAAGTTTTAGGCTCTCTATATTTCTTTCATTATCATCCGAACTTCCATTTAATTTGATTTCTCTCTCGGAAGCACTGTTTTCTATTGTAATCTTCGGTTTTTCGACCTCCAATTGAGCCTTCACAATCTCCAATTGGTCTGCTAAAGATTTATTATCATCTTGTAGTTGCCTAATTTTCTTAAAATTTTTGTTTTGCTCAATATTGATATCATCTTCAGATAATTTAAAAGAATTATATTTTTCTTGTAACAATTTATAATCTTCAAGAAGCAATTTATATTCTTTCTCAACCTTATCGTGATTTCCCCTTAAATCAAGGTAAGCAACTTCATTAGATTGTTTTTCTCTCTCTAAATTTTTGATGGTGAAACTTAGTTTTGAAATTTCTTCCAAAGTTTCATCATCAACTTTCTTATCTTTCTGGTTTTCATTGGAATCTAGTCTTGCATTTTCCAACAGAGAAATTGTAGTTTTATGAGCATTTATCTCTCTTTCTAACAGATAGATTTTACCATATGTTTCCTCCTGAGTATCTTTCAACTCCAACTTTTCTTGATTTAGACTTGATATTTCGTCTTTCAAAAGTCTGATTTTGTTTTCATGCATGGTGATAGTTTGGTCCATTTTCAAATTCTCTTCTTTCAATGTGTCTATTTGATGAATGTAATTTTCTATTTGTTTAATTTCATTGGAACTGGACAGGTTATGCATATCCTCCGCATTATAGTTGGCAGTGAAAGGATTCAAGTTCTCGAGGTTTTTATCATTATTAGTTTTCATAGCTGTTTTAGTTATTTTAGCACCATCGCCGATATCTGGTAATTCTACAGAATCCCTTTCAAATTTTCTTCTTATTCTTGTCTTTTCATCACTACTCTTCGAGGAATGATTGTTTTGACCCTTGTTCAAATTTTTATTTTTGTCATTTTGACGCTCAAAATCAGCGCTTTCATCTTCATCGTCACTGCTCCATGCTAATGTAGATTTTGTAGGAATGACGGTTCCTGCTTGAACACCAAATCTATCTGCGGCGTTATTTGAGTTGTTAGAAGCTACAGAAGGAAGTGCATGATCAGCATTAGTTACGGAATCACTTTTAGTAGCGGAATTTGATTTCTGTTTCTGAGGTTTTATACCTCTGCGATCAATTTCATAAAGCATATCTGTGACAAGATCTTTGAATCGTGACTCTGGAAGGGACGAAAGTTTCTTTCTTGCTTGGTTTCTTTTTGGATGGAAAATATCATCTTCAAGTAAATAGTTTGGGCGGCTTGATTCTGAAAGCTGTCTTCTGTTGGATTCATCGTAGACATCAGTACTAAGCTCTGAAAATTGATCTAACGAAAGTTTAAGTAGCTTTTCTCTTGCTTTTTTTGTTCTTGATGAGTTTGCATGTCTATCAGACTTAACGTTTTGTGATCTTTCTATGAATGCCGCAAAAGCCCATGCGTGATTAGCTAGAATTGAATGCTGTTTGTCCATTTTTCAGGATATGAAAGACCAACAAAATATGGATCAAGATGCACTGTTATGATTGTTTGTTTACCGTTGTCACTTCTCAATCTGCTATGACTTTGGAATGAACAGAAAAAAGGGATTCGGCGTTAAGCAAGGAACAACAAATGTGTGAATGTGTATTAATAGACGTGAACGCAAATACAAATAAATTATTTGAGGATCGATAACTGCTATCTCTGGAAGAAGGGTCGATATTCGTGGAAAGTCAGACAATCACGTCTAGAGGGAATCCGCTATCAATATTAAATAGTTTAGAAAAAAAAATTATTGAAATCAAGAGGCTATTCACGATCAATAATTCAAATAACGCATTGATTAAAGTAGGCAGATAAGCGATATGGGAGAATGAACAGCGCCAATAAAATCAAAACAAAGAAAATTTCCGGTGTTGAAACTCTGCAAATTTTAGGGTAGAGAAAGTGGAGATCAAAAAGAACTTGGAAACCAGAAAGGTGTTTGGAACTTGGAAACGCGGTTTGTAAAATAAAAACAGTGAACTAGTGATTAAAAAACAACCAATATATCGAAGTGGTTGTTTGGGTATTCGCCAATAAGCTGCCTTGCTGCTCAAAGAAAGTATTAGGGGCCTGGTTCTAAATATTTGGAATATGTGTCCGTGATTATAGGATGTTGTGCTGAGCTATCAACTGATATCAATGGTTTTACGATTGACCATAGAGGATGGATACGCCGTCCATCCAATCCACTTTTTTTCTTTTTTTTTTGTTCGTTGTTCTTTGATTATTTTTTTTCGTCTGCAGAGAATCCAAAAATTTCAAGTCCCTGTCTGTTTTTACATTATTTTCTCATAATAAGATCATCTCTCTTTCTGAAATTTCACCTGCAAAAAAAAAAAAAAAAAAAAAAAAAAGCTTAAAAAAATACTACCCGCCGACAGATAAAGCAAAAAATTAAAATAAAAAGTAGGCCACAGCGGCGGCTAGTGGCTGTTGCACGGGAAACTCCACAGGTTTAGTGAACCCACTAGCCGACTGACCAGCAGGGAACACCCAAAATCAAGTGCAAAAAAAAAAAAAAAAAAAAAAAGCGCTGGTACCAACGGATCACAATGTATGATTGATTGACTTGTGCAAACCTATCTGCAGCTACAGCTTAGTCTACGCTCAAACGTGCGTTGCCCATGCTAGGCTGGCATGAAAAAAAAAAAGTAAAAGAAAAGCTCTTGTTCAGTTCTGGGCTGCCTTTCGTGCAGGAGCTGTAGCGACAAAGATGTAGATATACATCTTTATGCCGTAGCAGCACCCACGCAGTCGGCAAGCGCGCGACTCTGTACTTTCGCTGTATAATTATGCGTCCTGTTGTTAGCGCTAGACCTATCCCTCAATAAGATCAGAAAAATAGCCCTCGCTAAAAGTCCTTTGCTCGATGTGGTTCTCCAAATGTCCCATAATAGTAAGCCCACAGGCTTCTCTTGTCATCTATGAGATCTTTTCTTTTGCACAGAACAATTCTACTGCAGCATGCAAACACGCTTATTTTAGAAAGAGATTTCTATTTACCGCAACACCGATCGTCACTATCGAATGAGTGTGTCTACACAAATCGAAAAAGGTCTCTGCTCAATAAGTTCGTTAGTTATATACGTGTGTTCATGTAATAATTATTGAATTTGGAACTCCAAACTGTCACCACAACTTGTCTCCCTGGTTGAAACTACAAACACTACTTTCCTTGTTTGTAAAGTCACATAGCTTCCTCGCAGGATCTTGCTGATTATCCAACAAGTACCTCAACATGACTCTTGCAATCAACGTAACCAAAACTTCCCACCTATTATAGGTTACAATATAATGATCCTAACTCGTCAATATCAGCTTGTCATCATTGAAATTGCCGCATTATTCTGTTGTTGGGATATCGTGTTTTTCTGCTGTTAAAATCTTCGTATTTTTGTGTTGTTCCGTTGCAGCTAACTTTTTTTTGTTTAACAATTTCAACTTGTCACTCTTTCCACTATTTCACTCCCCAGATATTTTTTCGCTAAGCTCTTTCATATTCAAAGTACATTTCGTAAACTGAAGCTCTATTAGCTCCCGATACTGTTTCTCTTTGAAGTCAAAAACACACCAGTTAGTGTACGAAGACTTATGCCTCGTGCTCCTCTTTCTTACATCAGAGTTCAATGCATCAACAATAGGCTTAATGAATTCAATGAATCCATCGATGTATTTTCCAACCATTCTGTCCCGTCCCTTCGTTTTCAATGCAAGTGAATCGTCGCTTGTCTCGCAGATATGCCTACAATCTCCCGATAATCTTGGGCAAACCAGATACATCATTTTCTTTTTAACACCTTCAGTATCGAAATTCCTCTCAGTATTCATCACACTGTCTCTTTCATCAAAAAAATTCTCATTTTCCAGACTAATAAATGTCTTCATATGACCATTATTACTTGGTTTCTTCTCATTTATGCAGTCATTTATATTTTTTAGTGTCATTGTTTTGTTCTCGTTGCTGACAGACACAAAATCGTTCTTTATAGTTTGTCTTTTAGTTCTATTATTATAAATCCCATCATTTTCGGCTTTCCTTTTGAAATTTTTGGGACTCACCATTATCTCTTTTTCGTAGAATTCAATCCTTATCAAATTGGTCTCACATTTCTTGCATCCACAGTAATAACAATTAACATCCATACGTGTGTTCCTCACAGTGACATTCTCTCCGTACAAGCTCCTCAATATGTATAGCATAGAATTTCGCGTAAATAATATATCCTCTAATGAGTCAGCTAGAATCCTCACAAGAGACTCGATATCTTTCGTATTCTTCAAGAGGATAGTTCTTGCCAAAGAAATGAGCCCTTCGTCCTTTAACACTGTCAATGCAGTTTCTGCATTCCAAACTTTACAGTTATTGATTACTTCCAATCTTCTTCGCTTCTTGAAATTTTGTAGATCACTTCTCTTTGTTCTCATTTTTGAAAATTTCTCAGACGTAGAAACTGTGCTTGCTTCCCTTTTACTTCTTTCAATATAGAGTTCAGCCTTCCTGCAAACATCCTCTAAATCATATTGGTCCGGATTTCGTGAAATATCTTTATATAGTAGTCTGAATAATGGCAGATTCATTTTATCTCGCGCTCTTAGCGAGAGGTTCCTTGCCTCATCTAGTATTTTCAAAGTTCCTAACTGATTACACATGTCTTCTTCTTATCTTTCTGTTGTGTTTTCTCTTGTGACTTGGGAGTCTCCAACAGAACCCTCTCTAGAACAATATCAATATAAAGCAAATCTTGAAAAAAAGAAATTTAGCAGTAAATAATAGAGTTGGAAAACTTTTATTTTTCATGTAAATTATATAAATTAGGTACATTGCCTTCAGCTGTCAACTCTTTAGGTTAATGTATGTGCGATTGTACCTCTGATGACTTATCATCGCTTTTTTTTTTTTTTTTTTTTTTTAACGATCCCTCTTTATCGCAAATTAAGCGCTTCTTTTACCTCAAATAATAGTATTAGTAACCCATTCTTGGAACCTTTGGGGTTTTTCATACTTAATCATTTAACTAATTTTAAACAATTCAAAAGCTTTAGCTACAATAACAACTCAACACAACTGCTGGTCTCGGTTTCTTGAGAAAAGCTTCTTATGATATTTTTGAATGCAGTTTTAGCTGTTGATCTTTTGTCTCAGTATTTCTGGGTCAATTCTATCAACAAAGAAGTAATAACAAATAAGCATAAGTTAGAACCACATCCTCTAAAAAGTAAAGAGTCTTAATAATTTCCATTTAAAAGTTGAGCTTGGAATAGTTTTTTTCGACGGGTATTTAATTAATCGAATTAATTGGCCTTTGGTTTCTATTTTGGGTGTTTTCCATTGGTCAGCAATAATAGTGTCTTAAAAGGCTGCTTATTCCATAGCAGCATAGACTGTACAAGGAATATGAATAATGAGATAAACTATAATAGCGAGAAATGGACTGGCTTCGATAAGAAAGATCATGATGAACAAGAAAGAATAATCTCACTAGATAAGACTTTATTTACAACGAATAGATTGCTTTATTGTAGTGCACAAGAGCTTAATATTGATTCAAAAGTCAGTCTAATTGGCGGAGTGATTGAAGGTTGGTCTCCTCCTACAAAGAATCTATTCAATAATGTTTCAGATTTATTGTTCCATAAATATTTAAAGGGCTACTTTGAAAACATAAGCTATAAAAATGATTTGCAAGAACAATCACAGAAGCCATCGAAAACTTTCCACGCAGAAAGTAGATCTGTCGCAAGCCACAGAAATGGCTCAATATCTAGAGATCGTGCAAGAAATGGCAACATTGGTTCTGTGACGACGCGCCATAGATCATCAAGTGAATACAAAAATATTCGTAAATCGCAAAATAAATCTACAGAAGAGAAAAACTTCAAGAAAAAGAATATATATAATAAAGCAAATAATGAAGATATCATTATTAAAACGCTTCCGCCTGAACCTTTTCAAATTGATTCGATAAACTTCAATATTCAAACGTCGAAAAAGTTTTTATCTCGTAAAAAGCATCATGTTGTTATCCCTGAGACATTATCATCACAATCGCAATCTGAGCCAGCGATTCCCAGCACCACAATTGCAAACATGAACTCAGATAATTGTGTCGATAATAAAATTCCTAATGGCCCAAAAATTAATATACTTCCTCATCATACTAGGGATAATATGTCTTTTTATGATTCAAACAATAAGAACAATGACAGTAACATGAGTACCATGAACAAAAAATTTATAAATGCTATGAGCCTCTTCAGTAGCGCTAACAAAGAAAAGCATAATATGGATCCTGAAAATGAACGGATTCAAATTCTCTCTAACTACAAACCAGGTGAGCTAATATCCATACAAAAAATGTTAGTCCAAGTAAATCTAATCGATGAATCTATTTTATTAGGTGCTACAACGAATCTTTATTCAGATTTAAATGAAAACAATAATATTTCGAGTCAGGATCAAAAAAATATAAATCAAATGAGTTACCATATTTACCACCCCCTTGGTTCAGAGTCAGAGTCAGTAAATGATAAAATGTACACGGATTTTTCTTTATATGATGCAAGAATTAGAGACCGTTGGAAGGAATATTACGTTGTCATAAGAAAGTCACATAATAGCTCGAATGCAGAAACACCATTAACTTTTGAATTTTCCAAAGGTAGAACAATTAAAAGATGCTCATCTTTTTCAGAAAGCCCGCCTTCAATGCCAATATCATCTTTAGGTGCCTCAGGTTTCTTCAGAAATGGCAATCTTGATTTTGAACTAAATTTATCCAAGTGTTCTGTCAATTTTTACAACTATTTGGATAAATCGATTTGTATTTCTGTGCCAGAATCTCCCAAGGCGCATCATTTCAGTTCCACCAAATATATCGATAATAAACTTATTAGATTGTACATTTTTAAAAGTATCTCATTGGTTGAATCTATTGATTGGTATTTACTCCTCAAGTCATTTTACGTTTCATTAAGCACTAAGGTAATAAATGTTTTTATTCCATCTTTAGAATTAGACATCACGATAGAAGTTCCACTTGAAACTTATGAAAAATTTTTAAATGAATGCAAAAAAAGAAAGACATTTATTTTGGAATTTAAAACTAATAATTATAATTATAAATTCTCAACACCTACCAATTATATTATTCGTATAGTTTTGGAAAGACTAAAAGACATTCAACAAAATTTTCCCGGCATCAAAAAATGGTTCCAAGATATAGATAATAATTCCACAAAACTTGGTTTGGCTTGGAAATATTTCGATCGATTAGATTGGATTATTGATGTGAATCAAAATTTAGTTTCTCAGTATTTTGCACTAGATTTCAATTCTTTAGTTTTAGAAACAATTTCGAATTACCCAACATCAGTCTGTATAGGTTGCAAAGAAACCTTGTGCAGTATCTACGGAAATCTATATAAACCACGAACTATCAATGACTTTGATGCTATGAATGATAAAAACCAGAAAAATAATTCGAATGATCCGGCTGGATTGAAGTTTCGGAAAGAAATTGATGATGGTTTGCATGACATTATGCAAGAACCGACACCAATTGAGGGCTTTTTGAAAATTGTGCCTAGTAAGAGCTTAACTGATTATTGTCTTCCTGAATTTTTCTGCACCGGAGAGAATAACAATTCTTACAAATATTTTTTCACTTCTAGAGAATTATTATTATTTACAAATATCAAGCATTGCTCACCTCCTATTTTACAGAAATATGAAGAACTGATGAAACTGCCAGTCCTGCAAAATCTAAGAAAATCAAAAAGTTTTGGTACTCTCAAGTTGAACAGTCAAGTAGATAATAAAACTTATTATTTTGGAAATCCAGTTTCCGATTTGGAATTCCCTGACAATTATACCCAAAGTCTTTTCGAATTGACACCACATGGAGAAATAGAATGGCTAAACAATGATAGTGATTTAAAGTATCATGATGATCTAACGATAGATGAAATCAAAAGACAGGCATTCAACATTTATAAAGCAGAAGGTGTTTTGAAGCTTTCTGATATAAGTAAAATAGAGGCCACTGAAGTTGAGAATAGATTTAGTATTGAGCTTGTACACGGCAGTGAGCTCATATTAGAGACCAAAAATCGGAACACTCGAGATCTTTGGATAGAAAAATTAAAAATTTTGAAGAAGTATTGGAAACTACGAATTGATGAAGACTTGAAGAGATTGATATCTAGCAGAGACTATAATTTGAAAAAGCTTGATATTAAGGAGTCTGAGGAGGTCAATTTTGTCAACAATTCTTTGAACTGGGAATTGAAGAAAGGCAAATGTGATCCTAAGATTTATAATATAAATCACATGACCTTATTGAAAGTTATTATCAAAAGTGGAGAACTTTATAGAAAGCTTAGAAAACATGGAAATTTTGAAAAATATTATGTGATTTTAATTCCTGGTTACTTGGTGATTTACGAAATGTTTCAAAGAAAAATGCACAATGATGTTGCTTGCTCAACTCCGTATTACAAAAGATTAATTAAAGTTCCGTTAAGAAATTGTTACTTATATTCTGGGAACCTGACAAATCAAGATTTATTACAAAAAGATAGAACATTCGATATACAAAATCCTGGTAATCATGTTCTACCCAAAATCTATGATGATGGTTGGAAGTCTAGTGAAGATGAAGCTTCGAGATGCTTTACTTTATGGATTGGTGCGAAAAGATTGATTATTGCTAAAAATTACTATTCCGATAAAAATGCTAAAGTAAGCTCATCGTCAAAACATTTAAATTCAGCAGATTCTATTGAATCACAAAAAACTAACTCTAGCAAGTCAAGTATGGTGAAACTTGTGAATAGATTAGGTAGAGAAGGCACAAATATTGTATTTATGGCTAGAAGTCGACAAGAAAAGGACTTGTGGACCCTCAATATTCTCAATGAAATCGGAAGATTCAACTATATGGGTAGTAACGAATATAAGATCCTAGATAATAATGTATAATTTTGATATTGAACTGGTGTGCAATAGGCGATTGTAAAGCATAAGGATAAAAAATACTCCCCCCATATGAGAAAGAGTATATTTTTCTAAAATTTGCAAGCCCAAAGCAAAAAATATGCGTAGACCGGGAATCGAACCCGGGGCTCAACGATGGCAACGTTGAATTTTACCACTAAACCATCCACGCGAGTGTGATAAAAATTATTTAATTTAAATAATAAAAAAAACATTTGTTCACGTGATTATCACATGGCATTTTTTTTTTTAGAACTCTGTTTTTTCAATAAGCTACAGAAAACAAAAGTATCGAAATAGTAACCAAACATCATAAGTTTTCCCTAAAAGTATAAGAGCATGGTTGATTCAGTACTGTGTGAAAATACAGTTGTTTTCACAAAAATTGAATGATATCCTATTTCTGGATACGACATCCTTTAGTTATAACAAGGCTCTAGTTTTACCACTGGAAAATATCACGAAAAATGTAAGGAAAGTCAGGTTACTCATATTATAAATACGTGATATCCTAGCAATAATTACTAACCAAAAAATGTTCAATGTTATCTGAGCCTAAACAGTATTAGCTCTGATATTTCGGTGAATGGAATAGTATGTAAATTTTATTAGATTTTACAATATTTCGTAATAGACAATTACTTTCGACATTCATGGTTATTTTTATAAAACACAGATTTGTATCCGACTTATTTAGGCGATTGAAATACAAACAACATGCAGGTAAGAAATTATTGTTAAATGGAACCAGAAAAAACTAATATTCCAATATCTTTGGGAAGAAAAGTTTTTGAGAAAATTGAAAATTATCAATGTTGATTATGGTTTTTGAACTCATATAATATTGAAGATCTTTTTTTTTTTAAAAAAAAAGTATAAATTAATAACATCTGGATGGGGTTATATGGTGAAGGAGAGGATTTACAAGTTTGGAAGGTGTGAATTTTTCAATTTATGAAGTTTGAATAATACAGTTGACGCGTTTAATTGTAAAAATCATATAGAAAATACTGCAAAGAAGAGTATCAAGAATCGGAAAACAAGAATGTCAAAGATCCTGGAAAAAATATAAAGAGTTTCAAACGAAGTAAACGCGGTTTTCTTTTGGTATTATATGTCAATTTGAATTTTTGAGAGTGAATAGCCGAATGATCGTTTGATACACTTAATGTTTTACAATTTGCAACAAAGTGTCAGAAAGCTGCCTTTTTTATGAATAATTTTATATCATTTTCCATAGTTGTGTTGATATTACCTGTCTACTATTTGAGTTGGGTTTGATACTATCAACACTCTTAATTGCGGAGTACAAGGGTGTTTAGCGTACTTGGGACACTCCAGCAAGCTGTTTCAGGATGCGCGTCGCGTCTTTCTATGAGATCTTGCCTGGTGCTCCGCCGTCACATGATGAATGGTATGTGATATCTGTCAATACGGTGGTCCACCGTTGAAGGAGCCATTAATTTGGACCAATTATCAATGATGTAACAAAGACTGACGCTGGGATGGCAGAAGGTCCGGGAGTATTTTAGCCGAATATCTGGTGGTAACCAACAAATAAGATATTTCGATGGCTCAAGGTGCGTATACAGCAACGTTAAAACGTGTTTTTTTAAGTTGGTGTGGTATTTCAACCAATAATATTCGATTATTTCTTTCTTTGAAAAAGTTTCAACCTGGATAAAAATAAGTGAGAAATTTCAGATGAGGGTCACGTGATCTCATAACGCACAAAACCGCTGTATAATTTTTTTTTTTTTCTTTTGGCAGTGAGTTTCGTCACCGACTTTGTTAGTTCAATCGCTGCTGCGATATCAGATTTAATCTCAAGATATGATTGGATATCGCTAGCAGCAGACACGAAAGTTTTTTCCCTATATGTTCACTGTTTCTACAGGATTTTTGATACTGCAAACCGTAGGCACTGATAGATCGAAGTTGAAAACGCCTGCCAATCTCGTACAGACAGCTTTGTTAACAATCAATACAAAAAAAAAAGAAAAAGAAAAGGCGCGTGGATTTCAGTGGTATCTCCTACACACTAAGGATAAAAAAGAAAGATAATTTCTTTCTCATGTACGATACTGTAATTTTTCTTTTTCGCTGTTCATAACTTGGTGAAAAAAAAAAAAAAAATAAAAAAAAAATTTTTTTTTTTTTTTTTACTTTTTACAAAAAAATTAGATATAAACCTCGAGTATTTCACATGTAGTTTACCCTGTATATTCCACTATCATATTCTTTATTTTTCGGATTTTCTCTTCTTTTCCCTTTCTTTCTTTCTCCTAAGTAACTTCACTGTTCTTATTTAATATTCAAGTCAACAAAATGTCTGATAAAGTCCCAAACTTCACTATCTCTGATTACTCCAAGTTCGCCTTAGCCGGTGCTATTGGTTGTGGTATCACCCACGGTGCTATGACTCCTATCGATGTCATCAAGACCAGAATCCAATTAGACCCTCAAGTCTACAAGAGCATGGGTCAAGCCACCAAGTTGATCATCTCTCAAGAAGGTGCTGGTGCTTTATTGACTGGTTTAGGTCCAACTGTCTTGGGTTACTCTTTACAAGGTTCCTTCAAGTTCGGTGGTTACGAAGTCTTCAAGAAAACTTTTGTTGACCTTTTGGGTTACGAAACCGCCACCCAATACAAAGACGCTGTTTACATTGGTTCCGCTGCTATTGCCGAATTCTTTGCCGATATTGCTTTATGTCCATTAGAAGCTACCAGAATTAGATTGGTCTCTCAACCAACCTTTGCTTCTGGTTTAGTTGGTGGTTTCTCCAGAATCATGAAAGAAGAAGGTGTTGGTTCTTTCTACAACGGTTTCACCCCAATCTTGTTCAAACAAATTCCATACAACATTGCTAAATTCTTGACTTTCGAAAGAGCTTCTGAAGCTATCTACGGTTTTGTTCCAAACAAGGCTGAATTGTCCTCTGTTGCTAGTACTGGTATCAACTTATTGTCTGGTGTTATTGCCGGTTGTACTGCTGCTGTTGTCTCTCAACCAGCTGACACTTTGTTGTCCAAGGTTAACAAGACCAAGAAGGCTCCTGGTCAATCTACCATCGGTTTATTGGCTCAATTAGCTGGTGAATTAGGTTTCAAGGGTTCCTTCGCTGGTTTACCAACAAGATTGGTTATGGTTGGTACCTTAACCTCCTTACAATTCACCATCTACGGTGAATTGAAGAAGACCTTAGGTACTCCACAATCCATCACTTTAGGTGGTTCTGGTCACTAAGCACTTAAATTTAATTGATTTAATATTCGTTTATTTTTTTCAATCGAATTATGTGCTGCTGGGCTGTACCTATTTATGTATATAAAAATATATGTAATTATTAAGTAAATAATTATATCTCGATTAAATTTTACCTTAAATTATTGTTACGCTTGAATCATTTTGGATCAATATTGTGATTCAAGTTGTATCTTGCGGTCGCATGCATCATGTAAAACTGTTTAACTTGAAAAAACAAAAAAAAACGTGATAGGTTAGCATCACCTCAAATACTTTCTACAAGTTGCTGACAAACAGCTAGCACTACTTGATGTGCTAACCCCATATTTTCCTCACAAAATTATACTTTATTGTTAGATCCTGTTATCATGATACTCTATTCACAAAATTATAAGAATGAAAATCATTTTGAGGTTACGGTTGGTTTTTCTTAGACAATTTAGCTAATTTTCTCAACGATCTTAAATCAGGAGGAGGAGCGCTGATTCCGAGTTCTTTTCTGAATTCATTGATGTCTTTGTTGAGATTTTTCTCCCAATATACGTTGATCAAACTCTTGCAATTGATACCGTTCAGAAAACTCCACGGATAGTAAATTTCGTACAATCTCTTTCTCTGTTTACTGTTCAACCTGAGAGGAGAGATCAAAGAACCCACGCCAGCGAAAGGCAAGCCAAAGTTAGCAAACTCGAATGCTTTGATAGCAATTTCACCCTCCAAAACAATTGGAAGCCCAGCTATTGCGTGGTGGAAATCGTGACATTCACGATAACGTTGGAAAATGTACGCCAACTCTTCATCATCAATGTAATGCACGGGCTCTCTGGTGTCCGGAGAGACACCCTCTTTGAGTAACCACTTGTAATATGTTGAACCTACAGTATTTTCTGGAAGTTTGGAGAGTTTTCCCATATTCAAACTCTCGGACGTAATTCTCGGGCGTTCTCTGAGAATTCGTCTTCCTGTTCTATCAGCAAGCATTTGGTTACGGAGATTGTTAAGAATAGGCTCGTAGGCAGTTATTTCGCCTATCGCAGTGATGTAATTATTGTTTTCAGGATGAAAAAATGCGCCTAATCCGCTGGTTATGGTCATCAAAACACGGTCCACAATCCTGAGAGGCACATGCGTGGGATAATTTTTTACCAAAGACATTTTGTATTGAGCTTCTCTCGTAAGCACTCGTTTCTTATTTTTCTTTCTCGATTGTTTTGCAAGACTCTCTTCAAATCTAAGACTTCTCCAAATGCTAAGGGATTATCAATAATATCAGTACAGAAAAATCAACTGATTTAGCTAACCAATGGCGAATACTATGGGGTTGACACTGGTTGGTATCTTTGCTTTTTAGGTTTTCCTACATATATATATATATATGAATATTATACGTAAATACTATTCGAGTATAAAATAGGTATTGATTGAAATTAGGAGCCCCTGTACATCATCACGTGACTAATTTCCACGAAGAGTTTATCGGACATCCTGCTTATCTATTGGAGTGAAAAAATAACACAGAAGATACTGGTGAAAATCAAGTCCCACAAATCCCATGAAGGCTGATCTAACTTTGAAAAGCTTGATAGCCTTTTAAATCTATATTTGCATTGGTGAACACAATCCAGCACAATTGCGTACTTAAAGTTGATAGTTTCACTATAATACACTGAAGTTTTCAATAAAACTACTAGGTTTTCTAAAAAAATGATGGAATCGTTTGCCATATCAGCACCATATGCCACTACCAAACATCCCGAAATTAACGATCATGTGTTCGAAGTATTCAGAAAAGAAGTGGTAAAAGGTAAGTAATACGTTAATTACGCAAAATAGTTGCAGGACCCCAGAGCAAGCAATTGACCGGGGTATGTGATCTTCTTTAGATATTCTTATTTCAGACACTTACAAAATCTCTCTTTTTTTCTTTAAAATTCTTTAGCCAAGTCCCTTTCATATTCACCTTATTCGGAATTCCGCGTGGGAGCAGTTGTCCTAGTGGATGATGATACCATGATCCAGGGTGCCAATGTTGAAAATGCAAGTTACGGTGCCTGTATCTGTGCAGAGCGAGCCGCTGTCACCAGGGCAGTAATGATGGGACATAAGAAATTCAAAGCTATTGGTGTTAGCACTGACTTGAAAAACAAAATTGCATCTCCTTGTGGAATTTGCAGACAATTTATCAGAGAGTTTGGCTTAGATATAGCGGTTTACTTATTCAATCATGATGGATCAAAGTTTTATAGAGTGACTCTAGAAGATATATTGCCATTGAGTTTTGGCCCTGAAGACTTGGAGCGCTAGAGAAAAGCACTTATGGTGAATATGTGGCGTGGAAATACTTCCAAGTCTTGTTTCGTAGTTCTTTTATCCATTTCAGTGCACAGGTTGCGGCAACACCTGATGCACAGTTATAATTGCGCTTTGTTTTTTTACTTAATAATATTTCAATCAAAAATCATATCAATCAACGGTAGAAACACCTAGAAATCGATCTGTAGGAAACCAACCTGGTTTTCTTTCTAGAAATGTTCAGTTGGGTGCTACCCTTTTAGGTTCATGGATCAGGCCGACTTCTGGCAAAAAAGCCATACCATTTTGCTCCATATTCGAAAGTATATTTCTACTTTTGCATAAATACTCTTTGATTCATTTCTTGTTGATACGATCGCTTAGATTTATCGATCTCCATTACATTTCTTTAGCTATATCTTATTGTACTTGTATATTTATTGTATGATTCATTATTATTATCATGATTGATTCTGGAACTTTCGAAAGCGCGCCTATCTATGTATAATTTTTACATGTGGGTGATGCTAATATTAGCGCCCGTAGATACTAAGAGTAAAATCCATACATTATGTCAAAATGATTGCAACTGATAAAATGTAGTGTTCATTAAATGAGATATCAGAATATTCCGAATACTTCGAGTCTTCAACTCTTCGATAACACGGCAAGTGTTAGCTAAGAAAGGTTTACGATTAATAGCAAGATTGTTGCTTCTAATCAGAAGGCTGAAATTATAATAAAACAGAAATAGAGCATTTCTTGCAGCTCCATTTAAACTGAGTAAGGGCATTAGAATACTGAAGAAAGGCAGATGCCCATTGGATTGAATATATACAGATATAACCACAGTATTGAATTTTACAGAATTTCTTTCACTGAAGAGTACAGGGCTGCCAAAATATTGACTGATTCTTTTTTCAAATTCAAAAATGACCCACTAGTTTACAACTCAAATATTTGGGAAACCCTTGGGTATTTATACAGTTTGAAAAAAAAGTATAATGAACAAGCAACCTTAAGGGTTTTCAACCTTCATATAGACAGTGAGGAAAAGAGCATCAAAAAACAAATAGCTGATGTGATGAAAGAAAACAGATCGGCGTCAGATACAGATAAGTACGATGATGACGATCAGATTGATTTCCAAAGGTTGGTCAGTACTGGAAATTACAAGGGCCAAATTGAAAAAGATTCCATAGTGGCTACTATGAAAACGTACAAGCCAGACGAAGGTGATGAAAAAGGTGACGATATATTGGTAAATATGGATTTTTATCCGAACAATCTTCAGTTGTCGTGTAATGGAGATGAGGGTAAACTTTTGAAATACATGAACTCTTTTTATGAATACTGCGATATAAAAATAGGTACAAATTTCAGAATTTTGCAATTCCAAGTCTCACGAAGCTCAACAAATGATATCATAATAACTGTTGTATACTTATTTATGAGAATATCATACAAGATGGAAATAACCGAAAGGTTTTATGGTAAGGTTGATAATTATGTGTATTATAATAATTTGATTAGCATATCTGGAAATTTTATATTGAAGAAAATGTCAGAGTATGTTGTGCATAATTTTGATGGGAAAGGTGATTTTTTTTGCCCAGTTTGTTTCGAGTCTGATGTCAAAGAGTTAGAATCACCTCCAAAAAGGCTTTGGAAATGTGGCCACACTATATGCCAAGCGTGCTTTAGAGAATGGTACAAAGTAGGAGATAAATGTCCATTTTGCAACTGTAGGTTCAGTTCTTTCCATAGAGTAGATAATGATATCAGATATTGCAACATAATATTTACCAAATATTGGCAACATAAGACGTTCATACGAAATTCGTTTTTGCTTATCTTTCTTTATTACAATGCGCCCCTGTATGCAACTTTATTATTAAGAGGAAATGATAAGTTATCGAAAAGAACAGAGTTTTTGAGTCTAATTAAATTTATTTGTAATGAAGGAGTACATAAAAAAACTATTAGCTATATAGGGGAAATTATAGAGCATGACAAAGATACATGTATCGTCAATAAGCCAAATGTGATAAATAGACAGCTTACCATAAATAGATCTGTCGAAAATTACATCTTTTCTTATTGGAAATATTTACTAGAGATACCGCAGATTTTGACAGGTGATAATATGTTTTATCTTGACGCTACTACATTTCATCCCATTAGAAAGAGAAGAGATGAACTTTTGTCATTTATTTTTATTATGGACTACACATTTAAAGAAGTTATTAGGAAATTCAAGTTCGGAAAGATTAAGAATATAGCAAGCAATCAAATAATAAAGCAAATGGATTCACAGGGAGAAGACAGATTTGAAATTTTGGAATCATATATAAATAAAACTGAGTTTGACAATAATTTTGAGAAGTTCAATAGTAGTGATAGCTTTTATCAATCTTTGATAAATAAGTTTACATTTTCACCAGGGCCAACATATATGAAGAGTTTATTCGAGTCTTACAACGCATACGTTGATTTTATAGAAATGCTCAAATCTGACTCTGGTGGAAAAATTTGGGAGCACATATGCCATATAAGACTCAATTTTTCGATTCCTGTCATTTTCCAGGATAGCCAACTTGATTATTTGAAAATGAAGAAATTATACGTTGATGAGCTTAAGAATAGAGAGAAAGTGCTATTGAGCAAGCAAACCGTAGGGGGAACCAATGCAAAATTAATCTATGATCTACAAATATACAGATATCATAAATGGGCGAGATTAAATGAATATGAGATGTTTACAATTGAGTTAATATTTGCTATTTTGGAGATTGCCAAAGTTATGGATATCTGCTTTGCTGAATCTAAGCGAGTTTTTAATAGTTTGTTGGATAAGCTGAATGCATCGGTTATTAAAATGATGACTTCTGAAATCTTTGGAGATTTACAATTTGCAGCAAAAAGCGTGCTAATCCGTTTGGTACAAATACCTATTTTACCTAGTTTATTAGTAATGCTTTTAACATTGTTGAGTACGTTGGTTTATTTTATTGCCATCCAGTCATTCAATAGCATCAGAGTCCTATAGGAAGGTTTCAGTATAGTCAATCATCCAGAATGTGGAGAAATTCTTGAATGTTTTTTTTTCCGAGACACACGTTCTGCTGATAATTTTTATGTACATAATCTATAGAGCATCCAATAAACACCTACAGAAATCGTGATTTTTGTTCTAATGCAACTTATTCCAGCAACTATGCAGGAGCATTGAAAATATAGAATTTATTGCAGGATTCTAAATATAATAAAGCTGATCAAAAGAGATCAATATACAAAATTGTATGTAATTTACCATCTACCGCCTTGTTGGCCGTTGTAGTTACCACCTTGTGGACCACCGAAGTTACCACCTGGAGGACCACCTTGTGGACCACCAAAGTTACCACCTGGAGGACCACCTTGTGGGCCACCGAAGTTACCACCTTGTGGACCACCAAAGTTGTTGTGGTTCTTGTTTTGCTTGTGTTCTTCGTACTTGTCTTCAGCTTTGTTGGCCAAGAAAGCACCAGCAATGGCACCACCAATAGCACCCAACTTGGAGTGACCAGCGTGTTCACCTAATTTATCACCAGCGTAACCACCAGCAACGGCACCAGCCAAGGAGGCACCTAAACCTCTAGCGGTTTCACCAGAGTTGTGTTCGCTACCACCGAAGCCTCTTTGGCCATCGTTGTTGTTGTAGTTACCTTGGTCACCGGAGCTGTAGAAATCGTTAGCAGACATTGTTGTAGAAGGATAATTGAATAATAAGAGTGGGTTGTAGAGTCTCAAAGGATCACAAAAAAAAAGATCTACCAGAAGAGCAATCTTGTAATCTTCAGCTGTGAATACCCTGGGATATCTGCTGATATTTATACCACCCCAGGACACAACTGTGGGCTGTATGGATTTTTCAACGAATCTGCTTATTTGAGGGTGTAGGTGCGCATTGCACACGCTTGGTGGTATTAGCAATAGACAGCTGCTACACAATCCGACTGATCAGGGTGGTGACACACAATATTCAACGGGGGAAAAAAAAGATCATTGCCAGGCTGCTTAGGCTAGCGACAAGATAGTATTTGCCAGGCTGGCCTTTATGGGTTGAGCGATCGCAGTTTTTTTTTTGGTGACCAACAGTCAGCCGTCTACAGCTCTCCGTGATCTCTATGAGGGCTGGGGCTAGGGGCAGTTTAGAGTCAGGCAGCCAGTGACAGCCTGCTGAACGTGGACTAATTTTGGTTTTTTGGGGAGGGAGGAGGGGCAGACTGGTCATGCGCCCTCAAGAGAGTCTGCTCGGTTCCGCCTTTTTCTTGCGTGCCAGTACATGTATCTACAGCTGAAAACCTAAGCACGCAAACAGTCCAGAGTGGCTACAGGCGAACTAGCTCCGCCCACATTCAAACAGTGCAACTGAACTGAAAACATTCTGAGTTTAAGACAAGATCTAATAGTACGTAATTTTTTTTTCTACATCTGAAACAGTCAATGTCACCAATTTTTACCCTAGTACCATTACGCAGTCACTGAAAAATACGCCAATGTTTCATCATACCTGTAGTGGAACCAGAATGATGTGCGTAAACAAACTATCTGTGTAAGCTTGATGCTAAAATGTCTAGTTCTATTCTTGGCTTTTTCAGTTTCCAGAATTTTCCATCGACAGTGGCAGGTTAGCCTTTCTAGAGACACCCTGTTAATAGCGAAGATATGCGCACGTATATAGGTGATTGTCATAGTGAGACAAAGGTCAGCAGGACACACACTAAGTGCTGTTGGTTAGTAAAAACAGCAGGATTCGTGATTCTACGTGTTGGCTGTATTCTTGTGACCACAGTTTACCACCTTTCGTTCAGCCTTACATTATTTTTTGAATTTTACATTGTTTCTTTACTATATATGTTTTTTTTTCAGTTTACATGTTTCCTCAGTTTAGATGTATCTTCAGTTTATACTATTTATTCAATTGCACAATATTTTTTCAACCAACAGGCAGTTGTCTTTCGATATCTCAAAAGCTTGTGTAAAATACTTCACTGATATATCTCTGGGAGCACGGTTTGGATCCAGCAATCCTGGTTGACAGTAATAGCACGTACTGATTGATTTTGAGCGAAAATCGCTTACAAAATTTTTTTTTAAAAAAGTTGTAATTAAGTTTAATAAACTGTAACAGATATTCCTAAACATTTTGTAATTGGAATTAATTAAAAGAACAAACACTATCATCCTAGCTCCTCACAGTCAGTTTTTTTTGCGTTTTATGTTAAAATAGCGTAATCCACTACAGCTTACTAAGATCATGTATTTAATTGCGATTAATTGACAGTCGAAAATGAAAAACAAAAAACAAAATTAAAAAAAAAATAAAGTGACAACAACCCATATCTAATGTTTGTACTCAAGAAGTGAAGCAATCAATGATTAATGAAAAACAAACAAACAAGCAGAAACACAAAATATTAACCGGCCTTTTTAAAATTTACAAAACTTATTTCGTCACACCTTTTTATGGTGCCTAATATTGAAAAGATTCTTCAAAACAGATTTCACAGGAACTTTCATAGTTGTAAAGTCGTAATCCTCTAAATTCTCCTCAGATTGAATATCTCGAGCAATAACGTACGCTCTAATTATAAACAAACAGAGAGTACCGATCAAAAAAGACACACCTCCAAATAAGGAGCACCACATGTATTGTGTTGGATCAGTCGTAACTCCCGTAGGTATATTCTTTCTCAAAGCTAGTCCAATGATAGGTGAAACAAGACCACTCATTCCCACAAATGGCCATGTCATACCGTATGCCACAACACTTTTCCGCAATCCTACCAAACGAGGAATGATAGCACCCAAAGCACCCCAGATATATCCCATCAATGATCCAATGATAATGGCATACACATATACAGTTGCTATGTTTCTTGCAGGAATCCACATAGCCAACGTAAAAATTCCACAAAGCCCATAGATAATAAAGGCCAAAGTCACCGCACCTACTTTGTCAGCGATCAAACCCGACAACGGTCTTCCAATAAGAGCACCCACATTCAATAAGGCACTAGCTATAGAACCCTGATTCGAAGTATAACCCAAGGCCACTGTGGCATTTGTTAAAGAGTATTGTGTCGCAACATAACCAAACATTACGAAAATGACAAAACCAATGAGTAGCCAAAAGGGAACCATTTGTAAAACCTTGAAGTCGATAGGTTTGAACAGTGGCTTAATTCTATCGCCTCTGGTTCTGACAATCAGTGCCGCAAACATAATGAGTACAATGGAAATGATAGCTTGAACTCTTAATGCTACAGAAGCTGATCTTTCTTCAGTCAATTTCTGCATCGCTAAATTGAACATGATACCTCCTAAACCAGAACCTCCACTGGAAATACCTCCTGCCAAAGAACGTTTTTTAGAGAACCATTGGGGAAGAACAGGAGAAATTGGACTGCTTATCAACGCCAAGGATAAGCCAAGTAGAACACCTTGACTCAAATACAATTGCCATAATTCTTTACAAAAAGATGCAGTCATCATAGCCAAGAATTGTAGTAATCCACCGATAACCAATACTACGTTGACAGATGTTAATCCTACCAAATAGGTAATTATTGGAGAAAAAATAAATCCTGAGCCAAAAGCTAGACCTCCAATAGCCGCAAAGTCTACGGATTTCCCATTGAATTTGTTTTTAGTCAAGTAGTCATTTAAATATTCAGCAAACGCAGAGTTTCCACCCCAGCAAACAAAAGAGGAAGTAAAATAAGCAAGTACTGCTAACCACGCCCACAATCCACCATCAGGGATGTCAAAATTAGAGACGTTGGTGATTTCCCTAGAAAGCATTGATTCGACTGTTTGTTCTTCGTCAAGATCAAGGTCTCTGTCTCTTTCGTGAACATTTCCTTCCCATGCAGAAACAACATCGTTCCCGTCTTTCTGTTCTTTTGAATTTTTGTAAGCTATAGGTGTGATGTCGTCTGCGTGGTACTTAGAGTCAGAGTCATCATAGTTTGCATTTGACGTTCTGTTTCCGAGCTCAAGCTCATCTTTAGTCAGAATGGAAGATTTCATACTGGTTGAGTTGAATATTTAACAAGACTTTGATCAGAGATGATGATATACCTTCTCTATGTGTGTCACTGAAACTTTTGTTATTCAAAAAAGAAAAAACAAGTCAGCTTTTATGTCAGTTGTCGTCGAGAAACTGATTAAGATCTTTGTTATAAAAGCTCAAGCTGATGATCGTATTTACCACTTTTTCGACTGGATTTATAGCGCTTTTGATTGTTTACAAGCCGAAAAGGTTATTTAATTATTGAGTCTTCGGCGAAAAGACTTGAAAATTTTCAGCAAGAAGATTATCAAGTCTTGAACTAAACGATTTATGGATTCTTTTAAGCGATCAATCTTGTGCTAACTAGCAAAATTATTTTATTTACCTGTAATTTTATTAAATTATGGGTATTAGAGGAAATTTAGACTAAGCTTGCTCAGCTGGAGTATAAATTTGAGATCGAAATTATTAATATTGAATAAAATGTTACAATATAGCCAGTATTTATCAGATTCCTAATAAGGATGGTGAGGCTGCTCTTCTCCATTGAAACTATATATTGCAAGCATACATTAAAAATGACTCAATTTTTGTAAAAAAAGTTACAAATATGAGGACAAACGATAGATCGGCCCGCCTTTTCTATCAAAAGATTCATTATTTTTTTTAGTTCTGTAGATGAGGTAAAGCAAAAAAATATCTCCGACGGAATACCGAAGTATCTCTTCGCGTAAGTCTATCAGGCTGAAAAATTGAGGAACTAAAGATTTGTTTGAACCAGGGCATCTACGCAAATTGCCGAAACTGAAATATTATAGACTCCGGTATACATACATGCCTAAAGGCTTACATGTGATGTATTGATATCTGCAAATTGACGAAGTGTTATTGACAAAGTGTTTCTGAAAACCAAAAGGGGTATACGACTGAGAATATTGTAAAAAAAATAAAGATTTTTGTTTCCAGGGAGGAAAAAAGATAAAATTGAGCAAGGTTTTGATAGGATTTTTTTAGGAATCTGACACTTTTTTATCTTTAAATACAACTTGACAAACAAGCAGACGATCTGAGTATCTGTACGGGTCTAGCAACGCCTAGCATACAACACAAAAAGAACCTGAGTCATCACGAAACAGACTGACAGCCCCCTGAAAATGCAGCAGAAATACATAAATTATCTCAATAAGGTTGATAACAACACAGAGAGTCTTCTCAAGAGATACAAAAGTTTGATCGAGACCTCATCCCTTTCTAACACTGAGAAAAGCGGCGGCAAGGACATGGAGGACGAGGATATAGATATGGACAACCATTCTAGCACGTACGAAGGCAATTCTAAAAAGGCAGCCTCTAGCAACCAGAATGGAAAGCTCAACATGATAGCAACCTCAACCTTGACTATCGAGTCCAATGCCACGAATATTGTGCGACTTCTAGAAGAACTTTTGCTCATAACTCGACAATTAAAGGAAGTATGGCTTCTTAATAGATTACCGAACTCTCTTCATGATTTGAACGAGCATTACAATCCAGAGACAATTAAGCAGTATGAAAAACAGAACGAATTCTTAGAGTCGATGATAGACGGTCTACTAGACAAAATTACATGCGAAGACATCAATCTTTGAATATTATGAGCTGTCTAATAATATAATTCATTAGATCAACATTTTCAGTTATACTAAATACCTATTTATTGAAATATGCAATATATATATATATATATATGTATATATGAAATACAGTCAGGAGTTATGAGAGTAAAACACTGAGCAAGATGCGAACAAAACAGTCAAATCAATTGATGCTATATGCAAAATAAGAGCAGCTATCTAGAAAAAAAAAGAGAGAGGCAAAACAACCAACAACCATAAAAACAATTTATTTTATTGGATTAGCCCAATTACAGATAGAGCAGTGCATTTCCCTTCTCAAACTTATTGGTATCAATGGAATGAAGAACAACGTAATGAATCTTTTGTGCTTTCTTGGAGTAACTGAATAGTTGTGACAATGTGGACAGAGCTGCGGCTTTGATCCATCTGCAATTTCTTTATTGAATTGTTGGCCTAAAATAATTGTATGTTAGTATTGTCAGATCTAAAGAACCTCAAGGTAGAATGCTGAAGCTTCGCCATGATCAGCTATTTCTTTCAGAGCGAGAGAAAATAGCAGCAACATCACCATGTGCATGCTATAGTGATTTTGTAGCACTTTACCGGTCAAATAGTAAAGGTTCAGCCGCAATAAACGTTACTTACTTCCTATCAACACAAAAAACATCTTTTATTATTGTTCTGAATTAGAAATAATATTCCGAAATCCTCGCTTGTGTTCTAAATTTATATTGCGTTTTCTTTTGACCACAAGTTGAGCTTCTAATAGTAACAGAAACCAACTATTCTAGGAATAAACACAAAATTCACTTATCTATATAGCAGTTTCTATTATTTAAATAATGAAGATTTGTTTCAAAATGTATCTAGCACGAGGCTTGCTATTCGAATGGTTTTGTCTGACATAATAAACGTTATGAATGTTATTCAACACCGTTATATCTCAGCTTGGAAAAAAAAAAAAAAAAAAAAGATGGCTTATGCAGCAGCATTTGGTTTTTAAGCGATGACAGCAAAGATCCAGCCTAAAGTCTCGACATTAGCTTTGGTAATCTACAAACCCAATACACAGAATTCAAAAAGTATTGATTGGCTAAGGACCCTGTCCTCATAGATTTGCAAAAACTGAACCAGAATTAACTTGAGGAAAATAAGTAACTAAACAAAAAAAATTAATATTAAATAAGTATACCGAAATAAAGTTTTATCAAACAAATATACAATAGAGTGTCCCAGTTTCAGTCACTATTATGGTGAGCCAACAAGCCAGGCATAGCCCAGCACTTGTAGCCCAAAATTTTAGATGCATAGCATAGACCTTCAGTTTCAATTCCGTCGTAGCCACCCAAAGGCAAGTCCCAATCGGCACCAATCGCATAGTATGGTGGGAACTGGATACCGTATTTGAAAACCTCAGATCTTACAAACAAGATAGCCCCGCCAACGGAATCTATTTCAACAAGGGTATTTTCTGGAGTCTTTTTGTTGGTTGCAAGAAGGTCCAAGTGTAATTTTTCCAAATGTTCCATGTTTTCAGTGTCATGTGGAACGTAAACGTATTTTTCAAGAGAATTGTCTTTCACGGCAGTTCCTTGGGATTGTCTAATCTTTTCGTATTCTTCTGGTGTAGGCTGTGCTCTTTCCCCTTTCCATGAATTATAGTCATAGTCTCTCACATCGGAACCCATCAATATTCTAGGCACGATGATATCTTTTCCACTATCGATAAAATATTTGAGTGTCAAAGGATTGACCTCAACAATGTCTGAGTCAATAGAGACCGTGAATTGCTCACTCTCTATTGCGTTATTCACGAGAAAGTTTCTAGACTTGGCAATCATAGTTCTTCTATGTTTTTGCACTGCGTCGTCATGTCTGTTGTCTCTGTTTACCGAGTCTTTCAAAAATGGTGTGTACAAGAGCACAACCTTGTTAAATTTCTTTTCATCTTCAATGTTGGTATCGTAGAAATGATTCTTCAAAAAGGTTAAGACACGCTCGTACTCTTGTTCCTCAGTGAATAGTAATCCCAAAGACACCTTACGGTAATCGTATTGAAAGCGGGAAAGCGTGTTTTTGAAGAAACTTTCAAATGTATTGGTACCACCGTATGAGTTTTTCCCAGCAATCAAACTCAATATAATTAAGCTTTCACCATTCACAGCATCCATTACTTTAGCATTTGGAATATAGGTAATAACATTTTTCACGTAATATCCATCCTTCATCTTGATCTGACGCTTTTCCTCGCGAATGATTTCTTCGCCGTAGTCATTTGAAACTATTTTCACGTTGAAATTATTCTCAAGCTTTGGCAAAGAGCTAACAGCCCTGCTTGAGAAATCAGGGAAAACTGCATTTACTAAGCCATAGATTAATGCAATACTTATCAAACTCAACAAGGCAACACGATAGTTGCTTTTCACTCTGGCAAATCCGTTGATCATATTATGACTGTTTCCTTGCTGTTTGTGCTACACCTTAGTGGAAAAAAAAAGATCCTTGGTTTACTTGAAGAATATAAAGTAGTAGTGTATTTATATTCTTTCAAGGTTGACGATTATCTTGTGGAAATGTGTCTTTTCATCAATTGATGTGATACAACTCCTGCTATAAGATTGAAATTTGGCGCATACATTGTGATAAAATTTTTTCTATTTTTATTTCACCACGTTAAATATGCAAGCAGCACAGGAAAGCAGCATTTTTCTTAACACCAGCAACTGGATATACCACCATGCGACAATTATAAAAGCTAAATAAATTTAGCAATTCAACATAAAGCATATATAATTTAGCATAGCTATTTAGTTGATAATGGCAAGCATCGTGATCTATTGATAGGGCAGAGTTTTTTTTGTTACCTGTTTTTGTTTACGTTAGTAATTTTCAAACTGGGATCTAATGTCAACAAAAAAGAGTCACACTGAGGCACTCTCGAAGCTTGCCCTTAAAGGATCCTCAAAAACCGTATCGGACTTTTTTGAGTTTTGTTTGAGCTCCCTTCTCTATCAGCGCGGACTTTACCCTCCAGAAGACTTTCAAATAGTCAAAAAGTATGGATTGCAGATATATATCACGACAAACGATGAATTGAAGGAATACATACGTACTATTATGCAGCAAGTGCACAAGTGGATCTATCGAGGCAACATCACGAAACTTGTTGTGCCAATAATAAATGTCGATGAGGACGATGTAGTGGAAAGATGGGTTTTCAACATTGAAATACGGAATGAGAAATACGATGGAGTTGAGGAAACAGCCTCCAAGAATGCGGGAGAGCCTCTTGCAAACAGTAGCTCCAAGTCTGCCACTACTCAAAAGCAAATACAGCACTTGATACGACAAATCACTTCGTCAGTGACGTTCCTTCCCATTCTTGAGGGTCCTCACACTTTCACTGTTTTAGTGTATACAAGCAATGGAACCCAAACTATAAAAATTCCAAACAGATGGATCGATACGAAAGGTGATGGAAAAGAGATAGTAATAGATTCAAATGAACTACTGACAGAAGCTACACGAAAGGAAGAGATCAAATTCCGAAGTTTCAGTACTGATAATCACAATGTCGACACTTTTGTAAGCTATAAGTATTCTGATCTATGACCAACGATAGAATCCACTTTTTATAAAAGTTATATGTTGCATATTTTCAGTAGATTTATATACCTAAATATAGAAAAGAATTAATGATAATGAAAAAAAAATAAAAAATAACTAGTTGCAACTGGTTGTCTATTTACGTAATCTTCTTTTAAATGATTCTCTTATGTTGAAACTGGGCAATTACTTAGTCTATTGCTTCACTTTTTGAAAAAAAAAATAACTAAAATTTTCTCAAAACTGTCTTGAAAGGCAGCATTAAGACTTTGCTAATTTGTCAAACGCTGCATCGAGTTGTTCAGCAACAAAGACAATTTCTGAAAATGTGTTATACAAAGGTGTTGGAGCTAGTCTTATCACATTAGGTCTTCTTTCGTCTCCTATAATACCATTATTTCGTAATTCATGAAAGATTGATTCCATGATATTTGATTTACTATCTGTTGGAAGAAAAAGTAAAGATAATTGAGCACCTCTTTGTCCGGGATCTTTTGGTGTAATGATTGTGAAAGCTCGATCTTTGGAGATATTTCTCGATTCAGATGGATCAACATAATACTTTGAGTTGACCAAACATTTTTCAAGGAAGTTAGTCAATTGAACAGATTTTTCACGTAGCAAATTTCTGGAATCATACATATCCTGGGATGGAGCCACAGATTTAAAAACATCTAATGAAGATTGAAGGGCTACAACATCTAAAACTGAAGGATTACTTTGTCTGAAACCCAATGCCCCTTTTATAGGATGAAACTCCTCCTTCATTTCGAATCTCACTTTCTCATTGTTACCCCACCACCCAGCTAATCTTGGTAAATCTGTATCTTTACTGTACTTTTCATTGATAAAGTAACCACCGATTCCACCAGGTCCCGAATTTAAATACTTGTAAGAACACCAACAGGCGAAATCCACATCCCAAGAATGGAGATCCAAGGGAACATTGCCAACGACATGAGCAAGATCCCAGCCAACCACCAAGTTGAATTTTTTAGCAAATTTGGTTATTTTGCTAATCTCAAAAAGTTGACCACTGTAGTACTGAATACCTGGCAAACATACTAGCGCTATTTCTTCATGGCGCTCCTCTATAACTTTCAATATATCAGCTGTGTGGATCATGTACTCGTTTTCCTTAGGTTCTATTTGTATCAAAAAATCTTCAGCTTGGAAGGATGAATCATCTGCTTTTCCACCTAATACATAGTCTTTATGAAGTTTGACTTGATTTAGAAAAGCATAGTAATCAGAAGGGAAAGCACCTTTCTCAAATAAAATCTTCGATCTTTTGCCCTTTGGATTGTAGAAAACGGTCAACAAAGAGTTCAAATTTGAAGTCAATGTATTCATAACACCAACTTCAGTTTCTTTACCACCCACCAAGGGAGCTAACAATGGAACAATCGGTAGGTCAATATCCATCCAACATGTCTTTGGGTGGTCAAAATGAGCCTCTACTCCGGAATTGGACCAGGCATCCAATTCATCGGATAGATATTTTCTTGTCTGCTTAGGCATTAGTCCCAAGGAGTTTCCACAGAAGTAGGTTGTCTTGGAGTCATCATTTACATTGATTTTCATAGACTTCAACGTTGGAATACTGAATTCCTCTCTTTTGGAGGGAAATACGGAGTCCAGAGCTCTGGCTTCCTCTGAGAGACTCATCTTAGCTGCAATGTATCTATTGAAACCTTTAAAACCTTTTATGATAGATGGTTGCAGGCTGCTGTTGGCCAATTGTATTACAGTTTTCCTCATGGGCTGTTGTAGTCAGATGACTATTAGATATCCTAAACCAGATTCTACGATCAATGACATTTTGTATGCCGCTATATAGGCACCCACGGAATATCCGTGCGTGATGAAAAAGAATGGCCCCAAAATGAAGAGTATCGCTAAATAGCCAGAAGATTGATTATCCATAATATCTGCGCCAGAAAAGTTATATGTTGTTAATTGTTATTTGAGGTTCCCAGCAATTTCAACTACAAGCTTCACGATGAGCTATGGTATATTGTAAACGTGATGCTAGGTTCTTGAAATATGGCCTAAACACTAAAGTAAGTGAAGACTCGAGAGTCCATGCTTTCCAGTTTACGTATATAAAATTAAAAAAATGAGAAAAAGTGCGAGCAAAAAAAAAAATAATAACTGAAGCAGCGAAAATTTAGACGACGAAAACTAAAAGTTATTATTTTGCAAAATAAGAGTACCATATTCTATCTTCGTACCAACCTCTTTACAAGTTCCTCCTCCTCGACTGTTGATACATGCTAGTAACAATTGATTAGTCAACCGCAATTGTTCTTGAAAACGTTTATTGAGAACTAAAATTTTGCTAGTTTTGATTGTATAGTCACCTATTGCTGATAATTTGTTTTATAGTTATACCATAGTCCGTTGAATAATTCCAGTGTTTAGGAAACCCATGAACAGTAAATATTGAAGAATTAACACTTTAAGTAATACAAGGAAACCAGACAACGAAAGTAAGCTGAGACCACATTTAATTGAATCGAGTAATAGAGCGAACAAGATAGATTATAACATAAATAATAAAACATTCAACCCATTGAAAGCATAGAAAATCTGAAGATGGCAAACAACACTGAAGCAGATCTGGCGAATAAAGAGGCTCCCCCAGGGACAATCGGTGGTAATGCGCAAGATGCGCAACTTGACATATTGCAGATATCTGCCTACTTGTCGATTTCGACAGAAGAGGCACAGAAGCTTGACCATAATGTACTTGCAAGTGTCAGCACAAAGCTTCACGATATTGAAATATTGAAGTCAGAAAATATGATATTGAATGCCAAATTGTCACAGGCGGGTGTTGAATCATCGAAGGACATGGATAAATTGGCAAAGAAAAACCAAGACTTGGAATTGCACACTAAAAAATTACAGGAAGATTTAAAGACGATAAATGAAGCGAACGACCAGTATTTCAAAAAAGTATGCAGTTTGAATGATCAGATCAATGGGTTGACAACTGAAAAGAGTAAATTAGCTTCAGTTATTCATTCTTTAAAATTCGACTTAGAAAGTTTGCAAAAGCTCTCAAACGATTATACAGCCTTGAAAACTGATAGTGACAAAAAGGACTCCAAGATTGAGATATTGCGTGGTCAACTATTGATAGCACAAAAGTTAGTAGAGAATTTGGAGAATGATAAACACGCTTTATCCGTCACAAATGATGATTTGAATTACAAGATTCAATTAGTAGAAAAAACTATGGAATCTTACAAAAATGAATTGGAAAATAAAAGAAAGCAATTAGATGAAGCATCAATTTCAAAAGACAACAAGATCAATTTGTTGGAATCTGGTTCTGCTTCTCTCAAACAGGAAAACGCATTCTTAAAAGAACAATTGCAGTCTGCCCATGAAGGCGAGAATAATCTTAGAAAAAAAATAGAGAAGCTAATTATCGACAATAACCTGATTAGCAATGATTTAAAAATCAAGGAAGAGAAATTTGCAAATGAGCTTGACCTTAAAGATAAAAAATTGAGACTTTCAGAAGAATCTGAAAAGTTTATCAACGAAAGACTAAACCAAGTAACAGATGAATCAAATTCCAAAATAGAATTTTTGAGCTCCAAAATATCTGCGCTTGAAAAAGAGTTTGAGAATAAATCTGACCTTGTATTGCAGAAGGAGTCTAAAATTAAGGAATTAGAGAATAATTTAGACGATTTGATATCTAACAGTAATTTGATTGAATCTAACGGTGGGTCATCGAATATATCTCATGGAACTAGCCTTTCACTTTCCTTAGTTCCTACAGCAAAGAGTCTAGCAAATAATATTAAAGGATTCTCTTTATCGGAATTATATGCTGAGTATAGTCTACTTAAAAAACAATTAGTCCATGAAAGAAGATTGAAAGAGATGATGCAGAATCAAATTGATACCTTTGTATCTGAATTAGAGCAGAAAATACCATTAATTGAGATTATAAATTCTAAAAACAAAATTTTAGAGGATGAACTACGCTCTTTGTCGAATGTCCTTGATTCTGAAACTTCAGAAAAAAGGCAATTGAATAGAAAGCTTGATATTGCTATACAAGAAAAGCATGAATCAGAATTAACAGTGTTTTCCTTATTGAAGTCAAAGATTGATTTATCTAAGCAAATTCAACAGTTGCTTTTCCAATTGAAAATTCTGAATGACAATAATAGTGAACCACTTACAGATTACGAAAGAAGAGAACTACACAAGATGTTGGACAGTTATAAAGTTTCTGACAAATTTATTGAGGAAATTCAAAATGAAATACATCAAAGATTTAAAAATAATAGCGCAATTGATACTGATTCTGATAAGATTATTTCTGATAATTTAGTAACATTCAAGAATATTCAAGAGTTGCAATCCAAAAATGCGGAGTTATTGAAAGTGACTCGTTCTTTAATTGCTAAGTTAGAATCAGATGAACAGTCTAAACTGACTGCTTTGCAAGTTCTGGAGAACAAAGCTGTCGCTGAGTACAAGGATACTATTGAGAAAATGCTGAGCGAAATGGAAGCCTTAGAATTGAGATTAAATTCAACAGAGCGAGAGAAAGAAATGTATAAGAAGTTGAATGACGGATCCAGTCAAGGTCAATTATTACTTTCTGATAAACCTTCTAATGAATGGTCGCCTGAAATTATTCATTTAAACGAAGAAAAAAAGAGACTCGAAAGGGAAGTCACATTTTTGGAAGAGAACTTAAATATCATAAAAGTTGAGACTAAAAACATCATCAGTGATCTTAGCAATAAATTAGAAAAGGTTAATGGTGAGAAGTATAATTTACTGGTAGAAATTGCAAGCTTGAAATCAACCGAGATGATACAAAATGAACGGATTAAAAGTTCGAATGATAAACTGTATTTCAGAGAGGAAGAACTCAAAAGAGTTCAAGCAATTAATGACCAACTAGCTGGATTACTACATAAACAAGAGCAAGAAATTAACAGCATTACTGTTGAATTCAAATCTCTAAATGAGCAAAATAATAGTCTCAAAGAACAGATTTCAACCTTGCAAACAGAAATCACAATGACAGTATCTATAAAAGACAGAATAATGAAAGAGAATGAAGAATTGAAAGAAAACAAATATTCCTTGAACAAAATAGTGGAAAATTTGCAATCAAGCAATATTGCAAGAGAAGCTGAATATAATGTAAATAGTAAGCGCTTAGTTCAAATGATGGAGAATTATGATAAAGATTTGAAAGTAAGCAGAGAAAAAATCATTAGCTTGGAGAAAACGATCACCGATCTTAATGAAAAGCATATAAAAGAACTCAAACAAAGCATTTTAGATATGGAGAGTATCAAAACTGAATTAAGTAAGACTAAGGAAGAGTTGCTCCAAAAAATTGCTTCCGAAGAAACTTATGTCAACAAGTGTAATATTTTGGAAAAGCAGCTTTCATCCTCTAATGCTTACATTGATTCGCTAACCAAAGCTACTAAAGATGGAAGCACAGAAACTTCTGAAACAGACAAGTTGAAAGAACAAATTAAAATTTTAGTAAACAAATTAGCAAATGCCGAAGAAGACTTGAAAAGTGCTATTGATGACAGCAATAAATTCAAGGAACTTTCTAATGCTGCTGAGTCTTCTCTTGCAAGCATAAATCAATCCTATGATGATTACAAGGATAAGGTAGAGGAGAGGTCAACCGAACTCAATTCTGAAATTAACAGAATTAAACTTGAGGTTGGTAATATAACAGAACAGAAAGCTACTCTTGAAAAACAATTGAACGAATCAGTCAAAACAAATAATGAACTTAATCTGAAAATTAGTATGTTGTCATCTCAAGTTGCTACTACTGATCAAATTGAGGCTAAGTTCAACGATAAAGCAAAGGAAATTCAAAAGTCGTTATTAAAGGCTGAGGAGGAAGTTAATTCTATACGTATCAATTATGAGAACGAAGTAAAACTTCATGCCGAGTCCATTGCAGCTAATAAAGAACTGGAAATTGAACTCATGAAACTCCATGAGAAATACGATGCTTTGTCTACCGAGTTAAGTTCAGTTAGAGGAAGATTAGAATCAGCAAATTCGAAGTTCGAGACTGAAAGAGGATTATTCAACGAACAGATTGATAATCTCAAAACTGAAATTGACACCAGAAGCGAGAATGAAAGAGTATTACGTAGACAGCTTGAGATGTTGAATAATGCAAAATCCAACGTTGAATCTCATCTCGCAAACGCTGCAAATACTGAACATGTATCTAGCCATCTGGACGCAGATAGTAACATTGAAGATTTAATTAGACTCAACGGTGTTTTAGGAAGAGAAAGAGATCTTTTGAAGTCAAAGTTGGAAATATCTGAACAGGAATCGGCAGCTTTGTCGATCAAGTTAAGCAAAACAGAGGATAGATTGTGCAAGATTGAGGCCGAATATAAACAATTACAGATTTCCACAAAGGATTTGAATGAAACGAAGAATGATAATAGTAGATTATTGGCTAGACTTGAGGACTTACAAATTATTCGGGAGAGTAATTCTGTGTTAAGAGGTGAATTGACCACAAAAAACACTCAGCTCTCAAAGCTTGAGTTGAAAATAACAGAATTGGACAAGCAAAAAGAACCGTTGAAGGTACAATTGAATACTCTATCTAATGAAATAACTTTGAAACAACAGGAGATTGAGCAATTAAAAATAGAGAATAAGGATTGGGAAAAGAAGTTACAGACTATTTTGACAACTTTTGATAAGATCGACCCAAATCAATATCAGAAGTTGCAAGATGATAATACTAAGTTAAGCGAGGATCTCAAAAATGTACAAACAGAGATTGCTACGCTCAGACAACAGCATATGAATGATATTAAGTCAAAAGAGTCATTGAAAAATAAGTTTAATGAAGCACTTAAAAACAAAAATTCAGAAATAGCTGAACTTTCAAAAAAGGCCGATGATCTTAAGTTGAAGTCTGATGAACTTACTTCAAAAATCAATAAACTTGAGGAAGAGAAATCTGAGCTTCAAAAGAAAGTTACTCAAGCATCAAATTCCAAGTCTACCAATAATAAGAAGGCAGCTACTCTTACCAATAAGGTAACTGAACAGACCGCTACCATTGCTCAATTAAACACGAAAATAAATGAGTTAGCTGCTGAAATAGATTCTTTGAAGAAGAGTAATCATGCCTTAAACGAAGAAAATGTTGCTTTTGATCAAGAAATTAATGATTTATCTACTGAAAAAGAAAAGATTATCAAGGAACACCAGGATGCCGTTGCAGCATTAAACATCCAAATTGAGAAGAACAAGAAGCAGATTGATGAATTATCTAATAGTTCCAATAACTCTAGGACTTCGATCATTGAGGAATCATCAGAAAATTTACTGGATGATCTGAAAAGGCTTGAAGAAATAAAATCTGGTTTTGACAAAAAGCTTTCTGAAATCAAAATGGGATTCGAGGAAGAAAAATCCAAACTTAAAGAGGAGCTTACTAAAGATAAAATCGAAGAAATCAGAAAGTTGAACGAAGAGCTTGAAAAGTGTAGATCGGATTTAACCAAAAAGGCTGCTATTACAGGACAAAATACAGAAAATGTTGATATAGATGCTCTAAAGAAGAAATGGGAGCAGGAAGTGGAACCAAAAGTTCTTGAGAGAATCACCGACGCTGAGAATAATTTGCGTAACAAATTTGAAATGCCTGTGAGAGAAGCTATCAACAAAAGGGCCGAATTCAAGTTTGAAAATTATAAGAAGAAGTACGAAGCTGAGCTCAAACAAGCTATTGAGAACCAGATGAAAGCAGAATTTGAGAACACTATGAAGGAGATGGAAAAGTCGCACGATGAAAAGCTCACTAAACTTGTGAATGACTACGAACAGAAATTGAAGACTAGTGTTGAAGATTCGTTGAAGGCTAAGAGTGCTGATGATGACAACGCCGAAAAGAAACAGGCAGACCCGGAGGACCTAAAGAGGTTGAGGGAATTCTTGGAGGGTCAAAAGAAAAACGAGATCGAAGAATTGAACAAAAAACACCAGGGAGAATTGACCAACAAGTTCAACCAAGGTCAGAAGACGGGTCAGTTGAAGGTGAAGATCTTGGAGGGCAAAATCAAGAAGTTGGAAGAGAAGCTTGGCGAGGCAAGTGCTAGTGGAAGCACCAACTCCAGTCCAATGAAGCCTGCTGCGGTAGAAGCTAATAACAAACCTGCTGCGTTAGAAACTAGTAGCAAACCTCAGAATCCACAACCTGTTCTTTCAGAAACCACACCGCTGCTCCCTAAGATTCCAGTGACTGGTGGACAAACAGACAAGCCAGAATCAGAGACTGGCAGTGAAAGTTCAGCGAAAAAGAGAAGTCTCGAACCACAGGGCGGTGCTGCTGGAACAGAGGAGAAGAAGCCGAAAATTGAGTAAGACGCTTTATTGGTAGTAGAATAGTTTTTTTTTTGTTGTTGTTGTATAAGTTGAAGTACTAATCAATAAACTCTTGTGTAATTTTAAAAAAAGTGAACTCTTGAGTAGAGCTTGTTGAAGAAGCTGTTTTAGTTATTTTTAGTTGGGAATTTCGCTCTCTTTTTGCGGTTGGGTAGCTTTCTGCTGACAATAATGCTAAATCAGTTTTGGTGGCGGCTCATCTGTACTTTCAACTTAAGTTCAGATCGTTTTTTCCTACTACAACGGTCGTATTTCATCTTCAATCACGAGATCCATTTAGCTTCTGTGTGGTTTGTTTGAAAAAGTTAAAAATAGTTTTAATGCATGATAATGTACATATATGTATAGATCAAAATCTGGATAAATAGTGCGTAAAACGTCAGATTACAATTTAACAATTATTATCTATCACTTGTATGTAGCCATATCCGTTCTTTCTTTTTTTTTGTTGTTGTGGTTTATGATGATTACTGTTTGACACAATTTAGGGGATGATTTTTTAGCGTTGCTGTAGTATTATGAATCACTGTTTTTTTTTTTTTTTTTTTTGGCGTTCCCCCTTACTATCTGTTCTTTTGCCATCCCCCTTATCTTAATAGAGATTAACGGTGGCACATATTCTGTGGTAGTAATATTATCTGTAGATTTGCTTTTTATTACCTAGTAAATCCTCTCTCCTTTCTAAAGTGAAGGCAATTTCTAGTGTTAAAAGACAGTTCGTTCTTTGTCTTTTTAATTACACAAAACATAGAGTAGCGTATTTACTTTGAACAGAACCAGTATATACACCCACATCAAACACAAAAGGGCTTGATCTTACGAGGTGGGAAGCGAAACACAAGACAGAGCAAACGGATTGGTGCGCATGCATTGATTGTTGGCCACACACTGTAAACAAATACATCAAGACAGGTTTCCAGTGGCAGTTTCATGAAAAATGGAGGTCCTCAAGAATGCTAAGTCTCTGGATAAAGCAGACCTGAAGGAGCGGGGGTCGAGAAGAAAGAGCAAAATGGATACAGTGCTTCTTTTGCACAATAACGTTGAGTTTGAGATGCACAGCAAGCTCAATGCACCATCAGAAATCGTTGCCGCCTGCGCTGACACAGCCAGGGACACCGCTAGAAACAAAAACTCCCATAAAACTAGGCACCGCCCTGATGATCCCGTCTATGAGGCGGATGAAGAAGACGAAGACGACAATGACTTGAATTCCAATTCCCCATCCCCACTTCCAAATCCCAACAGATTGCTCAGATCCCATTTCTCAGTTTACGAAGCATTACAGAACCCCGAATTGAACAACTTTGACATTTTTGACAATAATAGAGTTCATGGTACCTCAAACAACTTGTTAAACAATTCTAGCTCTGTTGTCAACATGCCTCATGAATCTACTTTTTTGTCAAGTTCATCTTGGCAGAATATCTCAAACTCATTCTTAGATCTCAGTGACAACAGCAACGGAACCCCTATTCATCGTAATCCAAGCTCAGTTAATTCTGTCTTGTCTCTGTCTGATGATAATGACGATGATCATAATCATGCAAATAGTCATGATCCAATGTTCAGAAACTTGGATGAACTACAGAAAAATTCAAGAAATAGACAATATGTGGCCAAATTGTTGAACCATGGTCCAACTGATGAACATGTCACTGCTGTTCGAGAAAAAACTAGAGACAGGTCAATGATGAATCAAAGAATATTAAGGAAATTGAAAACTTATGGGGAATTCGATGAAGAATATGACTCCGATGAGTCTGGAACTTTTGATTTAAAATTAAATACTAGAAACTCAGCTGTTGTTACTGAAAATTTGTTTTCTGGCAATAACAACCTGGTAGGTGATACTACAAACAATGGAACCTCCCCATCGTTCGTGATGCCAAAAATGCTAATGTCATTCAAAGATCCTGATCAAAATGAACGTTCAGTAAAAACGGCCAATATTTGTGTTTTAGGAAATAACTCAAAAATAGTCAAAAACCAATTGATCCGAGTTATCGACAACCCAGCTTTTGCGTTAAACTACCAATTCACAAAATTGAATTCAGAGGTTGATTTGATCATTTTGATTTTTGATTCAGAAAGTGGACTTTACTTTAAAGAGGTCCTTGAATACATTTCTTCTTTTGAGAAACTAGTATTGCCAGTGGTTAACACCGAATCCAAGACTTACAATAATACCATCACAGGCGAAAGAGAAGGGTTCCCTGAAATTTCATTTAACAGCCCATCTTACAACATTGAAGATGATGTGGTAGTAAAAGTTTTGGAAATGTGTGATATAAAGATATTCGGCTCCCCAATCAAGGCTGAAATCAGCGAATCTGATCCTTCCTCTTTATATGACTTAAACGTTCTTGTTAGTTCATACTTTAACTCGAAGCTAGAAACGGAAGTTTTCAGCGATAGTTATCATTTGACTGTGGAAGAATATGTGAACATATCCGATTCAGATTATTATTGCGAAGGATCCAGAAGGTTTAGAAATGAGGAATATGTTGACCAAATAGATGAATCTGACAGTGATGAATATAATGATGAAATCGAAAATGATGATGGACAAGTAAGACCAGAAGCCGAAATATTCTACGATGGCAACGAAATCAGCATTATATCCGATAACAATATCAATAGAGGTCGACCAGAGTTAATTCAATTGAGCACTTCTTTGTGGGTCTCGTCACTTATAAAGAGTACTGATGAGTTATCTTATAGCGAATATCAAGGTAGTGAGAACATTGTTAGCTTAAGATCTAGCAATCTGAATTACGATCGTGGTAGAAAAAGAAGACATTCCTCGAATTCAACTGGATCCAAAAGGTTTTCTGAGAAGAAGAAGAAAAAGCAAAATGATAAGGATAACATAAGTAAAGCACCTTTGATTTGTTTTGGATTTGGATTAAGTATTGCGACGGCCATCACTATTCTTTTGTATTTTAAAAATGATACGCAACATACAGAGAATATAGTTCCAAAAATAAGCAAAATTAATAAAAATATATGGAAAAGTCAGAATATGGTGTCAATGAATCCAGAAGTGCAAGATTTGTTCAACGACGGTTTTTTGATTCCTATATCAGAAGGGTTGACCAGAATTTCAGTAATGGATCGTATGAATTCGCTTATGAACAGTATTGAACATAGTCTATTCCAAAGTAGAGGTTTGGTTCACGATTCTATTATCTATGTAAGACAATTTGTTCGAAGTTGTGCTGGATTTTTGTTGGAGACTTTTGAATTTTTCAGCGCAAACTTTTAAACTGGTCATATTCTCTAGTTGGGTGTAAAAAGCTGTGTTTGATTTTTATTTTGTTTCTTCCTTTTTGTCTATTTTATAATTGGGATTTGGGATTTATGATTATTATTATTACTGTTCTTTATATTATTAGGGTTCAAAATATTTTGACATCTTAATATCTGGGTATTTTATTATTATTTTTGTTTCGGCTAAACTGAATACTTCGAAGGCAATCACCTGATTTGAGGCTGCTTTGGTTCAGTTATTTTTTTCTTTCAAATCATATCAGTTAATTTATGTTTCAACTTCAAGACTTTTTTGACCATTTAGTCTTACGTTTCTTAATCTTTATCATGTGGAGGGCAAATAAGCTATTAAAATCATAAGTTACGAATTAAATTACCCGAATAACTCCACATATTGTAATATGGATTCATTATCTTACTAAAGCAGTTTCAAAATAGAATCATTATTAAATAGTTATATAAATATATATATATCACATATATTGTCAAAAAGAGCTTTATAGGTCAAAGGAAACTTTTTAATATAATTTCCTCTGTGTATCTTTCATCAAATATTGTAGATATTAATAAATACATTTTTTCTTTAACAAAGGAGGCATAAAAAGTATGGGGAGACGATAAATTAAAGGTACAACAAAAAGGTTTATGTATATTATAATATGATAATGATAATACATAAAATCTAGTTCTTACCCTTCTTCTTTGGTCTTAATTGGTTAGTGTGACCGCACTTTCTCTTTCTACAGTTGGTAGCTCTTGGTGGTAATCTGGCGTAACATTTTCTGCAAATGGATTTGTCACAGTTGTATTTTTGAGCCAAAACTCTTAAACCTGGATCAATAGTGGAAGCACCACCTCTCAATCTTAAGACCAAGTGTAAGGTAGATTCTTTTTGGATGTTGTAGTCGGACAAAGTTCTGCCATCTTCTAATTGTTTACCGGCGAAAATTAATCTTTGTTGATCTGGTGGGATACCTTCTTTGTCTTGAATCTTGGATTTGATGTTGTTGATGGTATCGGAAGATTCAACTTCCAAGGTAATGGTCTTACCAGTCAAAGTCTTAACAAAACTATAAAAATCAGTTAGTATATGAGTTTTTCTTGAATGGATACACTCGTAGTGATGAACAAACATATAGGTGAAAATGAAGATTATACGGTCGGGTCTTTTGTAATGTAAATTCTACATTGGATGACCTGGAAATTGCTGTTTCTTTCTGGAGCTGTTTATCGGAAATCAACGACAAAATAGTTCTTTCTAGGACTGGCTTATGGATAAGCGATATGTATCTTGAGATGGACATGTAGCATAATTTGTTCTGGTCGACCAAATTTCACCACTGATTCCTGCACTTTTGACTACCAGATTCGTAATTCTTGGTTTTCTGTGTTTCCAAATAACCACTTGTTTCCATTTGTTCGCCAATAATATGCTGCGGAGCACTTCATTTCAACTTCTCACATAGAAAATATTTCACGCTGTTACATCTCCCCTGTTCTTTGTGGCTGAACGTTGTTGGATAACCCTTGTACTTTTCTCAAAACTTCCACTTGATATGATCTCTGGTAAACGTTCCAATACATACATTTGCATTTTTGGCTATATTGATTGATTTTATTGATACTGATATTGATACTTAGAACAGTAATAGATAGGTGAGAAGAGAGTTGAATACTGTGAATATCATGAATATCAAATTATTTTTTTTTTTTTTTTTTCACTGCTAGGCTTTTTTCATTTTATTCATACTACAAGAAATTGCTGACTGTGTAGAAAAATTTTCTTTAAATATTGAGCGCGCGTACTGTGATGTTAATTTCGCCAGATTAATTTTCGCCTTTGCTCGCCAACGGTGTCTGCCTAGAGAAAAGATTTGGGGACGAATTTATTTTTTATGCCTGCGATGAGGGTTTTTTTGGGCTCTCCTAGGAAGAGCTTCCGCCCAGAGCACGCGCCGGATTGGCAGAATCTGGCTCACCTAAGCTCGTAACACTTACTCACTGGTAAACGTAAAAAGAAAAACTCTACTTATAGTTCTTGGAAGTAATTCATTAATAATTGCATTCAACGGTGTACAGGTGTATATCTTCCCTCAAGCATATTTAGGTGGATATACATTTTATTAGTTACACCGCTATTTGCACTAGTTCGAAATACAGTTTTTGTGAATTTCATATTTTTTCGCAAGATTGGTATTTGTTTGTTTTTCCGCAACAATTTGGAAAACCATATTATTATACAAACCGTGGAAAAAAAATATAATTAAAATTTACCCACGTGAATATATCTGCCCCATGAAAATGCACGTGATAGATGTCTCAATTCATAGAAAAGCCAGCTCTCTGCATTTGGAAAGATCCCCTGTAACTGCCAGTGAAAAAATATACGGCCTGAGTCAGCCTACACTGATGATTCTGATAATGTCATTTATTGAAGTATAAGATATGTAAATCACTGTCAAAGCATTCTTCCCATGGGAATTCGAACGCCCTAAAACTTACAATTCATCGCTTAATGTCAAATCCTTGAGAATCATTTCTAAGTCCTCGAAAAAATTGACACATCTCTCTTTGACATCAGTGTTGAACAATTCAAACCTGGTCTTTAAATGGTTTTTCACATTGTGTTTCAACACATTCTCAAGCCCCAACTGTTGGTAGATCAACGCATTGAAGATTCCAATGGTTCTCTTGATCAACAATTGATCGCTGTAGTACAGGTTCTGAGAGTTCAGCTGAACCAACTCCTGGTCAACGAAACGCAACAAGTTTGGAACCACCGACTCGCTGTTGTTAGGGTTTTCAAAAAACATCTTGATGGCTCCTTCATTGTTTCTGACACTGTTGCTGATGATTCTCAATAGTTTTTCTTTTAGTTCTATACTTTTGACATTCGGATCATTGATAATCGATAGAAAAATCACCAAGTTGGTTGGCTGGGATACAAATTTTTCCCCATATTTGATGTCGTGAGACGCGTAAATCAATGTCTCCAAGATATCATCGATTGTCTTTGGGTTTTTCTGTAGAATAGTGGAGATCTCCTCGATTTTGTTGTCTAAAAAGAGCCTCTCCAACTCTTTCATGGCAAACTGGAATTTTGCGCCTTCACCCTCGACTGCATCAAATACTCTGTCTGTCTCGTCATCTGAGGGCTGTTCTACTGCCAATACTTCATGTGTGTCTATTAAGGCAACTGCCTGATGACCAGCATCGTTTGCGTTGTCAGCATCATTTGGATCTAGAAGTTTGGCCTTTCTGATACCTGTCTCAAAATCCATCTGGTAATGCAAGCCCTCGGGAACAATCTGGCCTGGACGGATCACCTGCCACTCTTTGGAGGGAACAAAGGTCTTAGGGTAGCAGGAATGGAGATCCATCTCTGGACAGATCATCTCGGTGGCGTCGCCAGGATCTGCGCTTGGAATGTTTGCAGCGATCGATGCATGTGCGAGGAGCGCCACGGACAACCAGTGAGGCAAGTGTTTGGTGTTGAATATCATTGCGAGTGTGTGACGAGGCTGTGAAGGGTGGGATAACTGGCTTTGGGAGAGCGGAAGAGTGGAGAAGGTGGCAACGTCAAAGACGGTGGGACCACATGGTAGAGAAGCCAACAGAGCATTCGCGGAGTTTTAGATCGCGTTGGACGCCCTGGAGCACACATGGCACGTGACACTCGTGTCTTGCAAAAAAGCGTGCATGTTGGGGTTTGTGGTTGTAAGAGCGCAGAGTAAGAAAAGTCTTGCCACGTGACTGCTTGCTGGTGTGATAGTGATACAGTGTTCTGGGGTAAAATGTAATAATGTAAATACGTCATCAAGCAACAACGTAATAGTGTAGCAACATAAAGACTTCATGGGGTAATGGTGTTAAGTGGTAATGGTTGATAAGTGTATGGGTCAACTGATGTAAAATTGAATCATCGCTTCTAACCGTGGATTTTCAATTTTCCACCAATCAGAGCACAACCGAAAAACAAACTGCTTTCCGCACCACGACACCTAACTACCATATGTCCAATGAAATAAGCATATAGTTAGGCCTTAGGAGAAAAAAAAAAATTTCTGGCCAGCAGCAGCGACTTGAAATCTCACCCTTTAAAACTTCTTTCTCACACATTATTGGCTGTGAAGTGGTAAAAACCAGAAAAAAACACCAAAAAAAAAAAAAAATTCACCAAAAAAAAAATTAGTGAGGCCTCCTACAGTAAGAGAGAGATTTTTTTTTTTCAAACAAGCACTAGGAGGATTTGAATACTAGTTTCTCTTCTGTAAAACAACCCAATAGCGAGCTGGAGTCCCCCATATATTGCGAGTTTATTCGACTGTTAATTGTTTCCAGAACCAGCAGATATCCGTTGAGTTATTCTATAAAAGAGTATAATTTGCAGAATGAGTTTCAGAATTGCCTTAAGATCAGCCTCCCAAGTAGCTGCCAGAAGATCCCTTGGTGTCAGAGCCTTTTCCACCTCGGGTGTCAGCATGCAAGAAGACACCAAGGCCAAGGCCACCTCCATCATTGACATCTTGCCAGGCAACAACGCCATCTCCAAGACCGGTATCTTGGCCACCACCGCTGCCGGTACCGTGTATGCCATTGCCAACCAATTGTACATTGTCAACGAAGAAACCATCTTGGTTGGTACTTTCTTTGCCTTCTCCGCCATCGTTGCCAAGTTCGTTGCTCCATTATACAAGGACTTTGCCGACTCCAGAGTCAAGCACGTCTCCGACATCTTGAACGCCTCCAGAACTAAACACGTCGAAGCTGTTCAAAGCCGTATTGACTCCGTTTCCCAATTGAAGGACGTTGTCAGCACCACCGATGCTTTGTTCGCCCTTTCCAAGGAAACTGTTGAATTAGAAGCCAAGGCTTTTGAATTGAAACAAAAGGTCAGCTTGGCCACAGAAGCCAAATCCACTTTGGACTCCTGGGTTAGATACGAAGCCAACGTCAGACAATTGGAACAAGAACAATTAGCCAAGACAGTCATTGCTAAGGTCCAAAAGGAACTCGAAAACTCCAAATTCCAAGAAAAGGTCTTGCAACAAGCCGTCACCGATGTCGAGAAAATCTTTGCCCAAGCTAAATAGATTCACTAGTTGTGTGACTAAAATTCTGTCTTAGTTCCTTTTGAAGAATATTTGTGTGATGTGATACGTAGAGAAATTATCGTATCACAGACTGCGATTTGGGATTTTCAGTTCATCATTTTTATCATTGGGTTTCCAGAAATCACCTTGAAAAGAAGGGACAAAGAGATCAGATCTCAGCAGAACTGCTGTCCGAAAGAAGAAGAGGATAAAAGAAAAAAAAGAAGCAGCATAAAATCAAATACTTCAGATACTGGAATCAGAAGACAGAGTCAAAAACAAAAAAATATAAATAAACTTAATAAACGAATATTAAAAAAAATTAAAAAGTCTGAGATCGCTAACAAAAGACTCTTTACTAGCAGAGTCTTCTCCTGTTAATTATGGCAATATGTAAACATATATATGTTACTATAAATATATATTACGTGGAAGTGATGTATTGAATAAAGAACATACTACTAAATTGGAAATATCAATGTCATCGTAGAGGATTTCACCGTTTTCAAGCTGTTCTTCTTGGATAGAAAGTCTTGACGCAAGGATCTCCAATTGGCGACATAACGGTTTCAACAGCGCCCTTCGCTTGATTGATAAAACTCTCTACAACGCAGAGAAAATTTTCCTAAAAACAATTGTCAACCAAATAGACTACAGCATCGACAATAACAACATATGTAAATTGCCAATATTGTCATCAGACGTTGCCAATATAAGAGTGAATAGACTGTATTGGTCAGAATGGTGCGGCTAGTTTGATTTTCCAAATGAAGTCATATTTTTGAAAAAACTGTAATATTGATCTATTTTCTGTATTTTTTTTTTCTTTTGCTTCATTAGGAGGGATTTCTTTTCTTTTTTTCTTCTCGCATAAAATTTAAATCACGAATAGGTCAAATATCCAGTTTTTTTTTATCTCATTCTGACATACTGGCTCTGAAAGATACTCTCCAAGAGTTACTTTGAAAAGGTAAATCTTTTACTTTATGAATTTCTGGACAAATAGCTCGCATAAAATACCACAAAACATTCCTTAGTTCTTTCCTCTGGAAGAATTTGGAAATAGAATCAGAGCAATAAGTCAGCTTCACGGTATTTTATCCTGAAATATCTCGCTGAGAAGAGAGGAGCTTCCGAGAAGCTTGGATCCAAAATTATCATTTTTGCTTCTCTTAGGAGATTCTATATTCTTAAGTTATAGGAAATATAAATAATATCAAAAACAATAATAAAAAAAAATAACCTCCAAGCCAAATTCCTTGAGCATGAGATACTTGAAAGTTGGTATCCGGCTTCAGTTGGCCATTTTGGTCTCCTTGATGACATGCATTTCTCTTATCCTTCTTGCAGTTATAACGGGTGTTTATTTTTCAGACAACTTTTTGAGTCTTCGATCAGATAGACTTAACGTCATTTCCAAGCTAAAGTCTTCACAGATCGAACAGACGTTGGAATCAGCATACTACCAGCTTTATTGGGTGTCAACGAGAGATTATATCCAGAGATATGTATCGTCACTTTCATCCTTTGACTACTCAAATTCCACACAAGATACTTCACAAGTTTATCAGCTTTCGGAAAACGCCATAGATTATTTGCAAAAATTTGTCGACTCATCAGATACATATATACAGGCAAAACTATACGACTTGAGCTTGCAAAGCATCGGGACGGTAAGTAACAGTGCACTTTCATATTCTGTTTCAAATTCCTCAACAAATAGCACTGCAGCTATAAAAAGTTTAAAAATCCGGACTCTGACAACTACACTGACTGGTGCACAGGCTTCCGCAACTGCACTATCATCTCAAAGTCCATATTCCAATACATCTAATTACTCTGTGCCTATAATAGATACATATTCTGCAGACTCATTGGCAAAACTATACATCTTAAACCCTAATGTAACGCTGTTACCGCGAAATATAATCAAGTCCGGAATTATAACGGGTCCAGTGAAGGACCTGCTTTCTTCAAGATTCATTATGTCAATGACTTTACCCGTCTATCCTAATTCTACTGTCTCTTATTCTTCAGCTTTAATATGTGGATTTATAACGATTGTATATAGTGCGGAATCTTTAAAAGAAATCGTATACGATACTAATGCCATAGATAATGGTGATATACTCCTCATAGAAGGTGGGTTTAATTCAAGTTTGACATCACGGGGATATCCAAGCACTTTAGATGCGAATTCAACAAAATTAAGTAGAGAAGTCAATCTTAGGTACTTTAGAAACACTCTCCAAAAAAAGGAGCTATCTGACTACTTGAAAGAACTGGACGAAAATATAACTTCAATTCTCTCAACAAGTTCATCTGAGAATTCAACATCGTCTATTTCAGCTTCTACTTTTGCTACTACTATAATAATTGCCAATTCTACAATTACTCTCTCCAATAGCTCGTCAACTGCAACAGTATCTTCTACATCATCAACTAGTACATGCTTATCAAGTGAATCCAATTGTGGTATACCCGACTCCATTGTAACTAATTATTACGCTTCCTCGTCAATTAATTATATCAGACTAATATTCCCTCCTATAGTAAGTACCTTATCATTTATTTCCGGTATTTACTTTAAAGTGTCAGATTATCCTATCATTACAGATAGCTTAGTCAACGGTCTCGATGGATCGAAGCGAAAGCAAGATACCCCAAATGGTTCAAATATGGCTATTGGTTATAGTAAGGTTGACAGTAATCTTGTTGATTGGGTTGTAATTGTTGAACAACAAAATTCCGTATTTATGGGACCAAGCAGAAAATTAGTTGATCTTATTGTCGGCGTCGTGATTGCTGTTTGCATTTTTATGTGTCTCGCTACGTTCCCAATTTCTCATTTCGCCGTAAGACCAATTACTAGATTAAAAGAAAAAAGTGAAGATTTTTCTTTAAGGAATGATGAAAATTTGAGAAATATGTTTCTTGATTCTGCAGTTCAAAATAGTCGGACTCCTTCAGTATTGTATCCAGCATCAATTATAGCAACTGGTAGAAAATTCAGGTCCAAAAAATTAACTGAACTTTTGGCATTAACCAAGCTCATGAACCGTCGGAATAAAAAAAGAATGAATGGAGATTCATCTCTGGATCTTCAAGCAGATATTGTGAAGGAATCAAGTAGCTCCACCCCAGTAAATTTAGATACTAACAGCGACCTTCCAGAGACTCTCGATAAAAAAGAAGCATCAAATGAAAAAATAAAAGCTGTTCCAAAATCAAATGACAAAGAAAAAAGTTCTCAATCGGATAATCCTAATGAAAAATCTAGTATATCTAAGGATAGGGGTAAATTGATTGTAGCGGATAAAGAGGAACAAAATTCCATTGATAACATCGATGAAACTATAAAAGGATCGAACTCGTTGGAAGCAATAACAAAAAGAAGCAAAACTGTAGTTCAGTTGGGTGATCAGCCCAAACCCGACAGAAGTAAATTGTCGAACAATGTTTCCAGCAATAAAAATTTTCCTGGAAATTACAGGAAGGATTCAAACATATCATTTAAATTTCTTCCTTATACTAATTTCCAACTAGGTATTGGTAAAAAAATACCAAATAGCTTATTATCTGAAGAAGATCTGGAGCTTGATAAAAAAGTTCGCAATATGAGCATTATTAATCCAAAAAAGTATGTATCTATATCTGATGAATTAACAGAGTTAGACGTTACATTTGAAAATATGAGCTATTTAATTAGAAGGCAATATTCTGATTTAGAGGATAAGGTTAGAGAAAGAACCAAGGAGTTGGAAAATGCCAAGATTGAAGCTGAAAGTGCCAATGAAGCAAAAACTGTTTTTATTGCGAATATTTCTCATGAGTTAAAGACACCGTTGAACGGTATTTTGGGTATGTGTATGATTGCGAAAGAAGATTTGAAGAAACTCCAGGATAATTTTGTTGAGCTTCAGAGAAATTACGGTAATGATGAAGATAGTCAGAAGCAGCTTCTTATAAAAAAATCATTTGTCACAGTATTGGATTCTTTAGGTGATATCTCCAAAAGTGGAGAATTACTTTCTCATATTCTTAATGAATTATTAACATTTTCAAAGAATAACTTGAAGCGCACAGGTTTAGAGTTTAGAAAATTCATGTTGTTGGATGTGATGAAGAAAATTAGAAGTATGTTCATTAAAAATTCAGTTGACTCACAAGTAAACTTTTCTGTGACCTTCAAGAGATCGAGTCAATCAGCGGATAAAGTTGTTTTTTCTAGCAATGAAATTGATTTATTAGCAGAAAAGAAATGTGAGGAAAGCCTTGTTGATGAGCTAATTATCAATAGAATGCGAAACTTCATATTGTTAGGGGATGCCAATAGAATTTCTCAAATTTTGATGAACTTGGTTTCTAACTCTTTGAAGTTTACTCCTGTTAATGGTGATATAACTTTAGAGGTTCAAATAGTTGGTAAATGGGATGAAATTAGAAGTAAAGCCGAAAATTACGAAAACGTTTATGTTGAGGCAGAGACGGATTTTGATGATTCTGACTACGTAAATCTTAAAGATTCTGCCTCTATAAACTCTAAAGTTTCTGACAGTATTAGCTCCCCAGAACAATCTCTTGATGTATTTCTAGATGAAACACACGAGTTGTTAGAAGAGAAGAAATTCTGCGGATATGACGTATTCAACATCGAGGAACCAATTGAAATTGAAAAAAGAAAACATCCGATGTACTGGGTCTTCGAATTTGTGGTTACTGATACTGGTTCTGGTATTTCTCAAGATCTACAAGATTCAGTTTTTGAACCGTTCATCCAAGGTGATCAAACTTTGTCTAGATCTCATGGGGGTACTGGCCTTGGTTTGTCTATCTGTAAACAGTTAGCCGAGCTCATGCACGGTAAGGTTACCCTTAAAAGTGAGTTGGGAAAAGGCTCTCAGTTCACGTTTAGAGTTCCATTGTTACAAACTAACGAAATATTTTGGAAATGTAAGAATGATGAGAAAATAATCTTTGATGATGACTTTGACGTCAAGAACATCAAAAGATTGTTTACAAAAAACAATTCGGGTACTGAAGAAGAAAATTCGGAAGATTTGGCGGCTAATGAAGATAAACATGTCAATGGAAAACTGAAGAACCTGCATTCTATTCCAAGTGTTAATGTTGATAATTCGGAATCAAGCGAAAGAAGTTGTAGACGTCTTTCATTTGCTCAAACGATATCTACAAAAGAGAGTCATATTTTATCAAAAAATGTTGGCGTGCAGAGTGTTTCGCCATTCGACATAAGACCAGAATTTTTAAAGAGCTCAACAGGTACTGCATTACCCAACTGCAATAATAATAACGAATCTATGGTAGACATTACAGAATCTAAAAATATTCTGAACACGCCCACATCAAGTTTAAGAACAAGAGCCTCTCAAGATAAAGATTGCTTCAACCTCAAGATTTCGTCTCTGAAGCGCAACAATTCGGGTAAGGTTCCACTCGGCGAAAAGTTCCCGCTAAAAATCCTTGTTGCTGAGGATAACCTAGTGAATCAAAAAGTTATTCAAAGGTTACTTTCAATCGAAGGATTTCATAATATATCTATGGCGTGTGATGGAGGAGAAGCAATAGAGTTTGTGAAAAAATCTGTTGAAGAGTTTGAAATCAAACAGAGTCAACATTTGGATACTGTATCAACAATCTACGATATGATTTTCATGGATATACAGATGCCGAAAATTGATGGCTTGGCTGCAACCAATTATATTAGAAAAGAGTTGAATTTCAGAGGTCCTATTGTAGCCCTAACAGCTTACACGGATGATGAAAATGTGAAGCATTGTTTGGAACAAGGAATGGATGCATTTTTACCGAAACCAATCAGGAGAAACGAACTCAAAAAAATTATAATGGACTACTTAAATTCAATTCATAATGATTTCATGTACTCTATGACTCCTAATGAAGAATAAGTTTCTGGTAATAATTTATATGACATAAGTTTTAGCAACTAAGATTTCCCAGTTGAATAGGTACACTTATTCATCTATTGAGATTGCAAAATTGCTAACATTAATCAAATCACATATTGGCTCATGAAAGTCAAATCACATAATAACTCATAAATGTCAAGTCACATCCTAGCTGAAGCTCATCAGCCGCTATGTCATGATGTGATTATCAGCACTTTCATAGTAAAGTTCGGTTCCTGGAGATCGGAAATTGTTGAAATAATTATTTAATTGGCTATTCGTTTTCTCCGGATAATCTAAACTCTACTTATTGGATTTTTTTTCACTGTGATATGTATAATAGATAGTCCCTATAAACTTTGTTTTATGAACGCTAAAATTATTAATTGCTACAACATGTTGGTGTTATCTTTCTTTTTTTTTTTTTTTTTTTTTTTTTGCGCTGCTTCTAAAGCAGTTATGGTGAATCAAGGCTAATGCATTGAGATCATGACTGACATGCGAGTCCGTTTAAGTAATATTGGATGAATATATCAGCAACCATATTAGTTTCTAAGCAAAAGCCTTCAACATGTAGTATTCCAGAACCCAAGTTTCTTTTTTCTAGTTCTTTGCAGTAAAGCTGAATAGTAAGTGAATAATGATGCTATTTGATGATATACGCAATGATTTTCTAAATATAAAACCATTTTATAATTGCTTTGCGGAAAAATGTCACTCGGAGCTAATGAGAACCGAGGAGAGCAAAGTTGGGTTTTTTTATTTGACAGAAGTTCTGATAGATTGATTTCTACAACCATAATCATCTCAATTTAACATGTCTATTATTATCAGCCGGCTTTTGCGTCACTCGAAACAGTCATTAAGTAATACTGGATAAAGAATTGTATAAATATTGACACATTTCTCGAGGAATATCATCTTCTCATGAAAGTGTACGTCGTTGCTCCATTCTTTTTATTATTTCGCGTTTCCTATTAAGAAGATACAAATAGCACAGGATTGAACTATAAAGGTTTCAGACAGTACAGTTATATACTCCGAAAGACAAGAACAATCCACACGTAATCGAAACCAAAACAAAAATAATATAATATCAACATACATACATAATGAATTTTAACATACTTATTGGGTTATTCTGCATATTTTTAAGCAGTGTTGTTGCTGTTGATTCCGAAAATGGTACATTTTCCAATACAACGGATGGTGGGTTTTCTAACACCACTGGGGTTCCATCCATGAACACCACTACCATGCCGTCATTGAATACAACAACTATGCCGTTTCCTAACAATACGATGACGCCATTTCCTAACAATACGATGACGCCAATTACTAACACTACTATGACACCAATTCCTACACAAACTGGTGCCCCATTCTCCAACACAACTACTGGCGGAGGCAATGGTACAACTGGCGGAGGCAATGGAACAACTGGAGGAGGCAATGGAACAACTGGAGGAGGCAATGGCACAACCGGCGGAGGTAATGGTTCCACCGGTGGTGGTGGAAGTGGAAGTGAATCTTCGGGTATTTACTCTTATGAACAATCACATTTACTTGTGACGGCTGCTGTGATGATTTGTCTTGCAGGAATTTTATAGAATGCTTAATTTTGTGGTGAACAAGCTTTTTTAAGGACAATTAATCATTTGTATACTGTTCAATTCAAAAATACATAATATAAAGCTACATTTCGATTGCGTTGCAGCAGAAGTAAGCATCCCACTCTTTCAAGGTTACCGACTGTCGATTTTGTTGGTTCTGCTATATATTCTGAGAGTGCATGGAAAGGGTTAAGGATGTATTAATTTTTTGTTGCTAACCACAAAAAGTTTTTTACCCAAATTATTGATGATATATGTACACATAAATTTAATAGTAGCTGTGACCAATATCCTTGGAGCAAGATTAAGTTTGATGTATAGAAGGTGGTGTAATTCATGAAATTCAGAGTTGTTATGCACGCACGATAGTAAGATTATTTTGACAAGTTAAAACGAAGTCACATGTAAGTGCTTTAGAGAATTAATATGTAACAATATAAGCTCAGAAAAATGGATTCTCTACTAATTGAAACTGAGCACCATAAAGCGAAATTGCGCGAACTCTAACACATACTAGAATTACCAATCACGTGGATACCTACTGAATCATATACTCACTGCTTATCAAGTTTTGAATTTTACCTCTGTGTATGTGCAGTTCGGTTCTTACAATTTTTGTCAAGCCAACGTTCTACAGCATATTTTAAGTCAAAAAACTCCTCCTACTTTTGATAACCAGGTTTCTGGTCTCTAACTTACAATAATAATTATTTTTAAAAACGAAAAATTCAAATGCCGACTCGTAAAATAATTGTTAGAGATGTTCATATAGAAACTGTTTTATCGTAAACAAGTAAAATCAAATACAAATAAATTTGCAAAAAGAATCTTTTCCCAAGTCGTCTATATTATACCAGAATAACTGCATTGGTGATATTTTGTTGCTGAAAATTTTTGATGCTACAATAGAATTTCTAGGATCTTGTGGTTCAAAAAACCTTATAATTAGAGGAGCTGAAACAATTTTGAAGCCTTTCTCAAATTATAAGAGAGAAAGTATCAACATTTTTTTATTGTTTATACTTGTTTCAACAATAAGCAACAACATCTCAAATCACCTCAGTAGTGAGTGAATAAATAATAAGGAGTTAATCATGCAGCTGATGAAACAAAAAGCACATAAAACGTGCATAAAACTACATATACGCACATTCAAGAATCCCAGTTGGGATTTTTCAAAGATCGTTGTTCTCAAAAGAAAAGAGTTTTAACAAGTTTGGGTACTAGCAAACACTTTAGTGGATAATGCTAACCATTTTTTTTTCTCTTGGAAGCCTTCTATCTACCTACTAGCAAGCAAAATTGGGGAGAGAATTACCCACAAAAGAAGCCTTACAAAAGAGCATCTTGATCCTAACAGGTCTGTTTTCAGAAAAATAAATGTAGTTTATCATAGATGCCTATAAAATTATTTAAATTAAAGCACCTTCATTTCTAAAACTACTACCTAAATAAAACAATATTACTTGACTTAAGTCTCGTAGAATTTTTACTATTGAGTAAGTGCATTGTCATTTTTTTAGCCTGCAATTTTGTGCTCTAATCACGTTTTCTGGAGGTTTCAATTATTGTAAATAACCCAAAAATGTAACTAGCTTATCCAAAGATGGTGCGTCGCACAAAATTACCCTAAATAACTGGAGACACAAAAATGAAAAGCCTGCTAAGGATTAGTACTTTGAGATGCAACCTAGCGTCCTGTGAATGTGCATATATGCTTTCTGTAAGATTGGGTTGGTGAATAAGACCAGCCTTAATTCCTACCAAATGTAGCACACCAAAGAATCATGCTTCTGAGCTTTATCTGGTGACTGAACCCCTTTGAGTTTCATTTTTTTGTGCTTTTTTCCACCGAAATTGATAGCAATTTGGAATAGATTTCCCCCAAGAGCTGAAAGAAGATACTGCAGGATACAAATATTCCGTTTTAATGGCTACTGCATGACTACACGTTTTCTCCTTCCTATCATTGATTTTGTTTCCGCACAATCTATTCTCAGTCAATTTTGAATCATCTATGCAACTAAACATTGTTTATCTGGCTATACATAAGACTTTTTTTTCTTGTAGTCGGTAAACATCTTTTAAATATTCATTATTCTGGTTCTTTTGATTTCCTCTAACTATTGACCATAATTACTAGTCTCCAACGGTAATTAAAGCATTGTGTTGTTCATTCTAAGTTTTAGGAACGCTGCAAATTTGTATTAGAGATTATCACTAAGTTACCATATCTAGAAAAGGAGGCTCGCATGTTACGACTGCGATATTCAGACATGTCTACGAATTATAACACAACATGAGACAAAACAATGCAATATGTGCAGCTGTAGGAGCAATTCATACATTGTGTACGTTAAACTGCATAAAGATGCACCACCATAACAGTACAGTTCTGCATATTTTGATTGGGAATATCTGCTGAAACTCAAAAAACAGACTTTTTTTCTGTATCTATTCCAGTCAACGTTCTAATTGAGTATTTTGCAAATTTCTTAATCAGGAAATAACAAAGAAATCTAAATAGATTCAAGAGACAATAGCATAATTTTCAGAAATCACAATCAAAAAAAAAAATAAGCTGCCTCCGTACAAAATCAAGATGTTTCATATATGAAAAACATGTATCCCTAATTGTGAGGGCTTTATAAGTAAATAGATTTCCCACTTACAGAAACTATCGTTCAACGTCTTGTCTTAATGTTTAATTAATTCTATTCTTTTGCAAATTTTCTACTTTCTAATTTTTTATCAAATAAAGAAAACTCTCCAGATAGTGGCCAGTGTGACAAATACTTCACTTAGTTATCCATCAAAATAATTATTAAGACCGTATCATAATTTGTCTATATAGGATTTGTAATTGTCTGAACCACAATGAGATTCTCAATAGTGTACTTAGTTGCACTAAGTGTGGTCGCACAGGCTATTACACTCCCTCCTCAATTCGGTATAGAACTTATCAAAAGACAGAATGACAATAACACAAATTCATCAACATCTTCTACTAGCAGTTCATCAAGCTCTAGCTCTAGCTCTAGTTCTAGCTCTAGTTCTAGCTCTAGTTCTAGCTCTAGCTCTAGCTCTAGTTCTAGCTCTAGTTCTAGCTCTAGTTCTAGCTCTAGTTCTAGTTCTAGTTCTAGTTCTTCTAGTTCAGATTCCACATATTCTACTACTACAGATTCCATCTCTACAGACTCTACTTCAACATATTCTACTACAGATTTGACAACCACTTCTACTACACTGAGTTCCCAAAATCACATTGAGACGAATATCAGTAATTTAGTAACATATTCGAAATTTAACCTCACTTATGGTCACTATATGCCTACAGCTCAAGTGACTACAGAAATCAGTTCTACCTTATCTTATGTTCAGAATTCATCCTATACATCAGATACACAAGATTCCTTTTTCTCCAACATAACCAGCTCGTTATCAAGTAACATCAGCTCGTTGATCGAAAGCAATATCACTATGTTGGGCAGTATCTCGCTGGACAGTGCTTCACTTACCAGTAGCATGACAGCGTTCGAAAATAGCACGTCTTTGACTTCGAACCTCACTATCACTGCTCCAGCAGCTGGTATTACCTCTTTTTCCTCAGAAACCACTTCCCTGAGTTCTTATTCTCGTCCAGTCTATAATAGTTACACTCTGTACGTTATGGACTATGCTGCAGATTATCAAGATGTTATTGGTGCTGCCCTTATTGAACTGTTCTATCATGATGTCTTAAATTTGGCTTTAACAGGTACTTTTTCTGATGTGGCTGCATTCAGCCAGGCCGCTGATAACCTTAGAACTATTTACATGTTGCATGAATCTGGTTCAGATGACAGCACAGAAAGTTCTGTCATTTATGTTGGAGGCCCTCTGGCATCCAGTGATGATCAAACTACTGATTATGACGATAGTGCCACTTCTTCGGCCTCTCTGATGTTGAGTCAAGGATCGATAAATACACAATTGAATTATTTCATGCTTGGTACTCAGTTCACATCTATTCAAGAAATTCTTGGTAGTTTAGGTGTCACATCTACCACTGCAAATTTGCAACTCTCAGATATTGTTACTGGTGTAAGTACTGACTTAAAAACTCAAACTGCCGCTTCATCAGTTATCACCTTATTACCAGGTCTGCAAACTGTGTCTATTGATATTTCGGCAAGTACTGGTACTGGTAGTAGCTTAATTAGTTCTTCTAAACCAACGTCAACATCCATTTCTCAGTCTGGATCGGTTTCTCTCCCATTTGGTGATTCTGTTTCTAATTCTGATTCTACCATTTCTGCTACCGTTTCTATTGCTTATCCAAGCAGTGTTTCAAGTTCTCAAACTTCATCTAAGTCCTATCAGAACGGAAATGACTTCTTGAATGAGTACTTGCAAGCCTTCTCAAGTTCGGTGCAAGCATCAGTAAGTAGTGATCAGAAGGTAGCATCAGCCAGTTCGCTTCAACCAAATTATATTGCATCTATTCTTGATACTTCTGCTGCTCACGCAACTGCTACTGCTTCTGAAAGTACGGTTAACAAACAGGCAGAGCAGGTAGATAGTTATATGACATCACAGCTTCAAGCATTTGCCGATTATCTCACTTCTGCAGTTGGAGCTTCTACCCAAACCACATTGTCAAAAGCCAATACTGCTACTCCAACCTACGCTGTGATTACTACTTTCAATCTGGAGCAGATGCAGTCAATCGCTTCAAGTTATGCTCAAGCACATACAGCTGATTATGAATCTGTTTTGTCCTCCATAAAGTCAGAAGCTTCTGCTGCGGCTGTTGCAAATGATTTGACTGGTGGTGATATTTATGTAGAAACTACAGGTTCCACCTATTCAGTTGCTGAGGAGGCTCATATTACTGCTGCTGCTGCTACAGCTTCTGATTATGATTATACTTCTAGCGTGCCAAAATCTATTGTCATGTTCAGCTCTCAAGAGAACAGTTATGTCGCTACTACAGTGGATGCTTCAAGTGCATTGATTGCTATGAATTCTGCACTTAGCGTGTATTCGCAACAAATTGAAGAGCAGATGAAGAGTGAAGGTTCTTTAAGCTTGAGTAGCGAATGGTTGCCAAGTAGTGTCATTACTGATTCGACATCTACAGCTGTTGAAGTAGTATCTACAGGCACAAAAACCAGTGATTCAGCATCAGCATCTGCCACTTCTAAATTACCAAATGCCATTGCACCAGCAACACAGATTCAAGTTAGTGATAACTACACTCTTATAACTATTGGATTCAAGGCCGCTTTGAATTATGCTTTTGTTGCCTCCAATTCTTTGGCCTCAGCACAAATATTCGAATTCTTGCCTGGCACTTTAACGTTCCCATTCCAGAGTGATTCCAATGTTGCTGTTAAGCAGCTCGTTCCTTTCCAGTCCTCTTCCTTGAACTACATTGCAACTGTTGCTGAAGTTTACTTCCCTAAGGCATGGATTTCAGCTTTGAATGAATCCATTCAAACCCCATATTCCTCCTTCTATTTTAATACCGATTCTACTGAAGCTAGTTTTGCCACTTTGGTTGATATAAATATTCCATTACTTGGCTTAGATTCTTCATTAACAGATTCATCAAGTTCTTCTTCGGATGGATCATCGTCATCAAGTTCATCTCATGGATCTTCGAGTAGCCAAAGTGGTTTAACCTCGTCTACTTATGGCTCTTTCGATTCTGTTCAGAACTCTACTATACCAGCAAACTCTAAGTTGAGCGTTGTTGGAAGTGCTTCTGGTGTTTCTGCTGCTGTCTATTTCACCGTATTGTTGGCAGGTTACAGAATATATTCAAAGAAAAAGGGATTAAAATTCACAGACAAAGATGGTTCGGAAATTGTATTGCCTATCTCTGATCGCGGTCTTATTGGAGAGCATGAGCACAACGAAAAGAATGTTCTTTACAACCCTGTTTACGAAGATCCTGCCTTATTGAGAAGACAGTCTTATCAATCGTTGCATTCTGTGACGTCGCATGCTCGTCTGTTATCAAGAGATGCAGGAATTGATATTTTTGGCCACGATGATGGTGAATCTATCATGACTGGCAATTTGACAATTGTTCCTGAGGAGCATGAAGATATGTCAAACCTTGAAGACGAGGTTAGATCTATCGTTCCTCACGTCTCGTCCCCAACTACCCAAGGCTGGTTCTAGGTTATACGCTATTTTCTCTCGAGAGATTCATTTTCATTATTTTAGCTTTTCTACTCTAATTTTTTTTCGCTTTATATAAGTTTTACGATTACTTTTATTATTATATCCTGTTTTTCGATTTTTTGCTTCATTTTTATATCTTCTTTTCAAAACATGTTCAACTTTCAGTAAATTAATATGTAGCACAAATTCATTTGCAATTTGAGTTACAAATAATGAAGTAAGTATCGTGCTTTGATTACGTTTGACAATGTCGTTTTCTCAAGTACTCATCGCAGTAGAAAAAAGATTGAAAAAAAACAAAAAAAAAAAAACAGTGCAAAAATAAAATTTTTACATATTATCTGCAAAAAGTCCTTATTGTTATAATATCATAAAGATTATAGGATATTCCGCAATATTGAGCCTGTGGAAGTTATATATTAAATAGAAAATAAATGGTAATGGAAGAGATTGTTAGACCTTCGAAAAAAATAAAGATTTCTGATGCATCGCTTGCTGAACAAGAGGCAGTTGAGGCCGAGGCCAAGATTTTGGCTAACGGAAAAGAATCCGAAGAGGAGTCATTGAAGATTCACAATAATGGGGAGTTTTCAGGGATGATTCCACGTGAGACAACTGGTAAGCAAGCGGAGGATTTAGAAAATGGGGAGACAAATCCGTTCACAGGGAAATCATTCTCTAAACAATATCGTGACATTTTGTCAGTTCGTCGCAACTTACCTGTTCATGCTCAAAGAGATGAGTTTCTTCAAATTTATCACAGCTCTCAGATCATGATATTTGTTGGTGAGACAGGTAGTGGTAAAACTACTCAGATACCACAATTTGTACTTTACGATGAGATGCCACACTTGAAAGGTCTTCAGGTTGCTTGTACACAACCTAGAAGAGTGGCTGCAATGTCTGTGGCACAAAGAGTTGCCGATGAAATGGATGTAGAAATCGGAGGTGAGGTTGGTTATAATATTAGATTTGAAAATAATACAAGTAATAAAACAATTTTAAAATATATGACAGATGGTATGTTGTTACGTGAAGCAATGGAAGACCACGAGCTCAGCAGATATTCTTGCATCATTCTTGATGAAGCTCACGAGAGAACCTTGGCTACTGATATTTTGATGGGTCTCTTGAAACAAGTTGCAATAAGAAGACCTGATTTGAAGATAATAGTTATGTCTGCTACTTTGGATGCAGAAAAATTTCAACTGTATTTTAATGATGCCCCATTATTGGCCGTTCCAGGTAGAACACACCCTGTTGAAATTTACTATACTCCGGAATTTCAACAAGATTATTTGGATTCTGCTGTTCGTACAGTTTTACAAATACATGCTACAGAACCCGAAGGCGATATTTTGTTGTTCTTGACTGGTGAAGAAGAAATTGAAGATACGGTGCGCAAACTAACACTAGAATCGGAATCAATGTTGAGAGAGGATAACCAAAACTGTGGACCAATGAAAGTTTTTCCGTTATATGGTTCATTACCACCACATCAACAGCAAAAAATTTTTTCATCTGCCCCTGAACCAATATTCGAAGGTGGTCCAAAAGGAAGAAAAGTCATTGTATCAACCAATATTGCCGAAACATCTTTGACTATTGATGGTGTTGTCTATGTTGTGGATCCTGGATTTCTGAAGCAAAAGGTTTATAATCCTCGTATCAGAGTGGAGTCCCTTCTCGTCTCACCAATATCCAAGGCATCTGCACAACAGCGTGCAGGTCGTGCAGGTCGTACAAGGCCAGGTAAATGCTTTAGATTATACACAGAAGAAGCATTCAAGAAGGAACTTATTCAGCAATCGTATCCAGAAATTCTAAGAACTAACTTATCAAGTACAGTATTGGAGTTGAAGAAATTAGGTATCGATGACCTTGTTCATTTTGATTTTATGGATCCTCCTGCTCCAGAGACAATGATGCGTGCGCTAGAAGAATTAAACTACTTGCAGTGCTTAGATGACAATGGTGATTTAACCGCCCTAGGAAGATTAGCATCCCACTTTCCCTTAGATCCAATGTTAGCTGTTTTACTAATTGGATCCCCTAAGTTTGGGTGCTCTGAAGAGATATTGACTATTGTTGCTATGCTAAGTGTACCAAATGTTTTCATACGCCCACCAACTGCGAGAAAAGAAGCAGATGCTGCAAAGGAAGAATTTGCGGATCCATTTAGTGATCATGTCACATTATTAAACGTTTATAATGCTTTTGAAGAGAATGGAGCCAATTCTAAATGGTGCAGGGAATATTTCTTATCATACAGAGCGCTACAATCAGCAAAGAATGTTCGTAGACAGTTAACAAGAATTATGAACATGAATTATATTGATTTGGTTTCAAATTTGAGCTCGAAGAATAACGAATGTATCCGCAAAGCCTTGGTATCAGGCTTCTTTATGCAAGCCGCAAAGAAGAAAAGCGGTGCCAAAGGTTATTTGACAGTCAAGGATAATCAAGAAGTCTTGATTCACCCAAGTACATCTTTACAACAAGATTCTGAATGGTTGATATACAATGAATTTGTTTTGACGAGCAAAAATTACTTGAGAACAGTCACTAATATCAAACCTATTTGGTTATTTGAGCTTGCTTCGAAGTATTACAATTTGGAAAATTTTCAAAAAGGTGATGTCAAGATGAGCTTAGAAGTCACATACAAAATGTATAAAATGAAAAAAGGAAATAAGTCCAACTGAGAAAGGATACAAGAATAGCAATAGTTTAGCATAAATACTCGATTTGTTAATACAGGTTTTTTTTTGTTTTTTTATAGAATTTTTTGATGATAAGATGCATGTAAATATGTTACTAGTTTTAATATTCGATCTTGTTATTGATTATAGTAATCTATTGTGTATCTAATGTTAATATACAAAATAATTGTTCTATTTGATTCAAAGCACTTTCCCAGCAATAGAATTTTCAGAAATATGCTGCTCATTTTTTGGTACGCTTTTCAAATGTGTACCTCCGCCCGTAATTTGTGCAAATAAAGCAGACATTTGCGGAGGACCCGTCGTAGCAGGAACTAACGGAGGGGCGGTGTCATCCAAAGCCAAAGAATCTTGAGGAGGAGGAGGTGGTGGTGGTGGTGGAATGCTTGAGAAGTCAGGCATTGCAGGAGGAGGTGGAGGAAGACTTCCAGGTTCTCCTTCTGCAACCATAGGAGGTGGAGGCGGAGGTGGTGGAGGGATACTAGATGGGGCTGACATGTTTGGAGGTGGAGGTGGTACATTCGATGAAACCAGAGGATCTAAAGAAATATTTTCATTATTGGTAACATCTTGATTTTGATCATCAGACGCAATCGATTCCGGAATAGCAAGACTAGAGGCGTTTGATTGTGCATCAGCCGGAACTTGTTCTGATACATTCTTATGCACTTCTCCAATACTGACTGGCTCTATATTGTTCAATAAAGAATTTTCTGCTGCAGGAGACACAGATTGGTCGGGTGCAACACCGGAGCCACCAAATAAAACGCTACCAATATGACTATTCTTTCGTATCGGTAAATCATTTTCTCCGTCATCATCTTCGCTCTCTCCACCATCACCCCAACCGTCATCAGAATCATCCTCTACATGATGATGCTTTTGACTGATAGCCTTATTTATGTCGAACAGTGCGTCTGAAGATTTTGTCTGGACTTCTGAAGTAAAAGATGGTTGTTCTACTTTTGGTTGAATTGGAGCAGCAGAAGGCTTTTGAATTGGGGCAACCTCAGGTGGTCGATTCTTTTCAACAGTATATTTTTCGACAGAAGGCCCAACAGCAGATGGCGGAGGCGGGCGGAAAAAAGGGTTACTGCTTGAAGTAGTGCGGACGTTCACATTTGCAGAGTCCGGATTCGAAGGACCTTTAGAAAATGGATTATTCTCATGCGTCTTCTGTGTACTTGGTAATGTGGTAGAAGAGTTAGCACTTATAGGTGGAGCCCCAGAAGCTTTTGGAATAGGTGAATAAGACAGAGATCTGACTGATGATGTTGCAACAGGTGCAGGTGAATTAGATTCAGCTTTCAACTTATTCATTTCTTCTTTTAACTTTCTTAATCTCTCTTCTTTTTCTCTCTTTTTACGCTCTTTTATCTCTTCTGCTGGAGTTAACTTAGGAGTTGTAGGTTTAGGAATCGAAGCAGCAAGTTCATTCGCTGCTTCCCGTTCAATTTTTTCCCGTTCCAAACGCTTTTTCTCAGCCAACAAAGCAGCATACTCTTCGTCATCTTCATCATCAGAGGACACATCTTCTTGTTTTGAAGAAGCAGGTTTTTCATGAACAGAAGCTGATATTGCAATATTTGAAGAACTTATTGGCGCAACAGGAATCGAAGAAGCTGGAGCTTCTCTAGTTTGAGAGGAGTCAGTGCTTTGAAAATTAGATTTATTGAAACCAAATTTGGCTAATCTTTGTGCCATTCTTTTGGCAGCTTGCTCCCTTATGTAGGCAGAATGTTCTTCAGGCGATTTCACTGAAGGTTTGTTCGAACGTGAGACTGATCCGGAGTTAGACAACAGCGATAAGCCTGATGATTGTACGGGTTCTTTTTGCTGAGCTAAGTTATTTTCAGTAGAAGAGCCAGCTGGAACATAGGACTTTAACTGTTCAACAAAAGTTGTTACGGCAGGGCTATTTATTCCTACTCCATCGACCCATTTTTGAAATCCTATGCTATCAACTATACCATCTTGAGAAAGTTTTAATTTTGATTCTAACGACGCTTCTATGTCTTCAACAGTAAGCTGAATATCTTTGATAATTTCTAATTCGTTGTTCGATTCTTGTTGGAGACGTGTAATTTCGTTTCTTAGTAAATTATCTAAATCGGGAGTGTCACCTGAAGAAATAGTCTTATCCTTGTTTTTTGTCAAAGCACTGATTCTTGCACGAAGAAGAGCTTTTTTATCAGTTGGATCCACAGCACTGAAAGAACCATTAGGATACTTGGTTTGCAAATTCTGTTTGAAAATCCGAATCTTAGCTTGCCTGATCTTCTCATCTGTTGATTTAATTTCAGAAATTAAGCGAGGAACTTTCTGTGTCAAAGAATCAAGCTTTTGGACCAAAACATCTCTGCTATGCTTAGCAGATGAATTGTAAGAATTTGTAGAATCTGGTAACTGAGAAATTTCTTCTTGAACAGCCAAAATCTTCGACTTGAGAGAGTCAATAGCAGCACCATAAAGCTGTTTTTGTTTATAATTTTCCAATTTGCGATCATCATCTTTAGCATCCAATGCAGAGAGAGTAACTTCTCGTTCATGAATCATTTTTTTCAAATCCGCAACGATCTTCTGGTTATCTTTCTCTTGGGTAGATTTTGAAGAATAACTCTCATTGATTTGTTTACCAGAGGAAGTAGAGGGTTTACGATGACGAGCGCTTGAGGTATATTGAACGTCATCATCATTATTCTTGAACCTAGAAGAATTTGAGGAGGAAGCATTGGAGCCATTACTACTATTTTTCAAAGAAGTTTTAACGTCATCAATGATTCTAGAGTATTGTGGTACAAGAGATGGCGGCAATCTGAGGGGAATAGGAGATCCTGCTAATCTATTATAAATTAACTTCATTGCAACTATAAATTCTTCACGAACTAATTTACCGCGATTTTGAGGATCTGATAAAGTCCAGATACTTTCAAGATCCAGTCTATTCAATCCAGATTTACTGAAAATTTCAATAGCTTTATCACCCAGTAAAAATGATCCTCCAGAGGTATGAGTTTTGAAAATATCCAGGAAAATACGAATTTCCAGCTTGGTTAAAGAACTTTCTGCACCAGCACCTGTAGGATTACTCATCAACATGTTGCCACCGTTATTATTCAATTGAAATTGCTGAGGAGCGACCATTTTATTTATATTGTTGCCAAACTGATTCTGCATGGCTTGTAATCCAGGGGTGATTATGCCAGTTTTTTGAGCAGTCAAGCCAAGAGAACTAATACCACCAGTAGCTTGAGAATTGAGAAAAGCACCACCCGTCATTTGCGGAACAAAACTAGTCATTGGGGTAATATTTCCTGTCATTTGAGGTACGTTTCCTGTCATTTGAGATTGAAAACCTGTCATTTGAGGCTGGAAACTGGTCATTGGTGGCATTGCACCTCCAGTCATGCTCGCAATAAGTTGTGCGCCCGCACTTCCTGTCATTTGGGGCTGCTGAAAAGTGGTGTTAAAGGAATTGCCAAATGGCATGCCACCTGTTTTTTGAGCAGCTATCATAGAAGCAAAAGCATTTGAAGTTGGAATTTCGTTCGATGCCTCAGCATCTGGAACAGAAAAAGAAATTTTATCAACATAATCAGTAACTTCATTTTTAATTTTTGGAGGAAGAACTAAGGGCAATTTATCACCGTGAAGCACAACGTTACATAAATGCAATGCTAATACAAACTCCGGGAACATCAACGATCCCAGAATAGAAGTATCAGCTAACGACCAAATTTGGGACAATGTTTCAGGAGAAAGTTTAGATTTCAAAAGGATTTTTCTTGCGACATCAGCACTGATTGCACGCTCCCCTTTAGGAACACTTTTTAGGAATAATTTTTCATATTTTTGTTGTTGTTCAAGTGTGACAAAAGATAAGCGGATATTAGGAAGCTTGAGCTCAGTATTTACGGGGTTAGAAGCTATACCTGTTGGTTGAGCAACAAGAAAACTATCATTATAAGTTGAGAAACCTGTAGGTTGAGCAATTAAGCGTTGTGGTTGTTGCGAGGTGTTGAATGAAGTGAACCCGGTAGGTTGAGAAGTCATTTGATTATTAAATGACGTAAAACCTGTAGGATTGGATACATTTTGAGGTTGGGTGTTGAAGTTGTTGAAACTTGTAGGTTGAGAAGCCAATTGAGGTTGTTGCATTCCGAAAGAGGTAAAACCTGTAGGCTGAGAGGTCAATTGTGGCTGTTGAGTGTTGAATGATGTAAAACCAGTAGGTTGCGAAGTCAATTGTGGCTGTTGCGTGTTGAAGGAGGTAAAACCAGTTGGTTGAGAAGTCATTTGCAGCAGCGGTTGTTGTTGAGGTTGTTGGAAGGATGACATCGGAGCAGGATTTTGGAAACCAAACCCGGTAGGCTGGCTGGTCAATTGCTGGGGAAAAGAAGAGGTTGGAGCAGGATTTTGAAAGCCATAACCTGTAGGTTGTCCAGTCATTGGCAGTTGCTCCTGGGTAAAGGAGGATTGCGGTTGGTAAAACTGCTGTTGAGGGTTGTAGAAATTGTTGTACATTTTTCCTTGAGCTCGGTATTTAGATCAAAAACAAAACGAACAGGTGCTATTTTCGGCAAAATGTATATTTTTTTATCTTTTTTCGGGAAGGTGATTTTTTCTTTTTTTGATAATAAATGGCAGCTTCAGTAAAAGATGCCAATTGATTTGGGATCTTACAGGTGGTTCTTTTTGCACAAAGCAAGTTGAAAACGAGTGAAAAGGCAAGAAAAGAGCCAGCCAAACAGGATGCAAAGAGGTTCAACAAGCGAAAATCTTGTGGATAGGAAGAACAGGCACGCCAGTGGATGGGAAATACCAATTGGGTTCTCAGTAGATGTTAAACACGGCGAAGAGGCCTCAGTGGAAGACTAGCAAAAAGGAAGAAAGCTGTAGCTGCCTTGGAACAGACAATGCAATGGATTTCTGAGGTAATGTGCGATCTCGGAACTATCCTAGGGTACACTAGTCGGGAAACCAATGCTGTATGGACACTATTTTAGATTGCTAGCGAGGTAATTGCTCGAGTTCAAGTATGGATCTTGCACAGGGATGTGTTGTATCCAGATAGCGTCAGGAAAGGAAGTATTTGTCCTTTTTGTTTTGTGTGATTTTGCCGCTGAAATTATCTTACGGCGGATCCAAGAATATATCATTACTGCGTTTAAAATCCCACCACCGTACTGCGCATAATATATACAGTATTTATGGCATACTGGGAAGAAAAGACCCAATAAGTTATTAGTTGGTCGAAAACCCAGGGGAAGAACAAGTAAAAGAAAAAAAAATTTTTTTTTTGTTAAGTGATACGTTGGAAAAAAAAATTTACGAGGGTGCTAAACGGCACTTTGTGGGAGATTGCAAGTAGGCGCTATAATTTTCTGCGAGTTGATTGAGTAGAGATTCATATAGAGGGGGATAATATTGGCGTGTGTTGTGTGCCCCTGTATGGTTTTTTTTTTGTTTTCTGCAAGACTAGAGCTCAGACTCTTTCGGTAAGACAAATTCTGTAAGGATTAGGAAACATGGCAGGCATGAAAAATTTTGAAAATTTGATGGTTTTGAACACAGCGGCACAGCAGAAAACCCCAATATCAATGATTATGGATTTCACTTATATGGATCAATATATGTCTTTTCAATGACTTGTCAGTCTACGTCTAGAAAGTGAAAAACTTCGGCTGCCATAAACATAAACACAAAATCTGAACCTTACAAGAAGCGAAGATCGTACGAAGCCTTTTATTTGGAATAACACGCGTTTTCAGCAGCAATTTTAAAGTCAAAATCTACTTGGGAGCCTCAAGAAATTCAAAATCCACTTGGAACTTCAGGAAACTCACTGTTTCATAAAACCTGGAACGATTTCAGGCAGAAGAACTCAATAAGTCAAAGATTACAGTATAGCAAATATGGGTGCAAGGTAAGTTATTCAACAAGCTTTCTATTTCTTTTTGCGACCCACTTTTACTAACATCGGGGGTTTTCTCCTCTGTTCAGTTGCCACGATCAAAAGAAAGCTTTGGCCATCTGCCTCCAGCGATCCCCATGCGTGTTGATCCACCGTCACAAACCAAAAGACTGTCTTACTAATCCCGAATTGAAGAACGAGTTACCAGAGCTTTGTCAGGACTTGTTTCGCAGTTTTTTTGAGTGCAAGGCCGGTGCCATTGACAGATCCAAAAGATTCAGAGGGAATGGTGCTCTTTCCACCGGTAAATACGACGAAACATACGAAAAACTTTCGCACGGTGAGGTAGACCCATTGGAAGAATACAGAAAATTGAAAGAGTTGGACAAATACAATAGAAGCAAATGAATGGCAACGATTCTCTATTTTAAACGTTGATTTGAATCGTGGAAGCTAATGCTTCGCCTAGTTGGGACCATAATCTAATACTTGGGTGGACCAAAGATGTCACTAGCATTATCTATGCAACAATATTGTCTCTTGTTTCGAGTTTTGGCAGCAATGGAATGCATTTTTTGCTCTGATAGATAATATTCAAGGACCGTGAAATAAAAATCAAAGGGTCCTTTTTCTGAAAGGAATTCTTGATTCTTTATTTTTTTGTAAATAGCATTATTCTTAGATAGGAAGTTAAATAAATGAACTGTCTTAATCACGTGTAGATTTAATTGCAGATCCGTAAAAGCTTTAGTATATTCAGGGATGCCCAAATGAAAGTTCGCCAGAACTTTTTCGAAATAAGCAGAAATCTGGGGAATTGGTGGTTTGGATTCGCGAGTTGTATGGTCTAACACTGCACGGTTGAATTGGAAATTTCTAACTTTGCAGCGAGAGTAGTTCACATGATTGGGAAAAGAAAAAAAAGTATCCTGTCAGTGGGACGAACTGAAGCATAATTTTTGACAATCATACCCAAGAATCCACATTTTTTGAGAATGAACGTTATCAAAGAAACTATAGATTTCTTTTCCAGAGACCAAATTCTGGTGATGGTGCATATCAAAGGCAGCTAGCTGAGTGATTATTGAAAACAATTGGTCAAGTGATTTTTGATAACAGCTAAGTGAGTGATTATTGCAGGCAAATATTGAGTATTCGACCAAATACGGGCCCCAAAGAGCTAGTCTAATGATGCAGTTCAAGATCTAATTGAGATTAATGTATTTGACCAAGATTCTACATGCACTGTAACCCAAGGAACCATTTTTGCGGATAATGCGGAAACATACAGAAAAAAGACTGCCCCAAAAAAAACCCACCAGTGAGTAAAATATCTAGAAAATCTTAGGGAAAAACAAAATTAGTATAGGGGCAACAGGATCCAAGCTTTCGTTGACCACAAAATTGCGGTATTTAATACCCAAGTACAAGCAAAACGCTCAAAGAGAAACGAAAGATGGTCCAAGAAACCTCGGGTTTGAGCTTGGCAGCTTTGTAGTTCTCCAATTGTTAGAGTTGGGAAATAACAAAGATGCGCTGTTTGAGGAATAGCTGTAAGAATAGGCACTGCTAAAGAAAATCTGCAAACAACTCTACAAACGAAACAAAAACCTGTCAGGTAGCATTGCAATTAGCAATATAAAAACGATACATTTTAGATAAATAGGAAAAATTAACCAGCTAGTATATATAGAAGGAACAATGATGCGTAGCAGCTTTCACAGGTCACAGAAACGCCCCTTAGAGCCCTTTTTCAGCAGCAGGCTGTCTATTTGTACTTGAAAACAATGTACAAGGCGTGAAGAATAGCTGGGAACCAGATGAAACAACACAAGATCAAGTTAATCCAGAAAGAGGCACCAGTACCTTCTTTAATGTAGACAGCAGCTGGAGGCAAGAGAATAGCAATGATGATGTCAATACACAAGTTAGAGTCAGCTTCGGCCATTTTTGGGATTGGTTTATTTGTAATTGGGGATAGTAGAAATAGAATCAGGTATGTACTCCAATGATGAGGAGGGAAACAGAAAGAAAAGCAAAGGGTTAGATGGAATTAGGCGAAAGTTATCAGGATGTGTCTGGGTATTTATATGAAGACCAGCAAATTGCTATCTGGGTATTGCATGTATTGCGTAGTGAAAAAAACAGTTGGTGCGCGCAAAAAAAAAGCCACCAGTATGGGTTCCCAGCCAAAAAAAAAAAAAAAAAAAAAAAAAAAAAAAAACCTAAAAAAGTTCTTAGCAAGGTTAAAAAAAAGCTGCTATTGTACTGGGTCTTGCGAAATCTGTATATTGATGATAGCATTTGACGCATGAATGCAGGTTTTGGTTATGAGATATCTGTTTCTCTATTTGTTGTAGAATCTGTTTCTCTATTTGTTGTAGAATCTGTTTCTTTATTTGCTGTAGGATCTCCTGCAATCTCATGGAACACCAACACTAAAAAAATCAGTCACGTATTTTGTCAGTTAACCCAGGAAAACCCCAGTTCGTTCTGTGGCATTCTTGGCCAACAAGGCCACTTTACCGAACAGAAAGCAGTTTTTTCCCTGGTTACGTTCAGCAAGCAATTGCCACGTGAGGGCTGGCGTATCGAGCGCGTACCCGATCAAAGCTAATTTGAAGGACATGGTCACAGACGTCATGGTGTTTCAGTCTGCAAACGGCTGCGGCCCTGCGCACATCCCGATTGGGATAATTGCTGACCTAAGGTAAACCCGTTGAAGGAAAACATCATATCAGCGTATAACCATTCGCGATAGACACCCGAACCCCAAGGGTTGCGAGCGCGCTCACGGACTCTCATAGATTACCAACACACAGCGTTACCCACATAGTGTTGTTGACAGTGACACACCTGAGGATCTGAAAAAAAGACATAAAATTTTTTGCTCTACCGGTTTTCGTCATTTTTTTTTATTTTTGGGTCGAAACGGTGTGGAACGGCGGAGGAGAGATGGGTGGGCGCCAGTCTCGCCCCCAGTGCACACTACCACACACGTCCGGCAATCCGACTAGCCATCGCCTCTCGCTTTTATAGCGGTTCTGCATGTCTGTACATATACTTTGCAAGCGGGATTTTGGAACTCTGCGATAAAGTCAGCGATTAGCATACTGTGCTATGCAACAGCCCTCCAATTATACCCCAATGCGTTCTTAATTTGTTAAAAGAAATCGTAGAGTCAACAACATTGTGTAAAAAGCAAAAATTTGTTATGTGACAAACAAACAAACAAAGCCAAAATAGCACAAAAAAAAAAAAAAGAACCCCCAAACGCTTATACAGAAAAAAGAAATTTTTTTTTCTTTTATTTTTTTTTTTCTCTCTTAGTAAGCACAGTAAACTATATCATAATTAATATTTTTTCTGGTTAACATACATATATCCAAATATTCACTAGCGCCCTCGCTCCTTCCTTATTTCCTTCCCAGATCTCACAAGGCCTTTAGATCTGTTTCCCAACCACTTTTCCCTGGCATCCACAAACCAGTCTTTTCCCTGCTACTCGTAAGCCAGTCCTCTTTTCGTTTGCTTGTTTGCATCTATCGTGCTTCCTCGATCCGCTCGCGATCCAGCAGGTTCTCGAACACTACAGACGTTTTTGCTCCACTCTTCCCCTCGACAGCCACAAGCATCTCGTTGGCCATTTATCTGAAGACATTACTCTCCCTTTTCTCTGATACATAGCTCTGATACACAGCTCTGGGGGCCTTATTTGCGACTGTGGAGCCTAATTTTACTGAACTCACGCCCAACTTTCCTTGTTCTGCAATTTGGACTTATCTCATTCTGTGATCTAGACCTGTGTTCCATGTATGGCGAACACTAAAGACCTTTTAGCTTGCATCCCTCTCAACAACTTTCCCAGCGTGTGTTTCTCCCTCCAGCAAAGCTTTAGCACATGTCACTGAAAAAGAAAGTGGCTGCCACTTCCGCATCTCCAATGACCTACAACAAACACAAAACAGACTCTCCGTCATCTAATAGCTCGTCCTCCACTCCAAGCTCAAACAGTAGCTCAACAGTCTATAAAAGATGGACCGTGCCTATGACAAATGAGCTCGCTCGGCTTCTTCTAAAATATAAAGAGCATAGAATAGACTCGTCAAATAGCTTCACTAATACTGGGTTCCGTGAAATCCAAGCAGAGCTCAAACAATCTTTCACAGATCAGTATGAGATTAATAAGTTTGAGATCAAAAAAATGCGTGAAAAACTAAAACAGATAAACAACGAAATTCTAGGTTTTAAAAAATTCTTGTCATCAGAGCCAGACGTACGCTGGTGTATATCTGAAGGTAAGCTTTATCTCAAAGACATATCCAAAATAGACACTTTGAAAAAAAATGCATCATCAAGCAATTATCCGGGGCTTCTGTGGAATTCAATCAGAAGGTATTTGGTTGGTGGTTGTCATTATATTTACCTTCATTCTACTCAGTTTTTCATAGATAATAAAAAAAGTGATTCTGATAATAGCAATTCCTTGATAGATTTGTTTGATAATCCAGATTTAAACAAAGCCTTCAATGCAGCACCTTTAGATCAAATTCTAGCAAGTATACATGAGCTGGTTCAAAATGATGATTTCAATGTGGACAATGATGATATTGTCTCCGAAAATATCGGAATCTATAATACTGATCCCTCATCACCTAGATTGTCTGGCTCAACATTTTCCTCAGATACAAAATCAATTAATGGCAGCTCAACTAAAGTCAAACGTAGTAAACATCATCACTCTCCATCCTCCTCTCCTACTTCAAAAAGACAAAAAAAACAAATAGACGATCTGATTAATCGTAATGATAATGAAAGCCCGGTTCAACCACATCAATATTATCCAAACTACTACATAAATAACAATTCGAATACCCAATTCGATACTTTTTACTCCAGTACAAATGTTAAGAAACCATCGGCTCCTCTTCAAAACTTGGTGCATAATAACTCAAATCCTTCACTGCAGCTGCTGAACATTCTTCCTTCATCTCAAAATCATAGTTCTGGTCAACAGCAAAATACAGAGAGAAACACTCTTCCTCCAACAGTAACTAAAAAGAGCTCTTTCAGTATGCTCGCAGCGGTTCTCAACAAACCACTTGCATCAAATTCCGGCACTGTTTCTGCAAGCAATATTCTTAGTAATACAAGCAATAGTAGATCTTCATCGACGTCGTCCACAGCATCATCATCGGGCTCTATTAACGGTACACAAAGTAATAGAATAGGCTCATCAGCTGCAGCAGTGCGTTCGGGAACTCCAGCTAATCCGTCATCTAATATTCTGTTGAATGGCGCTAGTGGATCAAGCGCCGCAGCCCCAGCAGGTCCTCTCACAACAAACGGCAGCACTGTACCGGGAAGTGTAAATATGAATGTTGTATCTCCGTTCAATCCAGGAAATATTCCTAATTTATATGATCCCTTTAGTACTCGGTTACAACGTGGTTCTCTGAATTCTCAATTGTCTAACGTACAAGCACAGAATCAGCAGCAATCATCATCTTCAGCAAATAGCCTTCTCCAGCAAAGAAATTCTCTGGCGACTACAAGTTCTCGCCGCTCGTTAACTTTTCTTGACTCATTATGGAATTTCCACGGAAGTGGATCAGGATCTGCGAGCGGAGGTACAGGAATGGGTAGCAATGGTAGTTTCTTTTTACCGAACCCTAATCTATTATATACCGGTTCTCCAAATTTGGCCATCAATAATGGAAGTTTTTCTGGAGTTGGAGGATCTTCAATCACGAGCAACCCTTTGAATATTGCTTCACCGCCTTTAAATCCTACTTTTGCGGATATTAATGGCTCTACTAATAAAGACAGTATAATCTCGAATTCGGAATCATCTTCATTAGAAACTCAAAGAAATTCTGCTTCTTCAACAACACAACAGCATGATGCATCTGCTCATACGATATCCTCAAGTATCCCTGCAAATGCAAACAATAGGAACGATAGTATGAGTGGTGCATCTAGTCGAAGAAGTAACAGCAACCCGGATCTTTTTCTATTACCGGATCCTGCGCCTTCTTCAACCACTTCATCACCTCGCAATCATAATCATCATATTTCTTCCGTTTCCTCCTCTACAAATAATAGACACGTTTCGACTAAACCTGCTCCTACGCCTGGTAGGCCAATAGCTGCTGTTATTACAGCTTCAGCCATAGACCTGAAGCGTGCTTCATCTCCTTCTATTCTTCCACCTCTTGTATCCATGTCATCAAAAAGTTCTTTGAAATCTAACGGTAATGATGCGAAAATTGAAACTTTTGATGTCGGCACTCTCGATAAAGCAAATACACAAAGACTGAGCATCAATTCTCATAGTGATCAAACAAAGTACGTCAACTCGACCACTGCAGAGGATACTTCTCCATCTTCTCATAACTCTTCATTGACTCTGCGGTCAACTAATGAGGCATCGAGCACTGCAGCAATGTCCAATTCACATTCCGAAACCAATGGTAACGGCAATATGACCAACAAAATCACATCCTCATATTCTGTCAATATTCATAATGAACACGATGATGTTACAGCGGCCGCATCCACCTTAAATGATATTTCTACTGCATCAAGAACACCGTCTTTCACGGGCTCTGCTAGTGAAAGACCAGACAACATGAATACAAATAAAGGTTTGACTACTAGCAGCAGCAATAATAGTAATGTTCCAATAGCTATAGCACATTCTTTAGGGAACTCATCAGGTCCAATCAATACATTTAATGGAGTACCTTTGGAATTCATATCCCCATTTTCCAGTAACGTCGCAAATATTCATTCAAAGAATCTTACAAATGAAACAACTGATGCTATTGCAACCCTGCATCATCTGAATTCTCGGAATCATCATAACGGATTAATGGAATTGCCCTCTTCAAATTCTAAGACACCTGTCTCTCCAACTGCTGCCCATAAAGCTTATGATACGTCTGGTCAAACAGGTGTTAACAATGTAGAGATGAATAGTTTGATGGAAGTTTTGTTCAATAGACGGAAAAATATTGAGGAAGCTAATGACTACTTACGGAAGTTGAGAAGTTTGGGTATAATTAATAGTAAAGTATTTATTGAGTTAGGTGAAATTATCAGTACAAATGACTCATTGTTATTTTATATCATCAACAAAGAAATTGTGTTTGAAGAAAAGGTTAATTTTATTAAAGATTTAGTATTAAATCAATAGGATATTGTCTATGATTCTTGGATCTTGTATAATTTTTTGATTCATTTTCATTCGCCAAATGTTTTTTTAGTTCAACTTTTATTTTTATTTTTCATGATATGTATTTTATTTTTTGTTAATATTTCCTTGTTATTTATACATTTCTTTTTTTATTATTATTTATACATGCATTCTTTTAATGATAATCTTTTGTTTCAATTAGTACACTTCCTTTCTCCTCGTAAGAAGTATCATCCTTAAGCTTTCGTTCTTAGTACTTTGCCTTGGGATGTTAAACACTCCAAATTATATCTAGGCACAAAGCTCCGGTCAATTATTAGACTTCATACAGCATATTTAATGTTGAAAATCACATCTGGCGACTCCAAATCTAGCGTGCGTGTAGTTTGAATGATCTTCTAGAAAACTCGAAATCAAACATCATGTTTTCAAACAACCTATCAATCAGATAATAAACCGCTATCTTTTGAACCACCATATAACCCATGCTATGTTGTACATTTGCGGGTATATATAAATGTCATCTGATCTTGACTGGTTCATAATAAGAAGATCAGGTATTCGTTGCAAAAATAGGAATGTAAGGTTTTTACTTAGTCAAAATGAAGGTTCATCATCACTGCTGTATTTCGAAACTAATTATCTATCAAACTTAGAATGTTTCAATTCATATCCTATAGATTCGAGAATTATTACGCTAAAAATGATTCCAAACAAGCCATCAATCGTGAAATCGACAGTTTCCCTTCTTGAATACTATAGAAATAATCATGAATTTGGTGTAATGCAAAATAATGATGTCTCAAATGATAACTCTCAATCAACTACCATCAACGCTATAAATTCATTGGCTTTGGATGCGGTAAATAATGAATATTTGCTATCAGGCTCTAATAATGGAAAAATCCAAGTTTATAATACAGAGAATTCTGAGCTTGTTGCAGATATTTCTTCATCAGTTGGATCCATTCAGGATACATCTATTGATAGCCAAAATTCAAATGGTCATAGATTTGCTATTTCGATAGTAAAATGGTGGCCGTTTGACACTGGAATGTTTTTAACAGGACTGTATGATAAATCAATAAAGGTTTGGGATACTGAGTCCCTCCAATTGATTCATACTATTCAAAATGATAAAATCATTCCTAAAAACCTGGATCTTGAAATTTTAGAAAGTTTCAACGGAAGAATTTCTAATAGTTTTGAGTCCAGATTCGGGCATATTTATAGCATGGCATTTTCACCTGTTCTTCAGCACGGTTTATTAGCAATTGGATCGCAAGGAGCAGATTATATAAAGCTTTTTGATATGAGATCAATGTCTCCTGCTAGTTACTTATTTGAAGCAAAATGCAGAAATGCATCCAACGACACATTAGCTCCAAGATTTAATACCGGCTCGGGAAGTATTGTACTGCTTGCTTGGAATCCATTTCATGAAAATATTATTTGCAGTGGGTCTAGTTCAGGTTCCATCAAAGTCTGGGATATCAGAAAAAACAATTCTATTTTATATTCTTTGGATCGTGGATACTCGGAAAAACAGAAAGAAAACAGCAACAAACGAAGTATAAGGGAATATCACACATCGCCTTCTGATAATTGTCACAGCTCTGCGGTGAATGGAATCTGTTGGAATGGACCATCAATGATAGTAAGCGTAGGGATGGATAATTTCATTAAATATTGGAACATAGAGGATAAAAATTACTCAATCATTGTTAATGGAAATTATTCAAATAACCCAGGGAAAAAAAGAAAATCATCAAGCAAAGCTGGGGTGAAGACTAAAGGCGTTCCCTCGATTATATTTAGTAACAGTGTTTTGAGAAACATTAATCCAAAAATGATAGACTCACCGACATTTACAATAGATGATATAGATTATTCAGTTGGAAAACACTCAACTGCCTACATGACCTTTTTTTCGAATGACTCGTTTTTTCTTTATAAACTTTCAAAGAATGATGTTTCTGATACCTCGTTTTTCAAACAATATGAAACAGACTCGAAAAAGTTTGGCAAATACACATCAATGGATTTGACTCCCAAAGAATCAAATAAACCAAGATTTTATTTTGGAACTTCCAAAGGAAATATTGCTACTTGGGGATCGATTAAGAAGAATTTCATTAATTCACTGATGTACGTGAATACTTAGCTGGACTCTAAAAGATTACATAAATCAGTTTTTTTTGCTAACGGTATGCATCCCTTAAGAACAGTTTATACTACTTTTTACAATTGCGAAAGTCTCATAATTATTGATTGTAAACATATGCAAAATATATACAAACTCATTGATATGCTGTCTCTATTAATCCTTGGGTTTTGCTGCGAAAATTTGTAGAGGAGTAGATATCACCACTAATAAGTTTTTGCTTTTGACATATCAAGTCTTCTGTGATTGCAGTTTTTATATCAGGACGACTTTTCAAATTCCTCAAAATTTCCTGGATAACCTGGAGTCGCAACTGATTGTTCTCAAAATTGGTAGAGATTGCAATTGATTCCGTATCCGAAATATCCAAATCATCATCCAAAATATACTCATGAACCAACGCACTAAAATGATTGATCAAAAAATCCAATTGAAATTTTGATAGTACTTCGATAAACAATATTACATTTTTCCAAGTCAAATTGCTCTTTATGCTTTTGACAGTTAAAATTTTCTCACTTGTCAATGCAAAAAAATAATGCTCTTCTTTAACCAAATTGCACAATATTTCGAAATTAACCTTATTTGAGATCTGTAAGCTGGAAAAATAACTGGAATCAAGAATCCGAGCACTATAAAAGTATTTTGGATTCACGCAGGCAAGTAAATTTTTAGTTAAAGGATCATTTAGATTGGAAAATACCTCAACTGGAAGAATCTTATTTTCTAAAAAAAAATTGTAATGTGCAAATGAAATATTATTGAAAAGCATAAAAAATTCATTGATACAAAAGCTCTTGAAATCCTCACTACCTCTGAAAGTTAAAAAAAACTTCACTAGAAGTCTAATATCATTTTGAAATATATCGATAACTTTGTCATCTGAAGAGTCTTTTAAAATCAAATTCAAAAATTCCAAATACTTATTGACATAAACCCAATAATCAATTTCTAAATCTGAGCTCTCTGAAAAATGTGGAATGTGCTTGATATTTCTTGAGAAAAGGTTTTTACAGCGTACAAGCTTAATCAGTAGATCAAGCACTCTCAATTGTAAAGTAATATTTAATTTATTCTCAACATAGCAGTGATCACTTAAAAGGTTGAAATAATCGTCTGAGAAATAAATATTCATGATATCCTGGTTCTTGGAAAAAGAAATCAAATAGTCAAACAAATTGTCGATAGAGCCGATCACTGATAAAGGCATATTATCATCAATGTAGCACGTAAAAATAAGGCTGATTATCCTATTATCCAAACTTAGTAAATCATCCAAATCTGTCGTTTTGGTTAGAATTTCAAAAGGAAGTCTTTGAATCACATCAAATGGAGAGTATATGCATGAGTTGAATATACCAAAAAAAGATTGTTCTCCAGTAAATTCAATCAATGACGAGTCATCAAATAAAGACACAATATCTCGAAACTTCATTTTTAGCAATATGGTTGGTAATAGCTCAACTAAAGTCTCATAATTCTTGCAGCTTGAGAAGTTGGGTTGAGAAATAATACAAAGCAGAAGTTTTATGATTTGAGCTGTCTGAAATGTGCTCCCCTCGCTGTCATCTTTTGTTAGACCAAGCGTATACTTAGCTATTAAAGTTGAGTCCACAGTAACATTTGGGGTTGATTTGTTCAACAATTCAAGAATATTTGTTAAATGGTTTGAGATCAATTCTGACGGCATTATTAAATTCTTCTGATGAGTCAATGATGGATATGTTTCTGGCTTAGATAAACCTGTCGTGGTAATGGAATTGTGGAGCAACTATGGCTACACCTATGCCTCTCGAAGTTGACTTAAGATTCAGCAGTATTCTGTGCTGATTAATAAAGAAACTATATAAATTGGGACACCGTGCTCATAACCCCATGAAAACCTTAAATGATAACCAATTGAATTGAAGCAAACTTCAAAGCATTCTATGATTCATGGAGATCGATGACCACCATGAAATAATCATTTTCCATCTACTTATTTGAAGTTTATGAGTGTCAGATATTTTTCAGTTACTCCACAATGTCGAATTTCTATTTTTAATAGTTATTTATATAGGTGTTTGTAATGATTGGAATAATGTAGATAGGCCCAGGTGGATTATAATTGAGCGCTCTTTTGGATATCAGTAAATGAGGGATGGTAGCTGGCAAAAATGCACTATACTAATCATTCTTCCAAATATAAATCTGGAAATTTTCGAAGAAGAAATACAAAAAACTGTTCCCATAGAAGATGCTCCTATTCAAATTTTATTATCTTTGGATAGCACCATAATTGTAGTTTCTTGAGAGTATTTGTAACAACTAAATAGTATTGAATTCTAATCACTGAAGAATCAAAAGTGAAAGAGTGACTTTTCAATAAATAAAATAAAGAGAAAGAGAAAATGAATTATAAATTAAATGTATAAAACTCTTTGGTGTGATAATAATTAAGTAAAATTCTTCGTTTAGAATAAATTTAGTAAATATCAAAATCAGGTAATAAAATGTTGATATAATAGGATTGTTATATTCTTTATATTGTTCTCAAATGGACTTTCAAAGGATGTTGTTAAAATCATATATAAACATAAATATGACCTTATGAGTTTTCTTATCTTATCACTCATACATTTGTGAATTATACGTTTGAAAATTATTCGTTCCTGAATCGAGTTTCTGTTAATCAATAAATCAGGGACAACGTCTAATGACACCTCTATGATGTGAACATCAGTTAACTAATAGAATGGTATAAATTAGATCAGATATCCTGATTTGAGAGAATAGAAAAGAATACAGGTTGAAGAAGAAATTGTTGAGACAATCTTTCTTGCTTGTTAAGCAGAGAGGTTTCCTCGTTATCAGAATCACTATCTACGTTCACTTACATAGTTGATTCGAGAGAGATAATTAAGTTATATATTAATTAGTTCATTATTCTGTCTTCTTTCTATTCTATTCTATTTCAGTTCCTTCTTTACAAGGGGAATTCCCTTCTATTTATATTAGATACTCTTTCCAATTCTTACTTATTGTTGAGTCAGTAATGCTTACTGACTCAGTGTCATTGATTCTGAGTCACCTATTGTGAGTCATTGATCGTGAGTCAGTACGTGTTACTGGCTCAACACTTAACAAGCAAGAAGATTTGTCTCGACACTTATCACAATAAGTGATCTATCATATTAGTGATTCATCATAATATATGATTCATCATATATGATTAATAATTCTGCTATTAATAGTTCTTCTATTAATAGTAACATTGAGTCAGTACGTGTTACTGGCTCAACACTAGTCATTCGATAAGAGTGTATTACCTGAGCAAAGTTGGTCTCATGTCTCTATTTGGATTCCGATTTATTTATCACCTCTCGGAAAGCGTGGATGGTTTAGTGGTAAAATTCAACGTTGCCATCGTTGAGCCCCGGGTTCGATTCCCGGTCTACGCATTTTTTTTTTTGAATTATATACTGGTTCTAAAAGAAATTTAGAATATCACTTGGTGTTTATAACTGCCAATATACTTGAATTAATCATTTTCGATGAAGTTTTGATAACAAATCGTCTTAATATTATTTTAAGTAGAGTAAATAGTATCTATATGATTTGTTTAGTAAATTTCTTTATAATTATTCGAGACTTTATCCCAATGTTGGAAAAATCCAAAGAAGAACTTGACACTAATACCGACATCTTTTGAGCCAACTGCAGCCCTAATACTGTGCATAGACCATTGTGCAATACCTAAATCTATTGTTCTTGCACCTGTGTTAGCAGATATATGAGGTCCGATAGTAGAACCGGATCTTGAATCGTTTCTAATATGGAAGAGTTGCAATGTGTCTCCGTTCAACCTAGCAATATCTTGAATCATGGCGCTACCAATAACATCTGTAGCGAAAGAAGATTCGTCAAAAGCGATAGTCATACCAGTGTTCAATAAAGGTCTGTGATTTTCTAAATAAACATCAGTGAAATTTGGATTGAATGCATGGTTGACATCCGAGGACAAAATAAAACTATTTGCATATGCGACCTTGATAATCGATTCCAAGGAGTATCTCTTTTTATCAGTGATGTAGTTGTCAATAACTCTTTCTATAACAGACTCAGATAATCCACCTTTGGCACCTTGTCTACTATTTGAACCAATTTCTTCATTATCATATAAGGTAACCACTGAGAATTCGTTGTCACGAATTTTATACTCATTTGACTCTAAATATTGTAAGAAACCGTAAATTGCTGTAAATGAGCAGATTCTATCATCAATTCTAGGAGCAAAAAGGAAGTCTTTTTTGATACCACCGATGGTTCCCTTTTGGCCATCATAGAGATCCAAGTCTAATTGCACAAGATCTTTGACTTCAACTTCTGCTAATTCTGCGATGAATCTCAATAAATTAATTGAATGGACTTTGGTCAATGGACACTTTTTTTCGTCTGGAGTCAACTTTTCTGACTCTTTGGAGTTTCCAAAACCAATGACTGGAACAGCTCTGGTTTCCTTGTTCAAGTTGCTTGAAAAATCTTGGCCAAAATGTGGAGCCAAGGAAGGAATTCTGGCAACTGGGTACTCAGATTGAATCAACTTTGTATAAACCTTACCAGAAGTAGAATCTCTAACCAACACATTACCACCGATGTGTAAATCTCTATCCCACCATTGTTCGGAAAGAGCACCAGAATATGGAGCAACACCGAGCAATTCGAATCCTTCAACCTTTTCTTTTTTGGAGTTTGGTTTTAATTTAGTGGTTAAAACATCAATATGACCACCAACGAGACCGACACCATCTTCTGGAGTCCACTTGCTTCCAATAGCGAAACATGACAAACTGGTAGAGTTTCTAGTAGTGTAATACAAACCAGACTTTAATGGATACTCCCAAGGTTGATTTTCTGACAAATACACAAATCCGTGCTCCTCCAACAAATTAGATATATAGTCGACAACATGGTAAATGGTTGGATTTTCATAGGTGAAATCAATGTATTCATCGGCGTAGAATTTGTAGTATGCGTCGCTGCCAGTATCCATTGGAATACGGCTCATGAAGAAAGAATCAGATGGGTTACAATCGCTGTCCAATGTGGAAATGCTAGCGACATCTTCAAAGTCATTTCTGGCAGCGTTTCTTTGGGAAACGGACTTGGAATTGTAGTTTGGAACCGTGTTGTTAGCTCTTCTGCTTCTGGAGCCTGCTTTGACTTCGAGCATGGAATCGGATACTTTTTGAAGCTCTTCAAGGGCGTCTTTCAACTGTTTCAACTTGAAAATATCGGATTGGGACATGTTTGGATTCTATGATGCAATTTTTTCTTTCGTTTTTAAATACGGTTGAGGCCTGTGAAAGCGACTGTGAGTTTGCTAGCAGAAAAGGCTATGGGGGTAATTGACTATTTATATTCAGTCACAAATATAAGGGGAAGAAAATAGTACGAGAGAAAAAGAAAAAACAGTATTTTTTTTTTTCAGATGCAAAGTAATGGTTGAAATATTCTGAAAATGTGAAAAATCAATACGAATTGATGGGAAACTCTGTGAAAAATATCACCAACTGTGATGATAGGCTTCAGATGGCTGGTTATTTCTTCTTTTATCGCTCAGTTTTAGCGTTATCTATAAGCTGAAACTTTGAAACTAAAATGAAGAAAAGAAGATATCATGCGGGCCGTATAATACAAACATATTTTTTTTTCTTTCCTGGCCCGACGTCTATCAGCTGCAACAAAGCGAAAGGAGTTAATATGTAAACGTGATCGATCGAATCTTCTGATCACGCGATTGTCACGTGACATAGACTAAAAGTGAATTTCAATATAATTCAAAGACGTATGCATTTGATTGTCCTAGCAAATATTCAGCATAATTTTATTCCGTTTAGAGACCGCGAACCTCAAAGTAATCAGCATATACCCGGTAACAACTCGAGCAGAGAAATCAACCCAGGAAACAGGAAAACAGGAGAGAAACGAAGAACCCATGCTCGTCATGTCAACATTTGAGATTCAGTTCCGTTTTTCTTAGCTGCGTTTTGGCTTGTCCGTATTCAGTTGATATCGTGGAGGCTCCTAAGGTCTGTTCTGATTTTTTTTTAATTGTTCTTTTTTTTTTTTCTCTTTTGGTTTCAAGCTCTTACTGTTGTGGCTGCTACCAAAGATTTAGTGTTTGCTTAGAAAATTATTGAATCTACAATTTCGGCTGTCAGATCGATATAATTATGCTATTTTTTGTCAAGTTTGCGAAATCACTTCCGAGATACAGAAAAGCGTGCAGCTTAGTCTGCATTTAGTTCCAGGGTATGCATGGGGTTAAACATGTATACATGTGTAAAAAGGGCAAGCATTTGGGATAACTTATCTCTATATTGGGCGAACAGCCTGTGGATAGCTGTATTTTTTCCTTCAATCTGCAAGGTATCTGCAGGATCACTTGAACCAGTACAAGTTTCTGAAAATTTGGAAATATTCGCTTATTTTTTTAGACCAGAGGCTATCTTTCGGTACGTCTCTATACATCTATATGTGCGCTTTCCAACTGCTTTGTCTATTCTTGGCCAAACCTGAAACCAACATGTGGAAATGTATTTTGTTTCAAAGCGATAACTTGGAAATACATCCGCAAATACATTCTTATTCGGAAAGTGCACAACTTTGGCGAAATAATTCGAGTCCTATATAAATAAGCTGCTACTTTCCATGGAATTTGCTCTCTTTCACAATCATCTAGGTTGGCACCAGATACATGTTGCAAAGGCACACAACTCACATATAACATTAGTACTAGCAATAGAAGAAAGCACTAGGTGATTTCTCGCTGCCACTATAGCTTGTTACATATATTGAGAGTAACCACAAGGAAATTAATAGCAATGTTTCAGACAATCATTTCAGTGGCCTTCACCGCTGGTGTTGTAGCTGCCACCACTGGATACTCCTACACTTCCAGTGAAAACAACCAGATTTTGAGCCCAGTGATTTTGGGTTACACCTACGAAGGCATGCCAAGTTACAGTTTGAGATCGTTAGCACAGCTGCAGCACGACAACATGTTCAACACCCTTTGGGATGGTAGCACTTTTGTTAACGGTAAGCCATGCGGTGAAACAGGTAAATTCAATGCATGGGATTGGGCTGTAGCTATGCAAGCTGTCGTTGATGGGTATGTTATTACCAGTAACTCTACCATGTTAGACCAGCTTAACAGTATCTATGAAGGTATGGAAGAATTCTACGACTCTTCCATGAAGGCATACCACGTCACTCCAGATCTTAAAAATTCTGATGTCGATTATGATGATAATGCTCAAATTGCCTCAGCCTTCATCACTGCATATGACGCAAGTAAAAACAAACAATATTATACCAGAGCACAAGACATTGTAAGTTTCTTGTTAGATGGATGGAATTCAAAATACGGTGGTGTTACATGGGCCTACAATCATAGTTATATTGCTACCATTTCAACAACAGAATCTGCATTGGCTGCCCTCAGATTGTATAATTCAGGGGACAGCCAAGAAAAATATATCACATTTGCTAAAAACTGTTTAGATTTCTTATTTGATACAATGTGGGAAGAAAGCGACCAACTATTTTATGACGGATTTGGTACCTTAGATACTAAAAGTACAGATCATTTCACTTACCATGAAGGTACTGCACTTTCTTTAGCCTCCATGTTATATGATATGACAAAGAATCAACTGTTTGTAACTTACGCTAAGAAACTATTAACGGTTTCACTTAACAGAAACTTAGGATTATACAATCGTGATTTCAGTAATGGTCAATTAAGATTTTACAAGGATGGTGCCAATTTCACTCAATTAATGATTCAAGGTTTAGTTGATTATCATAATTTGGTTGACCCTCTGGATTTGTCTGTCACCCACGAAATTGCCAGAAGTGTAAGATACTTGATTGATTTCACCGCTGCTGATCATGGATATTTTGGTGACCCAAATGCTGGTCAAAACTCCCAAGCAACCACTAATCATTGGAATCTTGCGGCCGGTCTCAGTAATTCATGGACTCCTGATTTATCACAATATTGTGATCACGATTCTAGTAAGAGTGTCAATTACCAATTATTGTACCAAGCCTCAATGGCAAGATGCTTGTGGCTTCCAATTCCTATTATAGAGGTTCTTTAGAATTAATTATAAATTTACCATTATTCCTGTTCAATACTGTTTTGCTTTTTGTTTTTGTTTTGCTTTATTCTAGATTATACTTCCCTTTTTATGTTTGTTTTTTAATTCTGCTCTCAGATATTCGCTTATATTTAATTCTTCAGCTCCATTTTTTCCTTTATATCTTGGTATAGCCGCCTACAATGGATAGATTTTATATAAAGTTCCTGCTTACACAAGCGGGGTGATCAAGTAGTTGTTAGTGCAGGGTTTTTTATTTGCAATGTTGAGCCTACAAGCTCATTGCAGATAATGTGAGCCATTTTCTCATGCATCTGCCACGGGCTTTACTTCAAAATCATCAGCAAGTCTATTTAATGTGAATCAAAAAGCCAGCCCTTCTCCTTTTCATCCAATTAAAGTTTTGTTGATATTTCTCACCTGTAATAAACCGTTATATTGTCGATTCAACTAGGTATAATTTTTCATGCATTTAAGATCAATAAGGTTGAAATTTTAGGTCCAAGACTATTGAAAAAAAAAAAAAAAAAAAAAAAAATGAGCATATTTATACTATTTAGGAAATCCATCAGAGCATCTGATCCTATTTTATAAAAATAAAAAAAATGAATCAAAAAAAAACAAAAAAACCAAGGATTAGGTAAATAAAAACTGTGGAAAGAATTCATTATGTACTTGTTCGAGGTTCCCCAACTTCTGAAGTAGGAACATAATTGAAGTGAAATTGGCTTAGTAAGTAGAATGCGATGTATGGCGTACGTAACTATCAAAAAAGTTAATTACTTTTCAACAGCCTCGAATCTCCATAATTGGTTTAAATTGCTCATAACTGCCATTCTTATTTCTATAATTGGTTGAAATTGCTCATGTATGTTATTTAAAAGGTTCTTAAATTTAATATCTGATGGGAAGCGGAGTCATTATAAATAGACTCGAGATTCCAGCTGTACAACCCGATGTCTCACTGTTTAGACTCGAGGTCTGAATCTCTGTACTCATCTAAGCTTGAGAAGACTTCGAAATTCGTTTTATGATACCTGATACTGATAGAATGTTCGAACTTCTAACTAAAAGAGATGTTTACCGCCAGGGGGTCTGGTGCATCAAAGACATGGGAACGCCAGAATACAAAACACTAAAACTGGCATCTCAAAAGGCTGTGGACTACTATTATGAAGAAGGCTATGGGCTATACGTTATTTACTTTATTGTTGTGTTGATCTTTGTTTTCACGGTAAAACGTGCTTTGTGTTTCTTGGTCGACAGTAGTAACTCAAAAAATACCAAACAAGGACCGGTTACAACCTTTTCTTTGCTGGTATATTATAAAATAGCCTCATTCAACAGATTTTTCAGCTACAGAAGAATTCCTTACAAAATTTGCTACTTCTTGGGGGTCCCTTCAAACTTGGGAAATTTTATAATAATCACACTTGGTTGTTTGTACATGCTTTTGTATAGTTTCATTCCTCATTTCTATTATCGTGTTTGCAGAGGCTTTGGCTCACCACCATTGGCTATTAGAACAGGAATGATGTCAGCAGCTTTGATACCGTTTATTTTTGTTCTTTCTGGAAAAATCAATGTCATCAGCCATCTCACAGGAGTAAGTTACGAAAAAATCAATGTTTATCACCGTTGGGCCTCAATATTTTGCTGTTTCTTAGGTTGGGTGCACACAATTCCATTTTACGTTCAAGCTCTTCAAGAAGGAGGACATGCTCAATTGATTCAGTTGCAAAAAACTAATATATATTATGTTCATGGAATTCCACCTTTGATTTTCCTAACCTGGTTATGCTTACTATCACATCCTGTGATTCGTGGTTTGAATTACGAATTCTTCATGCAAACTCACTGGATTGCTGCCGTTGGCTTTTTCATTTCAATGTGGGTACATGTGGCCAAAAACTCGGTAGGTTATAAATATATAGTTGCAACATTAGTCCTTTGGATGACTCAATTGATTGCACGTGCTGTAATGAGATGTTCATTTAATAAAAGGATCATGGTGGCACAGTCAGCTACATTGTCAAGATTTCCAGGGGATGAAGAATGCTTGCAAGTAATGATTACAAGGCCCCAAGGGTTCACATGGAGAGCTGGCCAACATTTGTTCTTAAGAACTAAAGACAGTCGTTTCATCGAAAACCATCCTTTCTCAATTGCCAACGTACCAGATAAGGAGAACCAAATCAAATTGATTGTTAAGCCAAAAAATGGGATAACAAAAATGTTGTATGAAGCTGCTCCAGAAGATGGGTCTAGTATTAACAAGAAGTTATTTTTGGAAGGCCCATATGGTGGTGTCGAAAGAAATCTCAAGGGTTTCAGTAATGTTTTCTTGTTGGCGACTGGCTCAGGTATTTCTGCTATCATTCCATTTTTATCTGAAATTCAATTCCAAATGACCCAAGAATCATGTTCAATTCAGCATGTATCATTACATTGGATTATGAGAAAAGAAAATTGCAGTAAATGGGTTGAAGAACAGCTCTCTTTTTTCACAAAACTGGAGTCCAGTCTTTCTATAAATTTATACGCTAAAGAAGGGACTTGCAAGCCTGTTAGTTCTATAAATGAAAAGGAGAGTAACACTAGTGGTGCATCTATGAGCACACCAAATCTAGACGAAATCATGAGATCTGTATCTGATCAATTGGGTGAAAGAAACATTCTCATAACTTCTGGTTCAAGCAGTTTTACCGATAAGGTTGGTAATGATGTTGCACAGTTACAGACGAAAGTGCTTTGTAATTCCAATATAAAAGAAATATTCTTACACACAGAAAGTTTTGACTGGTAAATAACTATTAAATATTCCAATTGTTCTAATTTTATTCTCTTTTAAATAGATTTAAGCTTAAAATATACATATACAAATACAAGAATCACTTGTTAAAAAAAAAGAAGAAAAAAAATATAGATTTCAATAGAATAGAAAACCTTTAGCAATTTTAGCTTCAAGAACAGTAAAAATTATTAATGAACAGGTACTTGATTCAGTAAAGCCCATTTATGGGTCATTATGACTAAGTAAAAGAAGAATTATGAGTTAACACATATTGAGATTCAATATTTGATTCAATGCAAGAGGTGCGCATACTTTATAGCTGTTTTTTTTTTCAAGATTGTAAAATAGATGCTAACTTACTTGAATCTTAACAAAGTACTTAGTAGCCTTATAGTTTTGGCGGATATATCATTAAATTAAAAGCTTGAGGATTGTGATTGAGCAGTCAGCTAAATAAATTATCAAAAAAGGATATACTGAATAAAATGTTGATTAAAAGATATTTCAGTTCTACGGCCCAAAGTCAGCTTTTGAGAGCACTCAACAATACGTTACAGAAAACTAGCCCAAAAAATTTCCAGAGAAGAGAGGTAGTAAAGCCTATTGGTCAATTGGAGAAGCCGACGCCGACAGACACCCTAGATAAAAGAAATTTTATCCAAAGAAAGAATGACTGGTTGAAAGACGAGAATCGATTGAAAAGAAAGGAAAATTTAGAGAAAGAATTTGCAACCAGTGGAATGTATGATATGTTCATTTACAGAAAAACAAAGGGGAAAGTTTTCATATCACCCAAGTCATATTTCAAGAAAGAGAAGGCTCTATATTTTCCGAACCTAATTGCCAATGAAAACCTTTCCAAAGAGAAAAACATTTCCACATATAATGCCTTCACAGAGAACGGAAATTGCAACAAATACAGCATTTTGAGGATCTTTAGTAATGGGGTCGGTGAAAAGCATACAAAAAAATATTTTGCCAATGGAGAAAATAACTTTTTGAGCTCTAATGAATCATATGATCAGATCTTACAGAAGTATCCGCATTTACAGGTTGTAAATTTCAGTCTTTATGACAATTTCTTCAAAAAATGGTTGTTCAAAACATTTACTGCGAAGAACATGATCAAGAAATCTGTCAGCGAGTCATCTTATTTGAAGAACTACTTACTTTTTGATTTCTCTAAGTTTACTGTCCCGTTTAGAGAAACAATCAATTATTTGAATAGCGTGACCGGGTACATCTATATTGTGGATAATTCTGGTAAAATCAGATGGCTAAGTTCTGGCGATCCGCTGAAAAGTGATCTAGAAACGATGTGGAAAACCGTAGAAGGTCTAGAACACGAAATTCAAAGTAATGAGAAGGCTTGAATCTCAGATAGAGCGTGGTTTAGTCACATTTCCCATATGTTTTTAGCTTTGCAAGCGGAGAAACTTCAAAGTTGTCTTGTCTAACCTGATGCCGGATTCTATCTTCATAAACCATTTAACATGTGAATAATTGTATGTAGATATAAAGAAAATTAGAAAAACAGCTAATTTAAAACCATCCATTTTGTAAACACAGGGAATTCGGTAAAGTTTCCTAGCATTCGATTTAAAACATCTCGACCGTGAGTGAAACGATTAAGCTTTGGCAATAGAGGGCAAATTTTGATCCGAAAATACCTAGAAAAACCTCATTACTTATTTATTTCTCTAATTTAATGTACATATATTACACTTATCTACAATATCTTCTGCATTTCACGTTGATGGTGTACATAGATGACAATTACCGTTGGACGTCACTGCTTTTCTGAGGGTTTGCTTTTGCAAAATCTCCATAGTTCTTTAACGAGCCCCGCTGAAAACTTCTATTAACGAATATTCACCAAAAGAGTGCAGCGTGCAAAAAAATAGGAAAGTTCACTCACCATTTTCACCTGAGACAAAAAATTACTGAGAGAAAAACCAAAACAAAAATTGAGCCAAAGTAGAATAGATCTCGCAACTTTATCTCTAAAAATCGAGAAGAAAGTTGGATCTGATAATCCATCTTGTTATAGATTACAGAGAGAAAGATAAATCATTTATCGTGTTTTATTGCGTAAAGTTTTAAGTTATACTCTTCAGATTCAATAGAGAAATAAACAGAAAAATAAACTGCTTTAGCAAAATTCGAACGCAAAGATTGCATCTAAATAGAAATAGGCATCCCTTGTTACAAAAATTGATACTAATAGAGAAAAGAATCAAATAAAACTGAAAACATATCAATATCTCTCTCCGTTTAACTAAACTTTTACAGTGGTATAATCTTTCAGGTATCTGTGCTGAAATCGAAAAGTTTTCTTATTCTGTTTTTTGTTTTTTTTTGTTTTGACTCTTCTCGAACTCTAAAATAACTCATTCATGATATAGATGGCAGATATAGCGTCACATAATACAGGCAGATCAATATTTGGATCAAAGAACCATTATGACAGATATAATTCGAAAAATCTGAAGAAGCCAATAGATGAGGAGGATAACGAATATCTAACATATGAACAGATAGCGGCGGACAACCATGAGACACAAAACAGAACCTATACTTCCAGCAACAGCAAACATACTTTCGATAACCTGATAGGTGATGACAGTTTTGATGATGACGACATGACAGAATATTCGGATGATCCGGTTCTTGGGTTTTTGACAAATGAGAATATCACCAAAGATTCCTTTGCTCTTGTGGTTCGAAGCTTACCTGTATCGGATAAACCTTTGATTAAATATATGAACAAGGCATTCCATGTGTTTGAAGAACTTTTGGCTCTTTCCAAAAAAATATCAAATGATTGGGAATTTATAGCCATGGAAAATGATATTCAAAAAGCTATTCTGACTGATCATGAAGAAAATACAACAAGTCATGAAAAGTTGTTTAATACGGAAATAGCAAACATTGTAATGGAAAAATCCTTGCTGTTCAATCAAAAGTTCTATGAGTTAAGTTCGATACTGCTGGAAGTAAATAGAATAGTGGCAACATTTTCTCCTCTACAAGCAGTTAGCGATCCAGGTATGGTCTTAGCAACACTTTCTCTCAAAGTTATCGATTTAAAAACTAAGGTCAATGAAAAAATAAATATTGTTTACGCTCAAGCCAAATTAATTCTCATGGGTGCCGACCTTGATGATCTTTTATATGATTTTAACCTTGATCGACATGCAGACAATGATATTAACGCTAACGGGATCATAGATGCAAATCATCCAATCATTTCAAATGATTTAGCAACTACAATTGAGGGATATAAAGATTTTGTGATAACCATTTTGAATCAGCTACATGATGCGCGTCAACAAGAAGATGACGAAGAAATAAATGAAGTTTTGGCTGTTATCGGAGATCTAGAGAAAATGTTCGAAGCGTTGATGAAACAAGTTTACGAGCCTGAAGTGAAGTCTTCTGGAAGGGATAGCAAGCAAACATTTGATTACAATGAAAATGATATCATGGAAGAAGATGAAATCTGCGTTGAAGATGAAATACCAATTGAAAGCGATGAGGAAATAAATGATAGAAATGAAACCCATAGAAGTAATGACATCCACCCATTTCATTCTTCATCTTCAAATACATTCGATAATGATACATTATACGAATCAGATTTTGAAACCACTAAGCCGAAAGAAAAATCAATTCACAATAACATTCACAGTAGTTCGAACAATAATTCTAAGAAAACCCAAACTGGCCGTACGACTCTATCAGATGAAATGCCATACCTATTAAAGGCATTTGAAAACGCAAAAGAGGCAGAAATTGAAATAAGAGACACTTTGAAGAAATCAGGAATTCCAAATATTCCTTCATCACCCGTCAAAGAACAAAAAAAATCCAATGATCATCTACTAAGTTATTCAAATTCTACTAGTATATCGTCTCCTGTTACAGGCGATAACTCCATAATCAGCAGTAAAATTGATTCCTATATGTCAAGTAATTTATACTCTCTGTCATTTTTTGCAGCATCACCAACACAAAAGCATTTTGATACAGCGCATCCATTAATGTTGAACAAGGAATCCATTCCAGAGAAGCCAGAGATCGAAAATAATAGTAATTCTTTGACATCCTCTCTTTTTGGTTCTTTTGGAATTTTCCAGAAACCAAAGCGTCAATTGGCATTACCTAATTCAGTTTCGGTTGCCGATATCTCTCAGAATGAGTCGGCAGTAGCCGTTGTTCAAAGATCTAATACTAGTTTTCCTTCTTTACATCCAACTGAGAAACTTGGTTTCTCAAATCTTGATAATGATATAGACTGAAAGACATGGGACAATGAAGCTCTCCGAAAATTACAAAGAAGATAATCAAATTCAAGAAAAAAAGAAAAAAAACAAAGAAAAACAAAGTAAGCAGCATTACTCTAGCATACCATAACTTGTAGCTAACAAACATCATATAATTAATCAAAGCAAATCATATTTATATTCATATCTTCATAGCTGATTCTTTTTTCCTCCCTCTTCTCCCACCCCAATTTTTATTGTTTTGACTTTCTATTTTTCTTCGATCTACTCTTTACATTAGTTAAAACCTGACTTAAAGGTTCTTAGGTCTCGTGCACAACAATAGGAATATATATTTTTACTAGCCACATATTGGTTTGTTGGGATATCTTGTAGTATATTAACGAAGATTATCAAATGTTTATCTCCCCAACATAAAATTACAATATTTTTATCAAGCCAACCTCTTTGAGACGCGAAAAAACAAAAATTGACGCGTTTTATTTTTTTTTTTTTTTTCTTTTTCACAATTTTTTTTTCTTTAAAAATAAAATATAACAAAATAGAAAGAGTTTTGAATTTCTAATTCTGTTAATGGAATCGTGAATATACAGCAGCTCTGAATTTTCAAGTAGATACAATTTGGGACATAAGTAATCATGTTTGCGAAAACTAAAAGAATCAGAACAACTACAGGGCGAAGAAATTTTGAAGATAATCCTTTGCAAACCTTCATTAGTGAAAATGCTTCGCACTATTACCAGGATAGACTATCTTTTTACACATATCCACCTGTTAGCGAGATAACTCTAGAGGATTTTGAGAAATGGGCAATTGATAGGTCTAAAGTATTGCTAGAAATTGAAAGTTGTCTCTCACGTAATAAAACTATGAAGGAAATTGCATTGGAAGTGAAACCTTTACTAAACAAATATTTACCATTGAGTACTAAGAATGGTAACAATGATCAGCAGATTCTAGCTGAAAGAATAAAAGACCACTATTCACATTTTATTCTTAGGCTTGCTTTTTCAAGAAGCCCAGAATTGAGAGAGCGTTTCACCAAAACTGAGTCCATGCTTTTCAAAATTCGTTATATCTCATTGTTAACAAATCAAGAGCAATATGATTTAATTAAAGCACTTGATATAGAATTTGTATTAGTTAGTGATAATGAAAAGATGGAAATTCACAAACAACTATATGATGCAAGTTATTTTAATATCTTATTTCATTTAAAATCTAATATTGATTCAAACTCGGGTATTCAAGTCAATTCTCAATTGATTACACAACAATTTAACAAAGAGAAGTTTATCAAGGTTGATTTCGACTTAGTTTCGGATTTGGTTTCTAGTAGATCAGCTTTTGTTAAAAACGGATTCGCATATTTGCTTGCAAGCCAATCTCTAACGTTGCTAGCCAACGAATTTTCAAAGAATTTATCGTCTGCATTGGTAAAAGCATCATATACTTATCCAAGACTAGACGAAGACGATAGATTATTACCAATTCTTAATCATTTGTCATCAAGTTATACTTCCTTTGAATATCAGCCTGAATCCATTGATTTCGCCAATGCAGGAGATATTAATGCTGAGTCTGTATCATCAGAAGCCATTATGAAGCATTATCCTTTAGAGATGAAATACTTAATGAATGCCTTAAAACGCGATCATCATTTAAAATATCTCGGAAGAACACAGTTAACATTATTTCTCAAAGGTATTGGGTTAAGTGTTGATGAAGCTGTAAAATTCTTTGCTAAATGGTTTACAATGAATGGTAAGTTAACAATGGAGAAATTCAATAAAGAATATAAGTATAATGTACGACATTGCTATGGTTTGGAAGGCTCAAGAATTAATTATAAACCGTGGGATTATGCAACCATTTTGTCTAAACCAAGACCAGGTAGCAACGAATACCATGGCTTGATTTACAGAGATTTGAAAGCTGAACTGTTGATCAAAGAATTAGAGAAAGCAGGAATAACAGATAAGTTTGATTTAGACTCTATATTGACAGATTGTAATAGTGGAAATTTCATTTTAGCACTCTCAAAAGTTTTTGAGCTAACCCATAAAAACGAATTAGAAAACACCTCTTACAAATTCGAGAGCAGCAATATCACGCATCCTAATCTATATTTTGATAGATCTAGACAGTTAGAGAGAATGATGAATGAAAAGAAAAATGAAGACAAATAACCAAGCTTTGCTGCTAAGTTGAATAAAGGTAATCGTTGAGTCTTGAATACCTGTATATTTTAAAATAAGTATTACATATGAGTTTGAGATGTCTAAAATTATTCTATTGTAGTTATTTTATTCACCAGTGATCCTCTGATAGTTGGAAAAGGTTGCAAATATGCATTCTGTCTCTGATAAACATGTTGTGATAATAAGCCCATGCATTGTAATTCTCACATTTTTCCACATGAATCGTATTTGGAGACCTACCTGCTTTTCTCCCACATTCTATTTGAATAGAAGACTGAATCCAAGGCTTTGGCAATGGATAATCCGAAAAATGCACAATCTTTGCTTTATTTGCTAGGCTGATGTAATCATACTTTTGGTAGCACCAATAAGGTTGCTGATTCTGACCAATGCATTTCTTTATTGAGTAGTCATTGATGAATTGTAGATCTATTGGATCTGATAAATAGTTGTACCGATTATCTAGAGTAAGAAACAAATCACCAGTGATTAAGAACAAGTCTTTATGCGGAAGGGTCAAAACTTTTAAGGCACCATTACTATTGAAAAAAGCGTTATTGATTATGTCCATGTCATAGTCACTGCTCAGTCTTTTATTCAGTTCCTCATTCAAAATCTTCGACAATTTATTAGATGGTTTGATCACCATAAGTGCCGTTGACCATTTGAGATTTTTTGATTTATTATTTTGGATTCTGAAATAATTCAATTTTTTTTGGCTTGAGCCAACGAACTTTGGAAATGTCTCTGGAGAGTTCATCAATATATTGGCATCGTTTCTACTTCTACTAATTAACCAGTATGCAAGTGGCATGGATATATCAAACTCATCGCCAACAAAAAAAAGCTCATCGAGTTTGTCGTTCACAAACACATCTGAATCAATATAAATCAATTTTGAATAATTTTTCAAAATAGGATACTTATCAGCCCGGAATACCTCAAGTTTATTGAAACTAGATTTGAAAGTTTTATCCTCAACTCTAGAATCTGTTTTATCCACCTTGATCGGTATCAATTGAACTTGCAAGTTCGAGGCAATTTCTTGAAACTCTTTCGAAAATCTTGAATAGTCGTTTCGATTCAACATCTCATAATCATCATCAACATTATAAAATAAAAGTAAGTCTGCCTGAGTTTTATATTCCTTTCGAAGTCTATACAACATCATCAATGAGGAGCATAAGTAATTGTAGTTTGTTGCGTATGATACGTAAGAATATTTGTGCCAATCCACAGGTCCTTGATGAATAACCTGTAGATAATTATCGATTATATGATCTGATGTTGTGGAAACAAAAGGTTTATTTTCATAATCATTGTAATCACCACTGTAGTAAGGATAATAACTGTAGTAAAAGTAACTATAGAGGTTTCGTAAAATTATCAGAATTATGATCGTATATATGGCTGATCTATATCTTTGCAAATATTTGAGAATTCTAGATGAAGTTTTTTGTGTTCGTTTGCCTTGCTTGCCTCGCTTCAAATCATTAATGAAGTCATCATCAGATTCCTCATCATCAATAATTTTATCAATTTCTAGTGTCTCAGAATTCTTTATTATATCATTCATAATTCCAAACCATTCAAATCCTGTTTATTATCAAAATCAAAAGAAAAGCCTATGTATAGTTTCCCATTTATGTTTCATATATCATGATTACGAAGAGTGAAAATTCAAGAGAATTTGAGGTGGTGATTTAGCTTCATAATCTAGACGGTCATGTGACATACAAGACCAGCGCTTCAAACGAAATCAAGTAAGCAGGCCTTTTAGTTTTCTGCTAATTAGCGTATTATTCATTTCCAGTGATCACACACTGATTCATTGACTTCTATAACATTTAGTTGAATATTTGCAAGAATACGTCCTCATGAAGACTGCAGTTACTAGTTACTTTTTGTAAGTGAGAATATTTTGAACGCATCAATAATGAGAATCTGCTGCTTGTAAAATCAAGAATTTCTTACAAACATTTTGATTTCAGTGTAGAGGCCTACATGGAAACATGATTTCAACTTCAGTGATTGCATCTATATGAAGTTGACGTATGACTAATCGAAAGATCAGTAAAAAGTTTTGTAGATTTGTTTCAAGAATTTTGGCTTCATTTAAATTTGTTATCGCAAATCATTCAATAGCAAATTTTGCGGATGATACCGACAATTCCAAAAATAACATATATTTCAATCAGTATCTAATAAAGACAAGAAAAATGATGAAGAAATGAATGTAATTTAGAGACCGATTGATAGAATTTATTAGATAGTATTTTTTTGCAATAATATATGTATGTATAGTATTGAAAACATCGGCTCAACTCTTCACAATAAAAGTCTCAAAAAAAAAACAACATAAGTTTCTTCTTGTGTCGACACATACAGCATTATTTTATCTTAAGGGGGACAAACTAAACTTGAGAATTGAATGATAATGCAATATTGAGATATTTGCAAACATGTAATACAATTACAAAGGGAGTTTTTGTGCTTTAAGAAAGCAAAATCAAAAAGAAACTTGGATGATTGAATAATTTGTCAACTGCAGTAGAAAAACAAATGAGATCACTGAAAGATTGCTAGATTCGATTTCAATCTCGATCATCATGAAATAGCTCAATATCAAAAGTACGGAGTACATACATATAGCAGATCGAAAGAGAACGGCGATATTTTTTTTCAAAACACCATCTACAGATCTGTCAAACAGCTGAATTGTTGGAAAAAATTGTAACCGATACGAAGATGTTGAAAAGAAAGAGCGTCCCGGAGAAGGTAAGCAGAACGATTAGAAGAAGAATAGAACAAGAGATATGGTTTCAGTTGATAAGCAAGGAAAAAGTATATCTGTGGAAGTCAAACCAAGAGCGATTACACATTAACAATAGTGTACTCGTCGCAACTCGGATTTCATGCCCTTCTAACCCTAAAAAAAGATACCCCCGTAAAGTTAAAGATTTCTCACTATCGCTATGATGAAATTAATTCAAGATTCAAGGTTTACCAATTGTTTTATTTAAAATAATATATTTCTTGTTGTTTCGATCAATATTTATTAAAATTTTATATGAACCGATTTCTTTTTTTTCCTGTTATGTGTTTGAAGAATATTAAAATGAACAGACTTGGGTTCGGCGTCCATGTGTCTCGCCGAGTGAGCTTTGGTCGCCGGGTTTTCCTTTTCTTGGGCGATTTAGCTTACTCCTTATATGTACACCGATGCTGGAACCTACATGCATGCGTGTGTTCTACAGCCAATACTGTCTTCTAGAATACGAACCCACCTTCTAGAAGACAGAGTTGGTGTTTAAAAGAAATCACCTTGCATGGAACTGTTCTATTTTAAGCAATTAATTACTGTAAAAGGTTTTCTTCAAAAATAGAGTTATTTTTCTACTTGTAAGAAAAGCGTACAGTACTAACTTCCTGCTTTACTATTATATTCGTTTATGCTTGTTTCTCAAAGCGTATTTCTCTAATACATTTAATATGTGTTATATGTACATCCATGACAAAATGCCCCTCTTGAAAGACGCAATTGAAAATTTAATTTATACAGCAAACTCAGACTCATATATGTTTTGCATAGATTTTTGAGAGAAGTCCAGTTACCGGGAAAAAGGGTTGGCGGGCGGTGAAACAATGAAAGAATAGCCGCATAGTTGGAGAAATTCAGAGTAAAAACAGTTTAAATTATTGGCTTTTATATTATTGAAGAAAACCATGATTCACCCTAAAATGGTATCTCTTGAAAATTCGCAGTTTAGAAAGTCTGTATTTCTTTTTTTTTGTTTACCTTTTTTTTTATTTTTTTTATTTTTTTTGGGAGATTTGCAGCACAGGCTACATCAAGAAAGAGACATTAAAAAACGTATACTTTTTTACTATTTGATCCTCAAAATATAGTTTCGGTGATTATATCTATAAATTATATATATATAACCCTACAAATCATCTCTTTTTACATTTATTTTGATTTATCTTATGTAGAATATCTAAATATTTAAATAAGCAAAATAAAATCAATCTGCGATATTATCTTCCACAGATGCTCTGTTCTTTTGGTATTAGTATATAGGAAACCTCATTCAGCTACTTATTTTTAAAAACAACAAGGGCACCACGAAAACTATTCGCTTGTAGAAAAAAAAAGTCATTTCATGTTTGCTCAACAATCTTAACAATGAATAATTCAGTTCCTGAAAAAGTCGAAGAGATCAAATATATTCCTGTGAAAACACTATCAAATAATTATGCAGCAGTTGATTTCAGATACAAGAACAAAAATCAAGTATATCCAGACCAGTTTAGTGGTCACACACTCTATCCAAATGATTCACAAAAAGAATCATATATAAATCACACACAAGACGGCCAAAATTCCGCATTGCCATTTTCTCAACAGCAAATAATACCACAACAATCATTACCGCAACAGATGTCTTTGCAACCACCACAAATAATACCACAGATGATAATACCACATCAAACATTTTTTGAAATTAAACAAAACGTAAATCTGTCAACTTATTTACCATCCTACAATCAAAATACACTCCCTGAAAGCCAAGTAGGAAACCCAGAGAAATTATTTTCAGATGTAAGACCTAACTTAGCTCCTATGGAAACATATAACAATGGCGACAATGAGAGATATCTAAGATTCTCTCCTGAACTGGATTTTACATATTTATTACAGAATTCAATGGTAAGTGGTAAGCCTGACTCGTATGTTCCAGATAGACTCAGTGGGAAAAATTACGATTTTGCACCTATGCTGGATGGTCTGTCTCTTTACACAAGTCAATTCAAAATACCCGAAATTTTAATAAATTCAACCGGTAGTAACTCACATTCAATGCTAAATTATCTTGAGGAATTTAATACAACAATGGGAAATGAAAAAAAATCAATGAATATTTTCAAAAAAAGAGATCAGCTTAACATGTACGGGAGAAACAAAAGATCAAGAATGGGTTGTTTAACTTGTAGAAGAAGAAAGAAAAGATGCTGCGAACAGCGCCCTACATGTAGTGAGTGTGCAAGATTAGAATTAAAATGTAGTTGGCCAATTCCAGGAACGGAAAACAAAAACAAGTCCAAATCGAATAGCCTAGTGAAGGACGAACTTATAAACTCACCGTTCGGAAAAATAAAAATAATTAGAGGAGTTATTAGTAAAAAGTAGTTTAGACATCTTTTTATTTATTTTCTAGTTTTTCACATAATATATTAATTATTCTTTCAATGCACATAGTTGAAAAGAATCAAAACCTACAAGACAATAGATCATGCGTTTTGTACAATTATGGTTATAACAAAGAATCAATGGCTCTGCCAGCTACTATAGATTTGGCTATAAGAATAGAAAAGTGATGAAGTTTAAGTTTTAAGAGCTATTAAAGGTTAGTTTCCTTCACCTCAAAAATCAGCAGGGGCACAGATATCAAAAAAGCAGTAATACATGTAGATGAATGAATACGATACACCTAAACTAAAAATAAAAGAACGTATGACCCGAAATTAATTTCGTAATGCTGTAATTAATAAACGAAGTATTAAAAGTGAGGCATATTGAATTACCTGACCCTACGAACTATTTCGAGCTTTCCTTTTCTTCCATTTGACTCATCAAAGAATATATAAGATATATTTGAATACAGTGAATTTCGATATATTGTTTTTATGAATCAACACAAATGTAAACAGAAAAAAAAAAAATTATATAACTGTATTTTGTTTAATTAGGTTTAACTCATCTTCGTGAAAATTTATTCTATATTTTTTGACACTGATTCTTAATTATTCCTACATTAACCAACTGGATACGCAGTCCTCGCAGATAACTGCCAAGTGCTTGAGGTGGCTCATCTGACTCTCCCAAGATATATCTTAGATATCAAATAAGTGCGTCATCTGTTTTGTTTTACTTCACATGGTTACATCTTCTCTTTTATCATTTTCTTAGTTGGCTAAATATTGTTGGCTTTGATGTTGTAATTGAAAAATTTAATAATCATTTGCAACTGAACTACGGTTTTTTTTTCTCTGTTTTTTTTTAGAAGCATATTATATTGTCCAACGGTCAGAGTTACAAATGGAGAAATTATTTTTGACATGCATAAAAAGCCGTCGAAATTGCATACTGAAACGCGGATTTGAAAACAACGGAATGCTACTATTTCTTATATAAAGCCAATGAATTTCTGAGCAATTTTCTTTACTTCATTAACATATGTTATATTTTTTTTTTTTTATTTTCCAGTTAACAGAAATATAGAAATTACTTCTCGCCAATCCAAGAACAAAAGAGAAAAAACTACCAATATTGCATATAAGATGAAATTTTTACTTGTGAATGCTGCTATTTTAACTGGTTCATGCGTCTTCGCATTACAAGCTCTCGATACACCAGAAGTGAACACCGTTAGCTCTGTTCCAACTTCATATTCATCCCTTGAAGAAATGACTTCTTCTTCCTCTACGCAGTCTTCAAGCTCCGCCGTTCAGATCAAAGAATCATCAGCAGCCACATCTAATGCTCAATCAACTTCGAAAAGTTCCGCAGTTTCTAGCATAAAGACTACCAGTAGTGCTTCATCGAGCTCTGCTAGCGTCGCTGCATCATCTGTCTCAACAAAAGTTACTGGGGTTGCCATTTCATCTGCAGACTCGTCAAATTCCTCTACCTCAAGCTATCTTGAAATGACTAGCGAGTCCTCTTCCAGTTCACATAGTTCCACCAAATCTCTTTCCGAGTCCTCATCTACCTCTAACAAAACCAAGAAAACTTCCAGCTCTGCAGGCGGTGTTGAAAAATTGGGAGCCACTGGTGGTGCCATTTTTGCTTTGGGTGCTTTCGTTTTATCATTAATGTAACATGATTGATTTGAGTATTTTTTGTAATATATATTTTTAGATACTGGAGAATAAACTGTTCGTTTTAAAATTTGAATAATTCAATTCGTAAATTATATTTATTGAGAATATAAAACAAGTATATGTATATTAGTGTATTATGTGTTAATGAAATATTTATGCAATTACAATAGGCAAATTTTGGAAGCAAAAAACAGCGATAAGTCTTGAAAGATTCTAACTTTTCCAATGGGTAATTTGCTCCTCTATTTGTCCAATGTTCTTTTTGGATACTTTTTCTAAGGTTTCAATTTCCTGCTTTACCTTTTTCAATCTTTCTTCTAATATCTCAAGCTCCACTTTAGAGTCATCATGCAAAATAGAACTAGAGACTGTGTCAATACCTTCTTTCTTTTGTTTTTGCTTTGAGGTATTGCCGCTTACTGAGCCTTGCTCACTCAATAATTCATACAAGAACGAATTTTGATCGTTAAAAAGATCTTTGAAGCTACCAGTTTCCACCATTTGACCATTTTTCAAAACAATAATTCTTGTTGCAGATTTAATAGTCGAAATTCTATGAGCAATAGATATTGTTGTTAATCCTTCAATATTTCTGTTATTAATATTCCTTGTAATGGCGTTCTCAGATTCAGCATCCAACGCACTGGTAGCTTCATCTAGAATCAATATCTTTGGTCTTAAAATTAAAGCTCTTGCTAAAGCAATTCTTTGTTTCTGGCCACCTGATAGCTGAGCACCTCTTGGACCAATCATAGTGTCTATTCCGTTTGGAAAGTTGTCCAAAAATTTATTACTGTTACTTAATTCTATAGCCCTTCTAACTTCGTCTTTTGTAGCATTTATATAACCATATTTGATATTTTCTTCGATTGTACCACTAAATAACAATGGTTCTTGCTGAACCACACCAATTATTCTTCTGTAATTTTTCAAGTTAAAATTTTTAATATCCGTACCATCCAACTTAATAGATCCAGAAACAGGATCATAGAATCTTAAAAGTAAGTGCATTATAGTCGATTTACCTGATCCGCTTGGTCCAACAATGCAAACATGTTCACCTGGCTTGATATGAAAGTTCAACTTATTGAAAATATTAACATTAGGTCTTGTTGGATAGAAAAAATCTACATTATCAAAAGTAATATCGCCTTTTAGGGTTTCAGGATTTATCTTTAAACCTTTGGTTGCAGGAATTATTGGTTTTCTGTCATTCAATTCGAACACTCTTGATGCTGCTCCTAAACCCTTCATTAATTCCGAATAGAAATTGGATACACCAAACATCGATGACCCTGCATACAAGGAATACATCATAAAAGAAGTCAAATCACCAACGGTAATTTCACCATGCCTAACCATAGAGGTTCCGATACTCAAAAGCAACAACAACGCGCAGTTTCCAATAAATCCAGTGGTTCCAAAAAACATACCACTATATTTAGCATCTAAGAAACCAACATTAAAAACTTTGCGGACTTGTTTTGAAAAATTACGAACTTCTGATGCCTCACCATTGAAACTTTGAATAGTTTTGGTAGACGATAAACTTTCCTCAGCGACTTTTGTTAAGCTACCAATCTCTTCTTGTAACTTTCTGGAAATTTGTCTGACCTTTTTACCATATAACATGGCACCTAGTGCTAATGGAGGTCCTAATAATAAAAGGTAACCCGTTAATTTCAATGAAACTAGACACATCATACTTAATCCCACACCACCATTGATTACAGCTCGGATACCGTCTGACAAGTTTTGAGTCACTGATCTGGTAATAATTGAAGCATCATTTGTCAATCTTGAGATTAAATCACCAACTTTGTTATAATCAAGAAAAACTGCATCTTGCTCTAAGGATCTTTTCAAAATTCTCACTCTTAATCTTGCAATGACTCTCTCACCTGTAGCCTTCAACAATATAATTCTAGTTCCATTAGCGAGAGCACCAATGAAAAAGATTCCACCTAAAGCAATGAAAAAGCCACCCAAAGATAAACCAAACACTTTCACGTTATCTACATCGTCTTCAATTAAAGACCCTTCAGTCTTAAATTTTGCCATGATTTTTGCAAAAAAGCCGTCAGAATCCTCCGCGTTTGAATCGTCTGATTGTTTTTTACTGCTTGATCCAGGAATCATTTTTGAAATACCCAGACTGCCAGTATCCAACAACTTACCTATGACCATTGGAAGTAACATACTGATGGCAGAAGATATAATTAGACAAAAGAATGCAACAATCAAATACTTGATTTCTGGTTTGGCCAAACGAAACAACTTCGTCAATGAGTTCATATCCGGGTAGCTTGACTTGAACTCCGAGTTTTTGGCACTGAGTTTGAAATTTTCGGCAGTGGTAATAAAATCAATTTGTTTTCTGTCTTCTTTGCTGTATTTATCTAAATTTTTGGTACTTTCAGTGAGGTTTTTGGAGGGTTTTGCATCCGTAGATTGGAACCGCTTTGCCAGTACAAAACATGTGCGGGACTTCTGCTCAAATAACGTGAAAGGTACCTTCTTCAAATATCCATCGATGGTAAGTCTATTTACAATGTTGTTACCTACCTTCAACTGGCTAAATGATGGACGGAAACACCCAGCTGCATTGTACATTCTGGCACCATTCATAACACATCTTAAGCTGTTCAATATCATTTTGCTTCCATTTGTGAGTCCCTTCAGTTATCCCTAAATTACTAAAATACTACAACAGACGTGCCTAATGATGCTTAATGTTATTAATGAGAAAGTTTAGCAGTATCTTTATTTCGGCATCAACTGTTTAAGGTACTACTCTTCAAATCCTGTTATTGCTAACTTCGTAAAATATTTTCCGATTAATGGAACGCGCAAAAAATAAACGAGTAAGCCACTTGCAGTTAATATGTGTTACTTGGATAACTGGAAAAACTCTTTCAATTTTCGGGTGCGCCAAAATCATTAACTCTATACATAATGAGCTTGAAAGGTTTAATTTGAATGGTCTCTGCCAATCTACACTTTTTTCAAAACCATTTTGATCTACTATCAATTGAAAATAATTTATCTATAACATTATGTAAAATCGAGTCGTTGACAGACTGTTAGTAAAAAAAGAGCGGTCATTCTGCCATGAAAAGCATATTCCACCTTATTTTGCTTTTGGATCAAGTGTTCTCGGCACAATAACTTCCGGAACCAGCGAAGGTTCTTCGTCCACACGTTGGATAGACTTGTCAAGCGGAATAACAGACGCAACGGCCTGTTCCGTATGATCTGAGTCACCCTCAACTTCGGCATGTAAAGATTTTTCTGATTTTGTATCTGTTTCTTCATTTTTCTCTATTGTTTCCACAGTTTTCTCTGCTGTTTCCTCTTCGCTCTCCATTATTTCTTCAGTTTTCTCTACCGTTTCCTCTTTGCTCTCCACTGCTTCGCCAGATTCCTCCAAATCCTTCTTTTCTTCTTTTTCGTGGCTTTGTTCACTTCCTAAGACCACCTCTTTTGTTTCTTGTTGTTTTCCTGTTTCTTGTTGTTTTCCTGTTTCTTGTTGTTTTCCTGGTTCATTGTTAGATTCTTCCATTTCGCCAGATTCGATATCATTTCTTGAGGCAATATTGGCGCCTTCTTTTTCCCCTTCAGGAGTTTTTTCCTTCTCTTCTCCGCCCAATTGGTTTTCCGTGAGAGCATGAAGTACTACAGGAACTTGCTTGGCTTCCTCGCTGCCATCATTCGCGACAAGCACAGAACTCTTAGATATTTTCAATTCATTTGACTCTGCCTCATAATTTTGTGGGATATTCAATGCTTTATTTATAGTTTGAGCAATATTGTTCTTTACTTCGCATATTTGTTTCTTAGTAAGTTTTTCCAGTCTAGGTGGTAGCTCAGGTTTTTCAACCTCTTCTTCATCATCAAAATACAAGGAATCATTATCTCCTTTCACAAAGAATTCATCATTATTTAAATTAGACTGTGTCTCTGAAATAGTTGGAATTGGCGATAAAGCATCATCAAGCGTACTTTCTAACCTAGGGCTGACTGTAAGTGATTTTTCATTATAAGCACTAAGATGCTGTTGTGAACTATCGTCTGCCTCACTAAAATCATTGCTGGCCGAGTCAACGCTTGAATCTGCAGCATTAACTATACTACTGGAATCCTTACTATCAATCTTTTTGATGGTGTTTATTTTACTACCAGAATTCCAAAAATTGCCAACAAAGCTCGATCTTTTAGCAAAAATACTAGATGCTCTTGAAAGAGAAGAATTTGATGAATCAGGTTCCAATGTATTGGTAGAAAACGTGACATTTGTTGGACTAGTGATTCTAGAGCCTGGATTACTGAAATAACCAATACTAGTTGTATCAACACTCAACTGCTGATCTGAAAATACAGCTCCATTATTATCTATCAAATTGTGAGTCAGTTCTATTATTCCAATCCTACTGTAGAATATCTTTGTTCTAAGCCGTACGCATTCAATCCAACTTTTAAAACAATGAAAATCATTATCGAATTTCCAAACTCCACTTCTAACTGCTCTCAAAAAGGCAAAAAATGCACATACTGATCTTACTCTATGCAAACAATAAGAACAAAGTGAATATTGATTGGAAATATACGATATTTCATTATTATCTTTGGTCTTCTTGGTTCCAATTACCTTCAAAACGTACAATCTATTATGATCTAAAGAGTCGTTTCTGGCTTCGCCACATAGTGAGCAAGGATCTTGAATTGCTACTGGTGGTTCAGCAGAATTAAAATCCAAAGCAGCTGCCTCTGTTTTGTAGGATTCATTCACCGAAGATATTGGCTCGATACTGACTTTACCTACTAACATACTATTAATTAAACTTTTCTTTGATAACCATGGAACGCCTGGTGCCTCATCCAATCTAAGTGCTGGTTCAATATCATCATTAAGTACTTTCTTAAAAAATTTATGTTCTTTGATCTCCATAAACATTACTTTTGAGTTTTGTGGAGAATTATGAATTGATTGGTTGTAAAAAATTTTCCCGAAATTCACGAATTGATCATATGCACTGATATCATATCGCAAAGATTGAACTGTGGGAGCATACATGAAATTATTCAAGTTATTTATATTTGCATGTGTTTTATCATTTGTGCTAATAGGATTAGCTTCGCCTTTTTTTGGTTTAACACTATTGAGCTCTGAATCTGGCATGTTATCAATGGGAGTAGTGATTTGGTTAAGTGCTTTGAATTGATGTACATTACTGATAATGTTATCTTTAAAAGTGTTTTGGGTATCAGTTTGTATCATAGTTTTCAATTCATTCAATTGAGATTGCAACATTTGGATCATATTATCCTTTTCAGAGATTTCATTTTTGAGAGAATCATTGAATTTTTTTGTTTCAAATGCTTCTTTTCTAGCATCTGAAACCATAGTATTTGCCTCATCAAATAGCTGAGAGGACAACTCTTCAGTTTCTTTTCTCAAGTTGGTAACTTCGATATCTACGAACTTTTTCTCGCCTTCTAATGTCTCATATTTTGAGGTTAGATGCTCATATTCCATTTGTAAATCAGAATAATTGGTCTTATATATCTTCAATTCATTATTTACTATTATCTGCTCATTCAATTCATCTTGTGTATCTTGAAGCAGCTGTTTTAGCTGTGCCAACAAGCTGGTGTTTGTATTTGTAATGGGTGATTTCGGTTCATTGTCCATGCCATTTGTTCCGAAGGACTCATCGTTCTGAATAAAACTTGTTGTTAGTGTATTATTTTCCATTTTCACTGCCTAATTTCACTTCCAATATGATTTGATTCATTACTATTCTGATGGAACAGATTGTTATCAAATAATATTTTATACAGTCATGTTAACCTTATCCGTAATTTTTCCAATGTACTGCGTGTTGAAATTCTCTAAAAGTACGAAAACCAAAAAAAAAAACTTTTCACAGAAATTAGGACATCTATATATATCAGCTTAAAGATGATGCGGCTTCACCCTACAAGTCGAATTGGTGTACTTTTTTACATTATAAATACAAAATAAATAGTTATGCAAATTCTGGATATCCTACAATGTCGATTAGTTTCAAACATTGACACGATTTTTTGATCCTTAAAATTCCGTCAGGATCTTTCGCTTTTCCCATGTCTCTCGAAAGCGATCTGAAAGGCGATGGCCCCCATGTTGGAATAAAGCAGATACTATCCAAAGGACACTTTTTATCACATTGATAGTTAATGGTCCAATTCAACATGGCTAATAAATCTGACACACTTTTTTGATGATGCTGAATTTCTGCTTGTATTGATTCAAGCGTGCAATTACTATGATTCATGTCGTTTTTAACATACTTAAAATGTAAAATCTTTCTTGCGAATTCATATTGAGAGAATAGTTCTTTACCAATGGATAAAACAACTTCTGAAATGGATGCCCATATAAGGACATCTCCATTTGACTGTAATTCCCTATTAGGAAAAGTGTATTCCCAAATCAAATGATTCAAGGCATCCTTGCTAGCAACTTCACGATTCTTGATTTTATGGTCATGATATCGTTTGTAAGTTTGGTATGTGTATATTGTAAGATTCGTGCCTATGAAGTCTAAATTTGAGTCAACTTGATAAGTTTCATAAGTTCTGTTTACTGACATCAATAATGGGTAAAACTTTTTGATAATGTGTCTTGTATATGACTGCCAATCGACACCATCCCAATAATTGATCAATTCCGAATTCTTTGCAAAAATCTTTTCCAAATCTTCTATGAAGTCGTCCTTTAACTTTTCAGGGAGATTTAAAGCCCTTCTTTTATAGGGATCTGGCGTTACGTAAGTCTTATTTATTGGGCTTACAAAGCCTCTGTAGTCTATTTTAATTCTTGTCTCTGGTTCATAATGACGAATAAGATTGTCCCAATCTTTTCTGAATCCCAAATATTTCACGAGATTAAATCGTATTTTGTCAAGCAACAATTCATCGGGGTTTCTCCTATCGAGAACCAATTGAACGTTTTGTGTTTCATTCAAGGGTAAAGGATCTGGAAATTCCAATAATTCGAAATCTTTTATAAAAGTGTCGTTGGAAACCAATCTAATTTTATCACTTTTGAAGTCACATAATACGATCTCAAATCCGACCTCCATTCGAACGATACCATCTAGACCACCGAATTTTTCTTGACCCCATTCACAAATCTTTCTTACTAAATTAACTTCTCCGGGTCCAAAGAATTGTGAACTATTTGTATTAGCCAATATATTTTGAACATCCATTGTGCCGTCATTTTCTTTTTTCGCACTGGCACCTTCAAGCACGATTAACTTGTTTAATGGTTGGATATTTTGAAATGTTAAAAGGCTAGGATATTCATTTCTTGGGAAATCAAAAAATGACGAAGCATACTGATTTTCTATCTTAAATGGGAATTGAGAGTCAAATTTTGAAGTTTGGTGTGTCAAGGATATTTTTGGTTTACTTTTCGGTGGAGAACCGTGACCAGGAAAACCTGTAAAGTTTTCACCTGGTCTTTTGATAGTTTCACGAATACCAAACGCATACGAATACTCCCAATTCATTGCAACCCATTCTGGAGAGCTAGGAAATTCGTTTACTCCTCCGAAGTTAGCATGGTAAAATAATGTTCCTTGGGGTATATACCCGGTAAAGACAGAAATTCCGTTAGGTTGAATGGCTCCTGATGATGCATCTAAAACGTTATTTATAGAGTTGAAAACTACAGATGCATTGACAATATCAATAGGGGTGAAGGCTAATTTCTCAGTATAGTTTTCCTTTGAAAGCAATCTGTATCGCTCTATCGGGAAATTTAAGTTCTCAAAGTATTTTTTCTGTTGGTCTGATTTGGTTGTTTCACTAGAATAATTCTGCCAAAGTAGACTACTATGTATTAAATATAAGCAGATCAATGTTAAGCATACACTGGTAATCGCTGTTTTGGCAGCAGATCTCGAATGAATCATGACAAATTTCTTCGAAATTCTTTTTACCAGCTTAATAGCATTCTCAAGCCAATCGTTGAATTGACTAAAGTAAATTTATTTTATGATTCTAATGCAGAAACATCTTTGAATTTAGCTCAATGGATTGTTAATCTCGCTAAGCCCTCTTGACCTTTTCTGATCTGCCTTCCATTTTAAAAGCTGTGGTGACATGTCTGTGCGGCACGCATATATATATATATTATTATTGTAATTTATTTTTTTATGCGCCAGGTCTTATAGGAAAGCCAGATCACACCTGCAGATCTCAAGTGACTAAATTGATAACAAAAATCAGAATTAAAATATCAAACAATGTTTATTAAAACAATCAATTGCGATTTAATAAGAATTTGCTCTTGAGCGAAAAAGGCATTCCAATTAGCTTCACTGTTTTCAAGGTTTTTAGAGCTTCAAAATTCAAATATGACTCAATATTTGCATATTTAATAAGCTGTGCATTATCTTGTAAATTTAGTTCGAACTCTTGTAGATTTTTGGAGATCATTGGATTTAAAAGCAAGTATTTGAATCTTTCACTTAAAATGAAATTATTATTATTGGTAAAAGTTAAATGGATAGACCTTATACTTTTGTTATTGTAATCAAACTCGTCTAAATTGGTAGGAAAATCCCAAGAACAATCAATTATTTTAAGACTTGTTAGCGATGGAATATTTGAATGTGCAGTTGTTAGATCAGAACACAATTTATTTTCTTGCAAGCCTACATTTGAAACTTTACTAACGACTCCTGTGTTGATCAGGACAAATTTGGAAGCAGGTGCTTGAAAAGAAGACGGAGAAGCCAATTTGAAATTTTGCAAAACAAGAGTCTCTATTTGCAGAATTTGTGATAAATGTTCCAAATTGAAAATAGAGCCTGGCCGCAACGTAGAAATGGTGAAGGACCTTAGCGATTTCTTTTTTCTAAACCTCAAATATTTCAAAGGAAATGACCCAGAAGTGAAATTAATTTTGAGATGTTGTAAGTGAGGCAAATAATCATTGACAATCATATCGACTTCTTTATTAAGTTTCCATTCAAGAGAACTGTTCGGCTGTGAAATTTCAAGGGAGGTAGTCGTGCTTTGTATAAAAGGTAGTGTCAAGAATTTGGGGGAGCTAGCTGGCGATTCATGTGATTTTATGGGTATGTCTTGTTGATCTGATGACTCTTTGGACTGTACCTCATTCTTTGATTTTCTCAATTTATCGCCACTATCTGTTGAATCATTAATTTCAGTTTCTGGCTCGGGGAGTGTGTATTTCTGCAAAAAGAGAGATATTTCATGCCATGGAATTGTCAATCCGCGGAAAATGTAAGGCAATAAGAGTGATCTATGAGCTGTGTTAACTAGAGACAAGCTGCGAAGATCTGCAGAACTAAGACTGTCTGAATATAAAATGATCGTGAGTATGTCTGGGGGGATGTACAAGAGAATAGGGAAATAGTGAGACAGCTGCGGGAGTTTGCGACTCTTAGCCACAAGGGTCATTTGGGAGTGCGGAGGGCTCTGTTACTGCAAAACAGGGTGTACGGAGTTCCAAACGTGGACAATAACTGTAAGACAGCTGGAATGTGTGATCCTGCTAAGTTTGTTGAAGCTTGTCAGGTGGATGTTGTTGGGCTCTGCTGAACCTGAAGGGGTTCGTATCGAGTGGAATCAATCCTTTGGGTGTTTTGCAGTTCCTCGCTGGTTCTGTTTTGGCAGTCTCTGACGGTCCAGGTTCTGGCTTCTCTCCGGTAGTGGCTTACTTCCCGTTGCCTTTCCTTATGGGCTTGGTTCCCAGTTACTCAGAGACTCTCTGGGGATGCCAGCCTTATGTATAAACCAAGAACTCAACGTGCGTATAGAAAAATAAAAATCCGCACATCGCTGTACAGATGTAAATGGCTATGTGTTAACAACATCCGGACACATATAGCACCATACACTACTTTTTCAGGTGTCGAGATTTATGCACCGAAAGGTTTTCGGATGTATGGATTCTGAAATAGAAAACAATTTTTCTCGTTTTTTTCTCTGTCCCATTGGCGTCGGTTGTATTACCCAGTATGTTCTCCAGGCACGGAATCCCCATCATCAGTTAATCGTTACGCGTGGAATAAAGCCAGAGTTCACAAAGAGTTTACTGAGGAATTTTTTTTCTCTCTCTTTGTTCAGCCTACATATATGATGTATATGATGTATGCAAGGTAACATAAGAGCAGAATTTGTGCAGAAAGAGTTTAAAAAAGGGCGGTAAGTAACATTCAATAGGGAAATTAATTTTCTCACACACCACAGAACACAAAGGCTTAACAAATAGAGCGGTCTTAATAAAATACGAAGCGCACTGGGTAAAAAAAATAGGCAGCATGAATGAATAAATGCGCAGCCTTAATAAATTAGTACGCAGCCTTAGTATATGAATACGCAACCTGAATAAATAGACAGACAGCCTGAATAAATATAAATAACTGGGAGGCTCTCCTGGGGTACCAATTACCAACACCGTGAACACTCTTACGTTTCGATGAAACAGCATTATCAGGAGACAACAGCGCAAAACAAGTGTATTTATCTCATATACTTCCTCTGATTATCAGCTATTGGTCCTTGGATTGTCCCAGAACCGTTTTTTTCGCTAGAAATCCGCGAGTCTGCACTGGTTTTTCATTTGATTCACAACTCGCTCGTTCAGTAGATCGGTGGTTCCTCGACTCTTTGTGTTTCATTCGCCCGTCTGCAGAGCCTCAATCTCGCTCAAATACCCGCAATTCTGCATTTTTTTTTCTTTTACTAAGATAGTGTTGCTGGACAATTTATTGGAAATTTGGTGCATCAAAACTCTTGCCCGCAATGAACCAAGAACAAGAACTTCGTCTCGGTCTTTCATCGAGTACCCACGCTTTTGCCTCAACTGACAACTTCATTGCATCCTTGTCTGTTGACCCAGGATCCACCCCTACAGGAATTGCTAAGCCAGCTGTAGGCTTACCAAATGGCTTGAACAGCACCACTGGTCCTCTTTCTAACTCGGCTAATAACATGTTAATCTCCCCAGTACAGGACAGCAGTAGCTCAATCACTCCTCCAACCTCTTTGACTCCAACCCCTTCCGTGAACTTCCCTCAACAGCCAGCTCCGTCATCCGTGTCCTCTTCTTTTTTAACTGTTCAATTGGGCTCGCACAGAACAAGGAGTAGGGCAGGTACCCTTCCATCCAGGTTCACAAACAATATTCCAGTTTCTAATACCACTGCAAATAATAACAGCAATGTCTCTCTAGTAAGGGGTCCTTCTCCTTTACTTTCTCCTACAAATGCTATTCAGGAGCCTTTTGAAGAGACATTCCTTAGTCCTACTCAGAAAACATCTGTGAACCAGCGATCTGGTCGCTTGAGATCAGGCTCACTTTTCGGATTCGACTCAAATATCTGGGAGAACAGCTCATCTCCTGATATTTTTTCCTCTCCCACAACAAACCTGCTAAATAGCGTGTCTTTCAATGCTCCTAAATCTGTTGGAATCTCCGGAAATTCTGCTACAATTTCAGAATCTGAAACTGAACATCCTAATAATATGACACTGACCATACTTCTGCCAGGCTCCGTTCCTACTATGAATATAATTGACGATACTATCCCTCAAGCAGTACAACTGACACCTATTCCAATAATAAAAACAAGTGATGCAACAACCTCTAATTCTCCTTTGGAAAACAGCCAGAATCTAAAAGCCAGTTTCGAAGGTTCTCGTATTAGATCTTACACTACTACAAACGTCTTACTCGAAAAGCAATATCACTTACCATACAATGATTCCAATTCCACCGTGCAGCAAGAACAGAATTTACCAAATTCTCAACAAACAAAAATCTATGTCTCCCCAACTCAAGAATTTAACGAATCAAACACATCACAGAATATCCAAACAAATCAACAGCGACAATCTTTTATCGTGCAAAACGAGCCAAGATCATCTAATTTAGTTCCTAATGTCAACAGACCTCGTTCACAAACTTATACGTCATCCAACGCAAATATACCTGATGTAGAGCTTTCTGTGGTTCCACCATTACCTAAAAACATTCCAATATTAGATTCTAATGGTAATTCTATTCAAATGAATGGTAATTCTATTCAAATGAATGGTAACTTTCATAAATTGGAGACTATCAGAAGACAAGAACAACAACAGCAAGTGAAATTATACGATCAAATTAATTTGAACAATTTAGAGTTTGTGTCGACATTCCAAATGGCTACACTTTCTCCGACAAATTGTATTTTAATAGTCAACTTACCTCCATCAAGTTTTGGTGTAAGCAATTCTATGACAATTTTTAAGCTTTGCAGTAAATTTGGGCGCGTCATAGGAGTATACACATTTTCTTCTGAAGATGAAAAGATGAATGTATTGGTTGAATTTGAAACAATTGAGATGTCTATGAATGCAAAGGCTCAACTAAATCAAAATGAATTATACCCAGGATACATTGCAATTATAGGATTTGCTAAAATTATTAGAAATCGTTATCTTGAAGAAGGTGACAATCATACTATTTCGAGCGATGATGATAAGCTCCAAAATAAAATCACTAAAAATAGCAATAACAAAAATAGCAACAATTTAAGCATTTCTCCTAGTGTTTCATTTTCGAATAAAGAAGGCATCTCAGCCAATGAGAGCAGAAGTCCAAGCAATGGGTCAAATGGGATTATTGTTTCTCCAAATGGAGAGAAACAGTTTAACGCAAGCAAAATTCCAAACAATGCTTCGAGCCCTTGCAATAGCACCAGAGCCATATTCAATGTTCCTGAGTTCATACAAGTGCAAGAGACTGTTTTGAATACGTTCAAAGATTTCAATGATAAAAAGGGATTCTCTAAATATGATGGTCCTGATTTAAATTATGATTACGCTGTTTATCTTGTCAGTCAGGCGATCAATTATCAAGGACTCGACACCGATTTTGGACCACTTCCTCCTATTAAATCAAACAAATTATTTGATAATCCTACTCTTAGAGATATTAGAAAAAATTTGGACGCATTTAGCAGTCATAATCATAACTCTACCCATTTTCTGTTGTTTGATATTGAAAGTTTATCCATGTCAATGCTTGATGAATTAGCTGAATTGAGTAGTGATTATTTAGGAAATACAATAGTTCAAAGACTTTTTGATATCAACGATGAGACAATAAAGAATATAATGTTGAAAAAAGTTGCTCCATATCTTTCGCAAATGGGGATTCATAAAAATGGAACTTGGGCAGGGCAAAAAATGATCAACTTGGCAAATACCAATATTCAAAAGCAAATTGTAAGGGATTCATTATATCCATATGTTGCTCCCTTATTTAAGGATGCATTTGGAAATTATTTGATTCAGGGATGTTTAAAATTTGATTCCCCATTCAATGATTTTATTTTTGAAGCTTTATGCTGCAAATTTTGGCTAGTTGCGGAGGATAGATACGGATCTAGAGCTATTAGAGCGGTTTTAGAAAGTGGCAACTGTAATGAAGAGCAAACATATTTATTAGCAAGTTTGATTGTTGTTTATGCTGAACATCTAATTATTCACAGTAATGGATCTCTACTTATTACTTGGTTTTTGGATACTTTCAATTTTGCAGATAAATACAAAATGTTGACTGTTAAAATTTTACCATTTTTGAATGATTTAGTTGCAAACAAGCTAGGTAGCCTAACGATCTTGAAAATATTGAGCAACAGAAATGACTTTGAATCGGGAATCATGATTTTGAAAGAGATTTATGGTTTGGATGATAGAGATATTGACAATAGCAACAATAATTACGATCAGTTTGGAAAATCTCCACAGCTCTTGTTTAAAATTTTGAAAGAATTTAATTACGGACCTACGTTTATCCACAAGACCTTGTCTACATCTGTTCCTATGGAACGGGATTTGAAACCTCTTTTGGTTGAAAGAATCAAAAGAGCATTGTTAGAAATGAATGTTTCTCCACATCAGCAAAATTACAGAAGATTAATGGAGGAAGTTGGACTCGGCAATACTATGATTGCTGCAAACAGCAGCAGCAACAGTGGGGCCAGTAATGGCGTTATGATGAATTCATCTCATAGCAATGCTTCAGGAATGTACATAAATGAGAACATGTATGCCAATGGGTATAACAACAACGGAACAGCTGCATATGTTGTTCCCCAGGGCCACATGCCGCAGCCGGGAGTCTTTGAACGGAACCAAATGGCCAGACCGCAACTGCAACTGCAGCATCAACATCATCAGCAACAGCACCAACAACACCAACATCACCAACAGACTGTTTATCCTGGAGGAGACATTGGGATGCAGGGATACGGTATGGTTGGGAGAGGAATGTTGCCTCAGGGATATCCTATGAACTTTGTTGGCATGAACGGTATGTATGTGGGTGAGCCAGCACAGCAGCAGCAGTACATGATGTACAACAACATGGCCAACCAGTTCAGCAACATGCGGATCAACTGATGTGTTGCGATGGGTTTATCTTGATTTAGCCCATTTTGGATTAGCACATTTTTGTACGAAAATTTTGCGGTTTGTTGGGTGAGTCTGCTGCGCTGGATCGTGGGCAGCTGTCCGGTGCTTCAGACAAGGAACGGTTGAAGCATTAAAGGAGAAGAGTTGACTAAGAAAAGACTTTATGGCACGTGAAAGTCACGTGCACACGATAGATTTGACAAAAAGTTTTCGTGACACAGAAATCGGGGGTTGTCAATTGTATCCAACAGCAGATCCTGACAGGGTCGCGGATCTTCCCAAAACAAAAAACAGGACAGCAATTAATAAAATATAATATAGTAATACAATGTAGTATAATTTCACACACACTCAATCACTACAATACAGTTGCACAACCACTGCAATACATTTCACACTACCACTGTAGAAAACTTATTGATGTGAAATTTTTCACGGTGCTAAAAAACAAAATTTCATCTGAAAACTGAAAAAAAAAAAAAAATTTTTTCAGTGCTGAAATTTGATCACCGCAGTAATATTTTTTTCTGTTTGAATTCTGCTTGAACTCTTTTCTGGTGTGTGAGCCTTAAGAAAAAAAAGCAGATTCTTTGGATTTACATACTAAAAAAAATTTTTTTTTTTTTTTTTTTTCACTCTGCCATAGTGAAAAACCTGTAAAACAGAACGAGCGAAAAAAATTGCGTACTCTTCTCAGTGAATAAATTTCTAAGCTGAAAATATTTTTTTTTTTTTTTTTTTTTCTTTCATTCCTCTTACATATACAGGAATCTTTCCCTTTGTAGTACCAAATCAGTGAAAACCACACCATATACTCCTGTTTGTTGCAAGGTATTTCCTGAAAAAGAGAGTATCTATCGAAGGATTCCAGCGAATTTGCCCCAGAAATCCCACCAAACTGCAAAGTACCCCATAGAGTGTGTTCCACAGCCCTCAAAAGACATCTCAGTCCTGTATCTTTGCGTATTCCCCCCGTCGTGTACCGTAGATTGGTTTATTCCCCCATATCTGCTCTTTGCCACTTCTGTTTTCCCGCAACGTCTCGCCCTTCTGCGTCCAAGATATCTCCTCTTGTTGAAGTAGAGCCCCCGTTTCCCAAACAGCAAAACGCTATTTTTTTGGTTCCCTAAAAGCTGCTAACCAGCCAGCTCACGAACGTCATTCGCTCGCGACATATCTGTTCCCCACATCTTCAGAATCCCATCCTCCTCACAAACTTATAAATCCACACAAAACATGTCCATATCGTACGCAAACATAGCCGCAGGCTCTAAAGCCCCATCAGAGCTGTCAAAAGAAGAGTTCATCTCAACATCTGTGCCAGCCCCATCCTCCGAACTGACCCCAGCAATCGAACAAATTGTCTTGGAATCATCCGAAGAATCCCCAAAGAAAAATACCTCGGATCAGCCATCCAGTAATAGCAATAGTAAAAAGAAGAAAAAGGACGCCGAAAAGCCTTCTGAAGAATCAAAAACACCTGAAATTGATGCATCTGAACCTTCTGATGCTGCCGATGCAGCAGCAGCAGCTGCTGCTGCCCCAAAAAAAGTGAATCTCACACCTGCTCCAATTCCAGCAACCAGCGCCTGGGGTTCTGCCAAAAAATCCACTTCTAAATCTTCCATTGCCACAGAAAGTAGTAAATGGCCTGCTCCTTCAATTGAACAACCTCAACAAAAAAAATCCGCTCAACCTCCTCTTGCCAAAAACACAGGTAAAGAAAAATGGGTTCCTTTCCAAGCTAACGTCCAAATAGCCTCATCCAAGAGTAGTAAACCTCACAACACCAAAAAGTCTAATAGAAAGAAGAACACACCTTCTTCTGCTTCTTCAACTTCTTCTGCCACTAATGGTGGTGCTGCTTCTGCAAGCTCCAGTCAACAAAAATCAGAGAATCCTTCAGCAAAATCTGCCAAATCGAGTAATAATAAAAACCAGAAGCGTAAATCAGACGCTAAAAAAGACACAAAATCTGCTTCTGAAGTCGCTCCTAAACAAAAAGTTACAAGCGAATCTGAAAAGCCATCTGATGCTCCTGCAAGTGCTGCCTCTATTGTTGCCTCTGATTCTCAAGAATCTGCACCTTCAACAGTAGGTGATGCTTCTACTGAACCTGTTTCATCTCCTACCCCAAGTGCAAAATCTGCCGAGTCAATTTCTGAGCAATCCTCTGAATCTGCTTCTTCAAATCCAAACAGCACTAGCCAACATAGCAATAAATCACACAACGGTGGCTACAACAACAAATACAACAACCATCACAGCAACTACAATCATTACCATGGAAAAAATAGCCGTTACCCTAGATCTTCAAACAGCCATTACAAGAAACAACATGGCAACAAACATATGTATGCAAATGCCAGTAATGGTGCTGCTCCAAATATGATGTACAAGCAAATTCAATTCACTCCAGGTTTCATTCCTCAAGGCGTGCCAATGGGTTACTACGATCAATTCGGCTACCAAGGTATTCCACCACCACAAATGAACAAAATGCATAAAGGTTTCCCAGCTGGAGGTGTTCCAATAGGTAGCACTCCTCCATTTTTTGCTCCACAAGCTGATTTCCAGTATCCAACTATGCCGATGCGTCAATTTGTTCCTCAACAACCAGCTGAGGATCTTTTCGAACTTCTTACCAACCAAATCAGTTACTATTTCTCAACTGAAAACTTAAAGAAAGACTTGTACTTGAGAAAACTTATGAACTCTCAAGGTTTTGTACCTATTGCAAGAATAGCCTCCTTCTTTAGAGTTTCTAAGTTGACAGGTGGTAATTACGATATGGTTATTGCAGCCATCGAACAAACCAAGGGCCTTGAGATGAAAAACCATAAGGTAAGATTAGCCAGTGATTTCGAAAGCTGGGTATTACCTGTTGAAGAAAGAGAGCAAGAAGGGAAGGATGAAGAAAATGAGGACGAAGTTAAAGAAGAGGAAAAGTAAATATGAATATATATTTTTATTTGAAAATAGATCCATAAAAATATTAGTCTCTTGACAATCCACCATGAACAACCCACGAATAATATACAAGCATTCCCCCAACCTCCTTTGTTCATTTTGTTACAAGTTTTTTCAATTATTACGTTCTTGTTTGTTTTTTTTAAAAAATTATTAATCTGTCACTTTTGCATGGGTTGCTTTTTATTCTATTGTTCATCTCAAATTACAATTTAGAAATTATCATGGAAAGAGCATATATATGTATATATGATTCCTTCAAGTTTTTTGAAAAATCAAAAAAAAAAAAAAAAAAAAAAGAATAAAACCTCCAATTAAAAAATATGAAAAAAAGAAATCCTTTAAAAAATCATTAGAAAAAGAACCATATCCTTGAAAATATTTAAATCAAACCATATGAATTTTAAATAGTGGATATCACACAGGTCAATACAGCTAGTATTGCAGCACCGAGTACCCTTAATCTCGATTGGATTGAATTGTCAATTTATGATAATAAAAAATAGTAGGAAAACAAAAGATGCATTGTTTCCGAGCATGAAAGGAAGAAAAAGAGTCAAAACCAACATTAAGAACTAGTGCTGTTTCCATTTAGTCATTGATACTGCTTAAATGTGTATATCAAATCCTTTTATCTTTCAATTGTTATCATTTTCCGTTTTTTTTTTTTGTTAACTCAAGATCTCCATTGCATCTTGACTAATAAATGCTTTAATACTATTATTATCATTATTTTGGTTGCCTAAAGTAATATTTCTTGATATTCCCGTTTTCAACTTTGATCTGCTACTTTTGCTATTCCACATGTTGAATTCCAAGAACTTCATTACAGCAGGGCACGTAATCTGCATAAGAATATGTTGCAAATTTCATTAACCTGCATTTCAAGTTGTTGAAGAAAGATCTTTTTTGCGAATTTAGCTCTCTTCACCCATACATTAGCAAGTATAATAACAGTAGCTTGAGAGGCTTTGAAGAAGTAGTATATAGTTGAAATTTACAGGTTGCAAAATCATAAACCCATATACTGCTTTCTAAAAAATTACAGTTTGAATTCCTTCGCTTTTGGAAACTAGTTTATAATATTTTTGCCTTTGGAATTTGCAAATTATAAATACTATAGAAATGTCGGTGGTTGATTCAAAGACAGCAAATGAACCGAAAAATGGCACTGACGCGCCTGCTAATACCAATTCTGAGGTCAAAGATGTCAAATTCGTCCGTGGAAATGATCTTGATGGAACAGACCCTGAGAAGAAGCCAACCGGTGATAAGAACACAGAGGAAGAAAAGCCAAACAAGCATAAGCTTGATGAGGAAGAATCTAAAGACTCAAAGACTGAAACTTCAGTAAAAAAGCATAAGAAAAAGCACAAAAGAAGTAGAAGAAACTATGACGATATTCCTCCACCTGCTGATGACGAGGAAGATGAGGAAGAAGATTTAGATGATGAGAAATTGGATGCATTGGATGCCGAAGATGACGAGGAGGAGGAGGACAACTTACTTGAAATTGATACATCCAACATTATTCAAGGACGTAGAACTAGAGGTAAGAAAATTGACTACACTAAGACATCAGAGAAATTGATGAAGGAGTCAGGATCAGCTGTTGATGATGAAGAGGATGATGAAGATTTCCAACCTGAAGAGAAGAAAACTAAATAATGAAGTAGTTGTATTTATTGTACTAATAATTATTTTTTTGAGCCTTTGTATGTGAATCTACATCTATAGATATTGAAAAAAAAAAATCTTTCGTTTGCTGGTAAGCATCTATTAGTGATGACACGGTTCGGTTTTGTAAGAAGCATAGTTATCGAAGCTGCTTAAAAACTGTTGTTCATTTAATTAATTAGAGAGACATTTACTTAGCTGCGGTTCGTTAAAACATGAATACGAATCTACTTGTTTAAAATAATAGATCATTAAAGTTTGAAAAAATAAACGCGATATATAAATGATAAAGACTCTGGAATGGGAATGGGATGTGAAATTGATAACTGAGTAATGAGGAGTAATGTAGACGGAACAGATATTTGCTTGAAGTGAAAAAATAAAAAAATAGTACACCGATTTTCTGAGGTCAAAGTAAGGTTCATTTTACCATAATTGATTTGAATAATCAGACAGGCTCTCTGAATATCGTGATCCTAACAGCAATTATTACTCTTCGAAGATTTTGATTCATTTGGATTAGGAGTCAAACTGATTGTTGGGCCGCTACTTGGCTTTTGACTACCATTATAATCATTCATGTCGAATTGATGTTTGCTGATCATTTCATAGATGCTGGTCAACAATTGATGGAAAGCCAAATCGACATTCTCAGCATTCAAGGCAGAAGCTTCGGCGAATAATAACTGATTTTCTGCGGCGAAATGTTTGGCTTCGTCAGTTGGAACGGCTCTAAGATGATCCAAATCAGATTTATTACCAACTAAACCAATAATGATATTCGAGTCAGCATTTTCCTTCAATTCCTTTAACCATCTTGGTACACTTTCGTAACTTTCACTCTTGGAGATATCGTAAACGACAAGAGAACCAACAGCGCCTCTATAGTAGGCACTGGTGATAGCTCTGTATCTTTCTTGGCCAGCGGTATCCCAGATTTGAGCCTTGATTCTTTTTCCGTCTATTTCCACTGTTCTTGTAGCAAATTCTACCCCAATGGTGGATCTGGATTCCAAATTAAATTCGTTTCTTGTGAAACGAGAGAGCAAGTTGGACTTACCTACACCGGAATCACCGATTAAGACAACTAGAAAACAATATGTTAGTAAGCCACAGGCTAAAAGAGGGTTTTACTTGGACACAAAAGAAAGTTTCCTGGGCAGACAGGGCGCAAAAAATACATACTCTTGAAAAGATACTCGTAGTCGTATGAGTAGTCGTCAGTCTTTTGATCGGACATTATGGCGCTATTTTGATATTGGAGGCGATTGGGACACGGGGTTGATCCAGTCAGCTCTGCTGAAGAAAATGTGGGACTTTTATGGGTGGTGGCACAGCGACGGCTAGCAAACAAGTGTTTGAAGAGGTGTGTGTGGGGGCGGGTGCGTCTGTAGGGTCTTTGTGGCCAATATGCGGTATCGAGGTGCTTTTCTCGGCAATGAGTGGCGATATTCGAGTACAGGCGGGTGCGGGATACTTTGCGACAATTTCAGGATGCAAAATATCAGTTCGTTGTGTGTGACTGGGTCAGATATTTGTCCAAGAACCAGCTTTTGAGATATCTATTATGAAGATAATGCTCCAAAATAACAACGTAATGATATCTACAGTATTCTTTCAATGTGCAAAAATAATTTTATCGCAGTGCACGAGAAAAACTAAAAAAAAAAAATTCAACCAAAAGCTACTAATATAAGGAGAGACAGATAAAACGGTTAGTGCTTTCTCGCATATTAAAAGGACGGTAGAAGAAAACACAAAAAAAAAAAAAATGGAAATCCGCAGCTTACCGTATGTGTAGGTAGTGATCCGGATCTCCGTATGTTGATAGATTTTCCGCAATTTGGATGTCTATAGTTACTGCAATCCCGTATAAAATGGCTTCCGCAATGCCGTACGGCTTGGTCTTACACCCTCAGGCAACGAACATGCCACACAGGTCCCACCAAACACCATTGGCGCCTACAAAGATGTCGAATAGAAGTAAAAGTATATAATAAAACGCCAGATATCCTTTATATAAATATATACCTCACTCACACAATTTCTCAATTCTTCTTGAACCCAGGCGGAGGCTTGAACAGTCTTCCACCCACCAGACCAATGCTTTTCATTGGAGCCTTCAATGCTGCAGCCAAACGGGCGTTTCCCGCACTGTCTCCTTTCTTACTCATCGGCTTCATCACACCAGCACTGCCAATGATCTTGTTCTTCTTCTTATCCAAGCCCAATCGCGTGCTCTGGTCTGCTGTTGGCCCTGATACAATCGATGTCCCCACAACCGTTGTGCCTCGAAGGATAATGAGCCCCAAAGATCTCTTGTCCTCCTTCACAAGATCACTTGTGTCTAACTCTCCATTTCTTTTGGCTTCCCTGATATTCATTTTCGATCCCTTGGTTAATCTGAACTCTTGCGCGTCTGCCAACACAAGATTCATGTATTTGTCGAATGCCAATAACTCACCTATCACATATCTTCCATCCAATGTAGTCACCTTCAATCTGTAATGTATCAAGTCCGAAAGTCTAGTTTTCTTCGAGATTTTAGTGCTTTGAGCTGTTTTGTTTGTAATCGCTGACTAATAGAATTTGTTAGTAATGTGTTAGAAAAATTGAATACTGTATTTGTCTTCAAAAAATCAAATGCTTAAAAAAAATTGCAATCAACAATGAGAGTTCCAAGCAATCATTTGTTTTCATAATAATGAATTTAGCGATTTTATGTTCGGTAAACTGCAATAGAAAAAATCAGACAAAAATTCAAAACTTACCATCTTCAGTATGCTGTATCAGTGCAAACTTGAAATCGTAGCAAACTATTAGACTAAAAATTTCAGGTCTTTGGGATCTTCAAGTATACGTTAGAATCTTGATGATATATTTCACTCCTGTTACTCCAGCTCACACAATTGATAATGCTTCTGGTTCTTTGAAGATGAGTATGAAAGAAAAACATAGAAAAAAAAAGGTTTTGAGCCATGGTGACTTTAAGCCTATTTGTTTTCAACATGTGAAATCTGAATATTCTGGCAAAATGGACCCAATGTATTCAACTTGAATTTTATTCAACATAATATCATCTCAAATATTACAGATATAATCATGATATAAAACAGTTCTTGGAGTAAATACATAATGTCTATTAAATAAATGAAGTAAAAAAAAAAAAAGGGGTAAAAAAAAAAAGAAAAAAAAAAAAATTCTTTAAAAACAAGATCCATCAAGGATCAGTTCATTCGTCCACTTGTATCTCGTCGAGAATGTGTATAGATTCAAGCCTTTCTTCAAATAATTGAGCCAACTTAACAACTTTTCCTCCTTCTATTCCAGCATACTTCTTTTTATCTTGCAATATAAATTTCTGCTCTTCAAGTGATTTCTTCTTTATGAACAATTTAGATTTGGTTTTGACTGGAATAGGCGGAGCTGCAACCCCCTTAGTGTTTACAGAAAAAGAGGATGGGCTTGTGGCTGTTATTGCGCTGTTATTGTTCGTGGAACTTATGTTGCTGAGTGAGGCACTGGAGCCATTCGATAACAAAGATATTGTGCTTGAGCTGTTATTATGAAAATGCCCGTTACCACGATTGTTTAATCTAGCTGGTACATTGGTATTAGTCAAAGTCATACTCTCCAATCCCAAGGAGCTTGTGCTTCCACTGTTATTGCCATATTCAGAAATAGACCCGTACGGATCTTGATTACTTAGAATTAAGTTTTCCTCTGACTGAGTTAAGGCAATAGTGTTTCTATCTGGAAGCTGTGGTGGTGTGGGCTTTTGCATATAAATTTGATGTTGTTCATTATTCGTTACCAAAGACCTTGGTGGAAGCTTAGGAAGCTTCTTTTTCAAAGATGCCTGATTGGAATTTGATACATTGGTAGCCTGGATATTCTTAGCACATGATACTTCATCACTTGAGATGCTTACTGCATCATCTATCAAATTAGCATTGCTACCGCTGCGACTGTTGTTATTATAATTAGATAACATATTTTTAAAATTGCCCTTAAGATTCGTAAACTTTTTCTTTCGATCATCACCACTAGATTCTCCTGAGTTACCAAAAGACTGAAGAGTAGGTGAGGTGCACATAATCGCTTGTAATTGTTGTGAATTTGGAATAACATTGAAATTATTCAAATGCTTTGCATCTTGCAATCTTGACAAGAGAAATGCATCATCGGTCAATAATCTTTGATTCTCCGCTATCAAATTGTTAGTATTAACGAAGAGTTCCAAGTTCTGAATTGTTGACGAGTTTTGTTGCTGGGCTTGTGTTGGCATTACTGCTGAGTTACTAATTTTCTTTCTGGATGGTGGTGGAGCTGGGATATTCTTTTGAATTTTCAAATCATTTGAATCTAAAAACGGCCAATGAATAAGTATGTTCTTGATAAATATCGAGATTAATTTTTTATCATGATTTGACACAATTTTTGCAATATCGCTGCCACATAAAAACTTGATTAAGAACTTCAGCAACTTATAAGCATAGTTGCTATCATCGTTTAAAATTTTCATATCTTTATAAATTAAAGGTATCAAGAAAAAATTCATCAAATCATTTAATATGATATTGAGGTTATTGAATTTCATCAATTTTAAAAGTATATCGTTTGTATGGGACAAGGATTCACTCTCGACTGAAGATTTATTTTTCAAAATCAAATCAACAGGGAGCAAAGCATCATATCCACTCAAGCTTTTCAAGAAATATTTCCAAATGTTGATCAAAGGATAAACGTCAAATTCATCTAGTGTAATGAGTTGATTTCTTGAAACTGCATCCTTGATTAAGTCACTTTGAAAAATTATATTTGCGTTATTGTTATGAAACAAGATCAAGTGTTTGACATCTTCATTTACTCTAAAATATAGCATTTGATTGATTTTGAAAAAAATTAAATTGTAATAATACCAAGATAATTGGTTTTCATACAAGGGTATACCAAAAATATCTGGTAAATGGATTGGTACAATAATTTTTGTTGCCATATTAACTTTATTGTTGCCGGGGCTGCCAGTGGAATCAGTGCTGATTCTATTTTTGTTTCTATTGAACGTATCATTTTCGGAATTGTTATGGAACTCATAGTAATAATTAGCTAAACTGATATTTAACTTTGTAATATCCAAATGCTTTGAAAGCTCGGATAGATTATTTATGTGCAATACTTTTTTCTGTTTGGAATTCATGAATTTCGAACTTATCAAATTCTTCAAGACTTCGGTTAAAGCACGGATCCACCAAGATTCGTGGACAATGTAAATTTTTCTCAAGTGTCTTCGTTTCTCTTTGGAAATGGACTTGAAGGCCTTTACACCCCAAACCCAGCTGAAAGTAGTGTTGGCTGCTGCGGATGGAGGTGTATCTGCGTCATCATTATTAGAGCCCTTGTGCTCATTTGGGCGACTTTTGTGATTGATCGAAAACTGGGGATCATTGGAAAGCCCCGCAGTGAAAAAAACAAGAACATATCGTATATCGGGGATCCTCTGAACCAAGGAGTCTATCACCGCCTGAAAGTTGCAGTTGTTGGGATTGGGTAATGCTGTTGAGTCGAAAACGTACACTGGATAGTTTGTGCTGGGATCGTAGGTCTCTGTTTTGAAGAAGATCTTGTTCAAATCTACGGTTTGTGAAGACATGACTGAACAAGTCAAAGTGTTTCGCAAACGGGGGGATTTTGGGCAATTTTGGGCAACTTTGGTATCTTCTGGGCGGCCTGATTTGGGAGCTCTTGGTGATGCTCGACTAGACTCGAGAATGGATATGGAAATGGAATGTAGGGAAGATCGTCCAAGAGTATCTAGAAAATGTCCGAAAAACGTTCGAAAACTTCTAGAGAAAACACAATCTTAACGAGGAAAAAAAGAGCCATATAACCTTCTTGGTGTGTTCACAATTTGTTTTCCAGTACTTTGAGATAATTAAGGTGTTTTTAGCGCGTGTGATGAGTGATCTTTCTGGTTTTTTGACAGAGTTTGTGGTGATCAGAATCGTAAGTACGTTTAAACGTTGAACTATAAGTTCTTCGCTGGGTTTTTTTTCGTTTTTTATAGGTGTTTTCCAGATTGTGCATAGTGGTTGTATGGCATCATTGGATACGCTTAACAAGGTAAAACACAAACAAATTTTGTGTACCAGATAATCCGTCATTTGCCGTACGTCTTCTTTGGGCACATAATCTGATGAATATTTGAATCTTTGGTGAATATTTTAATAAATTTCAATGAATTTTACTGAATTTCAACGTATATTTCAATAAGATACAGTCATCCTTTTTTATATTTGAAAAGTAATAAGAACTTATTGGAGAGTTAAACAAAGAACATAATCTTCCAGAAATACCATTTTTAGAAAAATTGTCAGAGATCAAGCAGATAGCGTGACAATAGCAAAGTGAATTTTCTGACCAGAAACAAGCCCAGATATTGGTCACACCTCAATAAATATAAATATCGAAAAAAAAATCATAAAAAGTCGAAAAATCTAGTGCCTCCCAAATCAATATCCCAATATGTCAAACAGCAGTATCCCCAACGCACTTTATCAGATCGTAGATTTTGAAAAAATCAAGCCTCTCACTGCGCAGCAGACAGAGTTCATCTGGTTGCTGAAGATCTCGCAGGAGATTCAGCCAAAGAACTTGAAACCTGGCCAGACCATATTTACAACCAAAAAGATAGGTGCTGCTGTCACTGGCGAACTGTTCCAGCACTTGCAGAAGTTGGTCGACCAAGGAAACACCCAGTTCATCTTGCCTACACAGAACCCTACCTCTAAGACCTTGGATATCCAGTATCTACAATGGCAAGTCCCTAATGATGAGAAGGAAAATACCCTACAGCTACTCATCACCAAGCTTCACGATTACCAGACCTTAGGACTCCGTGCCCAGCCACACACAATTGTATACTTCTACAAAAACTTGTGCAAGCCCTACGAAAAGGATACATTGAACAAAGGTTTGGTCCTAATGAAGGGTGAGATTCTAGAGCCGCTGAAGTTCACCATTGAACAATTGCAGTTTTTGATTCTCAACATCCAGAAATTCTACGGCATTTTAGACACAGGCGATGTCGCTTTGAAGGCTCAAAGAACCAAGTTATTGGCCGGCTTTAACAAAGGTGATAGCTCGTTTAACTTTGATCTGTTGATTCAATTAGCCATGAACACCAAATAGTTTGCACGGATGTTCATGCAATTTTTACACCAACCTAGCCATATTTTTACTTCTCAGACAATGATGACAATGTTCTACCGTACATACAATAAAGTAAACCTATATATCTTTTAGATTACTACAAACCTTGAGTTAATTTTATTTGATTTTATTCGTATAACCGAAGCAAGTCAGATCATACCAAAGACTTGGCTGATATAGTGGGCTAATATTAGCTAATTTAGCCTGTCACTTTTTTTTTTTTTTTTTTTTTTTTTGCGTAGGGCTCCTGCCAAATTTAGCATCCCTGTCCACATCAGATAACTGCTAAAGTAAAGAATGTTTCGTTGACCACTACCCACTTATCTCATGAACAACTAGGGTTCACTTCTATTCGAAAAGTAAAAGTTTTCGTATAATTAGTTAACCAGTAATCTGACACTTGTTTCCCTTCACTTTGCTAACTTGTTTGTGTTGTCTTGGCTGTTTTTTTTTTCCTAAATTGATCTGATATTTTGCCAGCATAAAGAAATGGCCTCCGAGGATATATCCAATGAAAAAGAGACAGCAACCATATTGGATGATGTGGACTTCGAATATCAAACAAATTTAGACCTTAAGTCAAGAGCATGTGCAAATAATCAAGAAAATACTCAGCCAGTGCATCTTGGCTCAAGCCTAACTGATGAGTATGGGCTAACAGATACCAATAAAGGCGAATTGGTACATCTTATGATCAGTCAACTCAAATCTTTGGGACTTCACGATTCGAGCAAATTTTTGAAGGCTGAATTCGAAAGATTGAAAAACTCAAAGATTAGTACTGATCAAATTGGTAATAATAAGTCGCTGGTTCAAAACACAGAAAGCTCATCTGCCGAGTCAAGTGAGAACTATGAATCACAATTTCTAACATTAATGAAATTTGGTGATTTCGAAAATGCAGAAAAATTAATCATTGCCAATAAGATTCCGCTTAAGCAGAACATAGATCTCTTTCATCTATCTACTCATATCAAGGATGATTCATTGATATCGAAAGACAGGGTTTTCAATAAAATTCATGAAATTTTCCAGGTGCATAAAATATTAGAAATTCTCATTTTTGAGAACAATCTTAAATTAGGAATAGATTTGATCAAAAACATGAAACATACAAATGAATATTACCCGCAATTGATCGCAATCATTGCAGATGTTAAATGTAAAACTCATCCTTTGATTCAAAATTTTGGTTTTCACAAAGACTTAAAATTCGCAAGAAATTATTTGCTACAGCAAGTGTTACCACAATATTTAGAATTCAAAAATATAATTATGGATGACAGATTATTTCAGCTTATTAGCCAAGCTAAAGAATTTCAACTTGGATCAGATAATAGTTTATTCGGATCTTCAAATTGTAAATCTGAATATGATTCAACGTCTGATTGGTCATTACTAAAAGATTACAGATATCCAATTGAGAATTTTCCTTGCAAAATAATTGAAACTCAGGAAAATTCATCTAATCATCAAATTTGGTCATTAAACTTTTCATACGATGGAAAATATTTAGCTGCCATTTCCAACACAAATGATATCACTGTGTATAATTATAATAACAATGAAAAAAGAACAGAAGCAGATCATCAACCCATTTTAAGTTTATACTCTACATTCAAGGGACATTCAGAAAATGTGGTTTACTTAGCGTGGAATCCAATATTTCCTAGTCAATTTATCACTTGCTCATTTGACCATACTGTTCGTATTTGGGATGTTGAAAAGAAAAAATGCATCAAATTTGTGAAATGTTCAAAGATAGCTAGAGTGATTCATTGGGCTCATGATGGAAAAGGATTCTACTGCGGATCGAATGAAATGGAATTATGTTGTTTTAATGTCGACAGCAATGACGCTTCTCGTATTGACGAAAATCCAAAATTTATTTGGAATGGATTGAAGGTCGCTGATTTCGAAGTAACCGATAACGGAAAATATTTAATATCTTCTTACAAAGATTGCATTACAGTTGTAAGCTTGAAAAGTCGCTTAGTGGTTAATCATTTTAAAATTGCCAAAGGAAATGCTACGTCTGTGAAATTAACCAGTTCTAAAATAGATGAGGAGCAGAGTATTGTGCTAATCAATGTATTGCCCAATTTAATTCAGTTGTATAACTGGAAGTCAGGAATCATGCTCAAGCAATACTTTGGTCTATATCAAGACAAATACATAATTCGATCTTGTTTTTTGCAAGATGATGAGCAGATGGTTTGCTGTGGTTCAATCGATGGAAGGCTATTTCTTTGGAATAAGGATAAATGCAGTTTACTACTAGTGTTGAAAAATCATCAGGGTTTGATCAACTGCGTAATCTATAAGGACAATATGCTTTTTAGTGCGGGTGATGATGGTAAAATAAATGTTTGGGGCACTTCCAAGATGTTGGCAGCTAGAAACTCAAATCAAATAAGAGTAGAAGAAGTGCATTGATGATACAAAAACAACAAGTATTAGAGAAAAAAGAAAAGAACAGGCAGGGATTAAACTAAAACCAAATAAACTATACTTATATATACCGAAAAAAAAATAATTATAGTGATAATATTCGTAAGAATCTCTATTAACAAATCAAAATCAAGATCGTAAATACTAGCCTCTGAGACTAATATAGCAACCCATTTGTGAAAAAATTCAACACCTCGTTCCATTCAGCACCAAAAAGTTTGCCGTCATATTTGTTGGAGTAAATGAAATCCATTGACTGCAGAATGGAATAGTAGTGCTCTGCTTGGGAAGTCTTCCAGAAGTACATGATAGAACCCCAGGTAAAAACGACAATGGCCTTCCAAACTATACGGTCGACCTTGCTAGCGGTGGCCGAGCATTTTGAGCTGCAGAGCTCGCTGAATTTCCTGGAATAAATCATCAAGACCCTTGAAAAGAGGAACAATGTCATCTGAACCGAGATCTGGCTCTTGTCTATAGTTAAATAGCCCGAAATGGCTCCGCTGATGAAATAATTGAGCTCGTTGCGGTACGCATTTGGGTTTTTGGGGTCTGTACCTCTAATTTTGGCAGCAAGCTTTGCAACAAGCCTGCTTTTGTCCAAAAATAGGAGCAATAACTTGAATAACGCGGCAAAATTGAACAATGTTTTGCCGTGAGCAATCGACTTGTCAAGGATCTTTTTCACGGAGAATTTGCGGGCCACAATGGCGACCAACAACGAATGGACGAGTCTTATTCTGAAACCGTACTTGAATCCTTTGAAGCCCGTGTTCACAATGGTGAACAAGTCTTTTTTGAGGAAAACGTCTGCGTTGTGCCAGAGGATGTCCATGGGTGTCCGTGGGAGCTCGTTCAGCCCTGGGGGTTTTGCGAATCTGTCGCTGGGCTCCATTTTATTCCATCGAAAGAAAGTCTTACTCGTTTAAAAACCAGAAAAGCAACGCAAAAACCAGAAAGGCAACACAAAATCCAGCTACAAACTAGTCACTTGTGTTTCTGCAAACGGTTTAACTGGCGTGGCATCAGTATTCGACTCAGATTCCCTATTTTGGTTAGTGAAAGATGTCAAACTCTAATTCATGTTACACTTTTGCGATCCTTTCTTGAGGCCCGCAGCAGGGCTGCTAACCTCCGCGCTTATGTAACCCAGAAATCAGAATAGCCCTAGAATTACTAATCGCGCACAAAAAATTTTTTTTTTTCTGTTTTTCCTCTGTGGACAGGAAGATCGAAAATTTTATCAAATTATCAGAATATCAGTCATAAAAGCTGGTTCTTAACCTGAATCTGCTCCCTTTGGCTCTGTTTTGGAACCCCCCAGACTGTGCAATCTACACATTTGAACACTTTTGAAGATCTTAGGTGGCAGCTAGCAAGCAGAGCAAGGTTTTGAACCCAGAATATCGTAAAATGTCCATGGAAAAAGTCACAAACAAGGTCGCAGACAAGGTGGCAGAGGTGGTCGCCAAGGTCGAGGACCTCTCGTTGAAAGACGCGGCCCCAAAGCAGAAGGCCAAGAAGGAAAAGAAGCATAACGCCGTTGCCAACAAGGACTTCTTGAACCCGTTGCCTGAGTTCATCGACTACCGTATCAAGATGTTCGAGGAATTGCAAAGCAAATACAACAACAAGGTCGAGGCAAAGGCCGCAGAGAACAAGCCAATCAGCATCGTCTTGAAGGACGGCGCAATCAAAGAAGGAATTGCCTGGAAAACCACCCCATTGGAGATCGCCATCGGCATCAACAAGACCTTTGGTGAAAAACAGTGCATTTCCAAGGTGAACGGCGAGTTGTGGGATTTGGAAAGACCATTGGAAGCCGACACCAAAATCGAGTTTTTCGATTTCAACACAGAAGAAGGTAAGCGTGTATTCTGGCACTCTTCGGCTCACGTCTTGGGTGAGTCCTGCGAGTGTAACTTGGGTGGTTTGATTGTGTTTGGTCCCCCAACATCAGATGGTTTCTTCTACGACTTCAGCGTTGGTGAGGAACATACCATCTCCCAGGCTAATTTCACTGGTTTAGAGAATGTCGCCAAGAAGGCCATCAAAGACAAGCAAAAATTCGAAAGATTAGTCTTAACAAAGGAAGAATTGTTAGAAATGTTCAAGTACTCCAAATATAAAACCTATTTGGTAGACACGAAAGTTCCAGATGGTGGTTCCACTACCATCTACAGAAACGGTCCATTGATCGATTTGTGTATGGGTCCTCATATTCCTCACACCGGTAAAATCAAGGCTTTCAAATTATTAAAGAACTCTGCAAGTTACTTCTTGGGTGATGCAACCAACGATTCTTTACAGAGAGTTTACGGTATCTCTTTCCCAGATAAGAAGCTTATGACCGAACATTTAGAATTCTTGAAAGAAGCCGAAAAAAGAGACCATAGAAAAATTGGTAAAGAACAAGAATTATTCTATTTCCATGAAATGTCTCCTGGTGCTTGTTTCTGGTTACCTCATGGTGCTAGAATTTACAATAAATTGGTTGATGTAATGAAAACCGAATATCATAAAAGAGGTTATCAGGAAGTCATCACTCCAAATATGTTCAACACAAAATTATGGGAAACTTCTGGCCACTGGCAAAACTATCAAGAAAACATGTTCCACTTTGATGTTGAAAAAGAAAAATATGCTTTAAAACCAATGAACTGCCCAGGTCATTGTTTGCTTTATAAGTTTAGAGAAAGATCTTACAGAGAATTGCCTTGGAGAGTCGCTGACTTTGGTGTCCTTCACAGAAACGAATTCTCTGGTGCTTTGTCTGGTTTAACTAGAGTCAGAAGATTCCAACAAGATGATGCTCACATTTTCTGTCGTCAAGATCAAATCGAAGATGAAATTTCTTCTCTTTTCGATTTCTTGAAACATGTCTACGGTATTTTCGGTTTTGAATTCAAGATGGAATTATCTACTAGACCAGACAAATATCTTGGTGAATTAGAGACCTGGAATAATGCTGAACAAATGTTGACCAATGCTTTGAATAAATTTACTGACAATTGGGAAATTAACGAAGGTGATGGTGCCTTCTATGGTCCAAAGATTGATATCATGATCTCTGATGCTTTGAAGAGATGGTTCCAATGTGCAACTATTCAATTAGATTTCCAATTACCTCAAAGATTCGAATTGGACTACATGGCTCAAACTGAAGTGAGGGAAAGACCTGTTATGATTCACAGAGCTATTTTGGGTTCTGTTGAAAGAATGACTGCTATTTTAACTGAACATTATGCTGGTAAATGGCCATTCTGGTTGTCCCCAAGACAAATCTTGATTATCCCAGTTGGTACTAAATTTGAAAAATACGCCATAGAAGTCAAGGACAAATTATATAGTAATGGATTCTGGACCGATATAGATGTCAGTGGTAACACCTTAAATAAGAAAATCAGAAACGGTCAATTAATGAAGTACAATTTCTTATTTATTGTTGGTGATGAAGAAGAAAAATCCAAGAGTGTGAATATCAGAAATAGAGATATTGAAGATTTACAAAACAAGAACAGTGCTATTCCTTTAGATGTTGTTATTGATCAATTAAAGGAATTAGGCAACTCTAAGAGAGTTGACAACAAATTAGTTTAAAAAAGCTAGTTTCATTTTCTAGTTCACTTATTGTTATTTTAATATCATCAAGTTTGTTGATATATTCTTGCGGTAGATAAATACTACTTAATGAGAAAGTATAGTTTAATGAAAACAAACCGTTATCTATATTTAAATATATTAATATAAACTAATAAGAAGTAAGTCTAACCCCTAAAGAAAAAATTATATACTACAAAAAAACCTGAACAAAATTGTCAATAAAGAGGCGACCTAAATTGCAAAATTTAGTCTGCAAGAAGAGGCAGAAAATCTGGATCGACGATTTCATCAAACATTTCAGCTTCTTTCTGGCCTCTTTCTAAATTTAATTGGTAGAAAACAGGCAAACTCAAAATCAAAGTTGCAAATAAAAACCAAAAACAGTATCTTATGTTATGAGTTTGATCTGTTATCAAGCCTACCACCAATGGTCCTAAAACAGAACTTCCTTTATCAGTGATTGCAAATAAAGCAAAAAATAAAGATTCTTTACCTTTTGGAACTAATAGTCCAAATAAGGATCGAGAGATTGTAGATAACCCACCCAAAGATAAACCATACCAACAACTCAATAAGTACATTTCTGATTTATGTTTTAAACCAAAAGATTTGGTGAAGAAACCAAGAATACCATACAAAGGAATAACAGATGACCAGAGAATAATAATAGCCAATGTTTTAGGTAAAGAAATTTTCAAATAGGTGTTTAATCCGTATGGTATAACAATAGTTCCAGCTACTGCGAATATAATTGAAAGAATTCCAATGATTGCAAGCTCGTGTGCCTTCATATTTAATTCAGTTTTGGAAAATAGAATAGCAGCAGAATTAATGGTTGTTATCGAATCGGAAATTAAGAACCAACCTATCAAGAAGAAGCATACATCTTTCAACAATCTGATTTGGCCAAAGGCAGCAAATAGGTTGACCCATCCCATCTTGATATACTCTTTGAAGTAAAATATTTTATGTAACAATGACTCTAAGATTATTTCTTTCACTGCATTGGAGGATCTTTTATAGTTTAGGCTACTTTTCTTGAATCTGTTCAACAAATCAATTGATTCTGGATGTTTTCGTACTTTTAATAGCCAAATAATAGGCAATTGGAAGAATAACCACCAGTAGGACACAAAAAGTATAGCATATTGGATAGACAGGAGCTTGGACCCAGTTTTCAACACAATTACCATTGTGCAAATTTGAACAATTAGAGCAGCAACGTATCCAAGGCCAGAGCAAAGTCCAGAAATCTTCGAACTTATAGTAGCTTTTTGCTCCAACTCTGTTTGTTCAGAAGAAGGCGAAAGTTTATAATTTTCAACTAGAGTAGGCAAGAACGAGTTACCACATACGCTCACTACACCGTAACAAATGTTTGCTAAAATGCACACCATACCAGCCGAATAGTAGTTGGTGGATTCTAAAGCATAAAATGCCCTTGTGAAAAAACTGCCTAGCAAACCAAACGCAATTAGCAATGGTTTCTTGAAATTCCCCTTGTCGGCAAAACCCGTGACGGAAACCACCACAACTGTCTGTAGTAGGACGGACAACGAAAACACGTATAACGAAAAGGAGGACGGGTCCATGTAGATGCCAAAAACGTTCACCACACAGGCAGACCTTCTGGACTCGACAGCTGCATCTCTGACGAACAAAAGACTGCGGGCCACTAGCTCGACAGGAGGTGGAGGCTGCGGCACAGGGTGCAAAGGCTTGTCGTCGTTAAATTTGCACGATTTGCTGTGGTCGCTTGCTAGCACGCCGTTTTCGCGGGCAAACAGGTCCAAGAGAAGCGGGACGTATGTGGAGACTGCGCTGACTATGAACGGCTCGGTGGCCCAGTTGTACAAGCACCAGCCGAAGATTTCTTTCTTGGTGGTGTACTCGCGTTCCTGGCCTTCGACGGGCTCTGACGCTATGAGGTGTGTGTTTTCCTCCAGCTCGCTCATTGTTTCTTATGTGTTGCTCGAAATTCAAGGTTCTGTGATCCAGTTTTGGGGTTCTTTTCTGACGCTGAGCACGGACTCTGGAAGCTGGTAAGCTAAAATGAGAAAAAAGCTGGCCTGTGTTGCAAGCATATATATATAATGCTGAGTTCACCAAAGTCTGATCGTGGTTAGTGTTTCAAGTACTTGTTCAATAGGGATATGCTTGGTTTCAGTAGCCCATGAGCATATGCAGGAGTTTGATCCAGTGAACACCGGTGCTTCTAACCCAAGAGCGTCCGTCGGGGCTGCGTTGCGGGCTTTCCTGATATTTGTTGTTGTTCAATTTGCTTTATCCAAAGACATATATCTAATACTTCCATGAGGCTTACCTACCACAGGATCTTGACGTTTCGGACACACGAAGTGGATAAATGCGTAACAGATCGCGGCAAACACACGAAGAAAGGTTTCATTTTTGGTAAACACAGATCTTGCTGATGTCCGAGAACAGCAGCAGAAAAAACAGCGTGCCCTTCCCGAATAGCAGCAGCAATTCCGTCAACAACTACCTCACCATCGACAACAGCATCGCAGGCATCCAGCAGGACTTCAACCCTTTCTCCGACAGCAACAGCTACTTGCTGGACACCCGCTCCATCACGTCGCCCGACATACAATTGCACACCATCGACAGCGCAGGCAAAGAGTTTCTGATGGACTCCGACGATGACGACTCCCACGACTTGATCCACAACACCAGCAACGGCAACCTTTTAAGCACCAACCAGACGCCCCTCCTCGGCTCCACGGGCACCTTCTACCGCCACAGCAGGCATGCAAGCAATGTGTATCCGGCAGAATACAACCAGGGATCGACTCCGCTAGCAAAATTTGTCAATAGAGTGGTCAGTTTTTTCAAGCTGGGCAAGAACAGCAACAGGCTAATATTGCCGATCACTGAGGAGCCCTTGGCCAAAAGCACCAGGGATGTGTATCCAGAGATGCCGCACAATGACCAGTTTCCAGTGAATGCCATCTCCAATTCCAAGTACAACGCTTTCTCCTTTTTGCCTATCATTCTCTACGAACAATTTAAGTTTTTTTTCAACTTGTATTTCTTGCTTGTCGCCTTATCGCAAGCGATCCCTGCCTTAAGAATCGGGTATCTTTCTTCCTATGTGGTTCCTTTAGCGTTCGTCTTATTCATCACAATGAGCAAAGAGGCTATAGACGACATTCAAAGAAGAAGAAGGGATTCCGAGCAGAATAACGAATTGTATGAATGTCTAAACAGCGGTCTGACCATCGATATTTCGAGTCAGTCCATCAGGGTGGGCGATTTAATAAGATTACATAAAGGAAAAAGAATACCAGCTGACATGATTCTTCTACAGTCCTCTGAAGAAAAGGGAGAATCATTCATTAAAACTGATCAGTTAGATGGGGAAACTGATTGGAAATTGCGAATCGCTGTTCCAATCTCACAAGGTTTATCCATAGAAAATCTTAAGGACGTCATGATTACTGCAGATGCCCCAAACAAGTCGATTCATCATTTTTACGGAAACCTCACTTATAATAGCACAACCCTTCCTTTAAATGTAGATAACACATTGTGGTGCAATACTGTCTTGGCCTCTGGTAGTGCGATAGGTATAGTAGTTTATACGGGATCTGAAACAAGACAATCAATGAACCAATCTAGACCTGGTGTTAAAGTTGGTTTGCTTGAACTCGAAATAAACAAGTTGTCCAAGTTGTTATGTTTATTTGTCTTTGTCTTGTCCATAATCTTGGTTATAGGTAAAGGATTCAATAGTACTTGGTACGTGGACATAATGAAATATCTAATTTTGTTTTCCACAATCATTCCAGTCAGTTTAAGAGTGAACTTAGATTTGGGAAAATCTGTCTATGCATATCAAATAGAACATGATTCAAGTATACCCGAAACAATTGTGCGAACAAGTACAATACCTGAAGACTTGGGCCGTATTGAGTATCTTTTGTCAGATAAGACTGGTACCTTAACACAGAATGATATGGAAATGAAGAAATTACACTTGGGAACTGTCAGTTATGCTGGTGATTCGATGGACTTAGTAGTAGACTTTATACGAGCAAATCTGATCGATCCTAAGAGCTCCAACAATGGAAGTAACAATATAAACAAATCTAAAATCATGGAATCAAAGTCAAGAAGGGATATGGGTCAAAGAATATATGATTTAATTATCACATTGGCTATATGTCATAACGTTACTCCCTCTATGGAAGATGGCGAATTAACTTACCAAGCAGCATCGCCTGATGAGATAGCAATTGTCAAATATACCGAATCTGTTGGTATATCATTGGTGAAGCGTGATAGAACTTCCATAACCTTGATGCAAAATTGTAACCATATGCAACTTAACTTTGACATATTACATGTTTTCCCATTTAATTCTGATAGCAAGAGAATGGGACTTGTTGTTTACGATAAGTTGAAAAACGAATATTGGTTTTTGCTTAAAGGTGCCGATACTGTGATGAAACCTATTGTAACACTGTCTGTATGGTTAGACGAGGAAGTCTCGAATATGGCAAGAGAAGGTCTTAGAACTCTAGTTATTGCTAGAAAGAAATTAAGCAAATCAATTTATGAAAAATTTAATAAGCAATATAAAGAAGCCTCATTGATGGTGAGCAACGATCGGGACACTTTGATGCAACAAGTTGTTCATCAGTTTTTGGAAAATGAAATGGATTTATTAGGTTTAACTGGTGTCGAGGATAAGTTGCAGAAAGACGTAAAATCTAGTATTGAGTTGTTGAGAAATGCAGGTGTCAAAATTTGGATGTTAACTGGTGATAAAGTTGAAACCGCAAAATGTGTTGCTATCAGTTGTAAATTGATAAGTAGGGGACAGTATGTTCATACAATTACAAAAATTAATAAAAATAATCATCAGGCTTTAGCAATGAACTCTATCGAATTCTTGATGAATAAAGCTAATAGGAATTCCTGTTTAGTAATTGATGGTGAGAGTTTAGGTATATATTTGAATTACTATAAAACCGAGTTCTTTAATATCGTCATTGATTTACCTGCTGTCATTGCTTGTCGTTGTACTCCTCAACAAAAAGCAGATGTTGCATTATTGATACGTCAATTGACCAAGAAGCGTGTCTGTTGTATTGGTGATGGTGGTAATGACGTGAATATGATTCAATCTGCCGATGTTGGTGTGGGTATAGTTGGTAAAGAAGGAAAGCAGGCGTCATTGGCAGCTGATTTCTCGATCACACAGTTCTGTCACATTACCAAGCTATTATTATGGCACGGAAGAAACTCGTATAAAAGATCAGCAAAGTTATCGCAATTTGTTATTCATCGTGGTTTGGTCATATCAATTTGTCAAATGGTGTACTCAATCAGTTCCAAATTTGAGCCCTTGGCGCTATATCAAGGTTGGTTAATGGTGGGTTATGCTACCTGCTATACCATGGCTCCTGTTTTTTCGTTAGTTTTGGACACTGATGTGAACGAAAATTTGGCCTACTTATACCCAGAATTGTACAAAGAACTAACTAGAGGGAAATCACTTTCATATTTGTCGTTTTTAATGTGGTTTGCTATTTCTACATATCAAGGAATAGTCATTCAACTTTTCTCTCAATTCTTCACTAGCATCAACGCCAAAGATTTTTTGAAAATGGTCGCGATCAGTTTCAGCACGTTGGTCATGAATGAGCTTATCATGGTAGGTGTTTGTATTAATACTTGGAACAAAGTCATGTTGATTACATTAGTTGTCACACTAATAATCTATTGGGGCTCTGTTCCTTTCCTTTCTGATTACTTTGACTTGGGTTATGTTTTATCGGTGACATATTTGTGGGAGTCCTGTATTATCATCGCGGTTAGTATCTTGCCAATTTGGGCCGCTAAAAGCATTTACAGAAGGCTAAATCCACCAAATTATGCCAAAGTTCAGTCTTAATAAAACTTAAATATTTCTTGTTTCAATATATATAGATAGCATCGATATTTTGCTTGCACCACGTATTCGAAACAAATCTGTCACACGCGAAGCTTCTGCCATGTGAATGATAATATATTAAAAGAAGTAAGGCAAAAAATTAAAAAAATAAATGGACGAGTTGGGAATCGAACCCAAGACCTCTCCCATGCTAAGGGAGCGCGCTACCAACTACGCCACACGCCCAGTATATTTTTATGGTTTAATAGCAACTTATAAACCATAAAGTCATTACCAACACGGCATTCCGGATATATGTTAGGCTTATCTCATGTATGGTTTATATTTTCAACTAATTTTCTGTACCTGCGACTGTGTGTCGCTTTTTTTTCATATACTTTATCACAATAACAATAAAATTTTCGGTTCAGAGACACTTAGGTAGCGAGATTTGCCACACAAGTAGCTAATTGAGTTGTTTGACTTTTCAAATATATTCGTTGTATTCATCGAATTGCTGAGCCATTGAAAGAGCACTGCGGATTTATAGGATTTTATCTTTACTTTTTTCAAGACAGGTCATCTGAGATTCAATAAATAATAATAAAACTGGTTAAAAATGGATCATAATCCTTATAAATGGGGTAGACCAAACGACGCAGTATATGGTTCATATGACTACCAAATCGCAAATGCAAAAATTCATAACGACCAGCATGAGGCTCCGTTCCCATCAATGCATACACAGCAGCCAATTGTCACCGGTACATCTGTAGTTGCTATCAAATATAAGAACGGTATTGTGATTGCGGCTGATAATTTGGGATCTTACGGGTCTCTAGCACGTTTTGATGATGTGGAAAGATTAATCAAAGTGGGTCCATGTTCTGTGGTTGGATTGAGTGGAGACATATCGGATTTACAGTATCTTGAATCTGATTTGGAAAAATTGGAACTTGAAAATGACTACGACGGAACAAACGCTACCCTCAAAGCTAATCACGTACACGAATACTTGAACAAGTTATTTTACTACAGAAGATCAAAATTGAATCCTCTATGGAACGCTGCTGTTACAGGCGGAATCAGCAGTGAAGGAAAACCATATTTAGCCTACACAGATCTTCTTGGTGTGCAATACAGCTCGCCAACGATCTGTACTGGGTTTGGTGCACATTTAGCAATTCCTTTGTTGAGAAAAGTCGTGGATGATGAAGCTGATGTCGAAAAAGTGACCGAGGAACAAGCCAGATCGGCAGTAATTGAGTCTATGAAAGTGTTATTCTACAGAGACGCCAGATCTTTGAATAGATACTCTTTGGTCACCATTGACAAAGACAGCGGTGTCAAGTTTGAAAAGAACTTGAAGGTAGAAGACATGAGCTGGAAGTTCGCTCAAGGAATAAAGGGATATGGTAATCTCCAAAAGTATTGAATTTTGTGTTCCCCAGTGTGTTTGTGTAGTTATTCTCACATCAATTAGAATATACATAACTATTTAACATACATTATTATCTGTGCTGTAATTCACGTTTGTAAAGTGATCTCGGTATCCTGTAGCTTTTCTCTCACGCAAGCCTCTGTAGGTCATGCTGGCTAATGGCAATAGCAGCAAGGAAGCGGCAATGCCCAGGTTCATCGTTTGTGGTTCAAGATTCCTACTTCAGGGTTCCTACTTATGGTTTAGGTTTCCTAGGGCCTTCAATTCCCTGGTATCGAGCCCTGTAATAAGCATTGAAGCCCTGCTGCTTCGTTTTTGAAGCCCTGTCTCGTTGTGGTTTGCAGCCCTGATAAAATCTTTCTTGTAATTGGAGATTCTTAAAAAACGTTGACCCAATAAAATAAAGTTTGCAAAATCTATCATCTCGTCGTTCGCTTCCTTTTATGAAGAAGCGCAGAAAGTTGCCAAAAATATCTCGTTAAGTAACAGCGAAGTACATGACTCACTTTATTTTGCCAGAAGTGCGTTTTTTTTTTTTTAGTTTTGTACCACAGTATGTTTCAATATAGGCTTCTTTTTCAGACTTAGTATTTGAAGTATTATATAGTTTGTTATCTTGTGGTGAAAAAAAAAAAATCTGAGAAGAAATTTTGAAAAAAAAAGATTATTCCTCTATATATATGGTAAAGTATCTTCTCTTTTCTTATAGTGATCCTCTGAAAAATTGAAACATTTCTAAGTTAAGCAAGCTTACCTGATTTGACTTGTAACCGTGGGATCCTGACCAACGCTTTACAAAAACTTTTAACAACGCTATACGAATAAATATCATCCGATTGAACTCTGCTGCTCTTGCTGACAACACTATAGATTTACTGATAGACTTTACACAAAACAATCACCGTTTCCCCCACAACCACAATGACAGGAACCATCGGCACTTTTGATATAGATTTGCACGACGTCCTCGCTGATAGCCTGCAAGACAGCTATACGTTTGTCTTAACCTCATTTGTATCCATCTTGTTCAGATTCACAAATGTTGACGACTTGGCCTTCGCCTTGACTGATTACTCCCTGGGAAAGCCTGTGTACAGCTGCATCAGATACACATTTCCAGAAACCCCAACAAGTTTCTCCTTTTTGCACAAACATTTGGCAAAGACCATTTCAGACGCCCCAAATTTCTCCACCAAAGAAGAATTGAGAAAACATCTCGTCAATGTCGTCGATTTGTCTCATTCTCAATTGCGTGACTTCAATAACTATTCATTCAACATAATTTCAAGCGATCACTCCGGTCCTCTCGTTTCAGATGCAGGTGAATTGTTTGAGTTTGCAATCAACTACAATAAATCGAATGGAAAATTCGTTTTAGGCTACAATGCTTCCAAATATTCCAAAGAACATGTTCTTATTTTGAACGACCAATTTCACCAATTTATCAAAAACGCAAAGCATGATTCGTCTGCTTTTGTTACTAGAATTTCTCTTTTTACTGAATCCCAGTCTGAAATATTACCTGATCCTACAAGTGATCTTGACTGGAGTGGATATATCGGTGCTATCCATGAAATTTTCGAAGCAAATTCTACTAAATGGCCCGAACGTACATGTGTGATCGAAACTAGTGATTTGAAAGGAACAAATAATCGTGTTTTCACATATCTGCAAATAAATGAGTCATCCAACATGATTGCACATTTTTTGGTTTCGAAAGGCATTCAGGTCGGAGATATAATCACCATTTATTCCTCTAGATCAGTTGAATTATTGATTTGTGTCTTGGGTATCTTGAAAGCTGGAGGTACTTTCAGTGTCATCGACCCAGCTTATCCTCCTTTTAGACAAAATATTTACCTTAGTGTTGCTAAACCTCGTGGTTTAATCATCATCGGAAAAGCAGGTATTTTATCTGATGAAGTAGAAACATATATTGAAGAAAACTTACATTTGAAGGCTAGATTGTCCAACGTTGTCTTGCAAAACAATGGTGTAGCATTAGGTGGAGTGGATTCAAAAACAGGAGAAGACTCTCTATCACCATTTTTCGAAGAGCGCTCTAAATCCACTGGTGTCAAGGTTGGTCCTGATTCCAATCCTACTTTGGCGTTCACATCAGGCTCAGAAGGTATTCCTAAAGGTGTTTTAGGTCGTCACTTTTCTTTGGCTTATTATTTCCCTTGGATGTCTCAAAGATTTGGACTTGGTGAAACTGATAACTTTACAATGCTTTCTGGTATTGCGCATGATCCTATCCAAAGAGATATGTTCACTCCAATTTTTTTGGGTGCTAAAATAATCATTCCAACTGCCGATGATATTGGTACCCCAGGAAGATTGGCAAAATGGATGCAAGTAAACAAGATTACTGTTACTCATTTGACACCTGCTATGGGCCAAGTCTTAGCTAGTGAAGCAGTTGATGAAATTCCGACTTTGAAAAATGCATTTTTTGTTGGTGATTTACTTACTAGAAAAGATTGTTTAAGATTACAGTCATTAGCAAAAAATGTAAATATCATCAATATGTATGGTACAACTGAAACTCAGCGTGCAGTATCATACTATTTGGTGAAATCTTATAATGAAGACCCAAATTTCCTTTACAATTTGAAAGACATTATTCCTGCTGGACAAGGTATGAAAAACGTTCAATTATTAGTTGTCAATAGAGAAGACAAAAACATGACATGTGGTATTGGAGAAGTAGGAGAATTGTTTGTTAGAGCAGGTGGTTTAGCAGAATGCTATAGAGGTCTTGATGAATATAGCAAAGAAAAATTCTTGGATACATGGTTCATGGATGGTAGTAAATGGAAAGTTCTTGATGCAGAAAATAACAAATTTGAACTTTGGAGGAATTTTGGATGGAAAGGACCAAGAGATAGACTTTATCGAACTGGAGACTTGGGAAGATATTTACCTGATGGTAATGTTGAAGTTACCGGCAGAATTGACGATCAAATTAAAATTAGAGGATTTAGAATTGAGTTGGGTGAAATTGATACTCACGTCAGTAAATTCAACGTAGTAAGAGAAAATAGAACTATAGTCAAAAAAGATGAAAATAATGAGAATTACTTGCTTACTTACTTAGTTCTCAAAACAGAGCTTCCAGAAATAGGCAGTTTCATTAATGAAAAGTTTGATTCTTTGGATTTCAATAAACTTGCTTCTAATGAAACAGTCAGAGCTGATCTTGTTCAATCTTTAGTAAAATATCATGAATTGGCCTCTGCTTTGAAAAAGTTTCTTGGAACAAAACTCGCTACATATGCTATTCCTTCGATCGTGACAGTAGTTCCCACTTTCCCATTGAATCCAAATGGTAAAATCGATAAGAAGAAACTCCCTGTTCCTACTTCCGAAGAACTCATTACTGCTTCTGAGTATCTTTCGCAACTCTCATCTTCATCCACTTCGAATACTGAGAGCGAAAGCTTCTCTGAAACCGAAAATAAAATTAAGCATATTTGGTACGACATATTACCAAATAAGCCTGTCATTTCTTCGGTGTCTGACTCTTTCTTTGATTTAGGAGGTCATTCAATTTTGGCTACCAGAATGATATTCAAAGTTAGAAAAGCTTTTGATGTTGATTTGCCATTAGGTTCCATTTTCAAGCATCCAACAATCAAGGAGTTTTCTCAACAAGTCGACATGTCAAAAAACAATATAGATAAAAATCTTACCACCGCTACCGAAATCGTATCTGAAAGTGTTTATTTTAAAGATGCAAAGGCTCTAAGCGAATCAGAACTTCATGATAGCTATAATTCACCAGCTATTTTTTCTGCTGGTTCGAAAGTGAATGTATTTTTGACTGGTGCTACTGGCTTCTTGGGTTCTTTCTTAATTCATCAATTGCTTAATTACGAAGTGGTTAAATTTACAGTATATGCACATGTTCGTGCTCAAGACGATGCTGCTGGTTTACAAAGATTGATTACAAGCTTGAAACTCTATGGTAATTATAACCCACTGTTTTTCTCTGAGAAAAGAATAATTCCAGTAGTTGGTGATTTATCCTCTTCTCAATTCGGCTTGAGTGAATCAGAATGGCTGAAATTGAATAACGAAGTCGATTCTATCATTCATAATGGTGCTATGGTTCATTGGGTTTATCCATATTCAAAACTTCGTGACGCTAATGTTATTGCAACTTTGAATGTCATGAACATGGCTGCGGTTGGAAAACCTAAAACATTCCAGTTTGTTTCATCTACATCCACTATTGACACAGAATACTTTTATAAATTATCTGATACATTGGTCAATGAAGGAAAAAACGGTATTTTAGAGTCAGATGATTTAAGTGGATCCAAGATTGGTTTAGGAACAGGCTACGGTCAATCTAAGTGGGCTTCCGAATACATCATCAGAGCAGCTGGTAAGAAAGGTTTGAAAGGAAATATTATTAGACCAGGTTATATCACTGGTGCATCTTATAATGGTGTTCAAAACACAGATGATTTCCTTCTTCGTATCTTGAAGGGTTGTGTTGAAATTGGAGCTCTTCCAAATGATGTTGATAACTCAACCAATGCTGTTCCAGTTGATCATGTTGCCAGAATTATCTTGAGTTGTGTTGTTGATTCTTTATGTAACCCTAGTACTGAAAATGGGGTAACCGTTGAACAAGTAACTGGTAGACCTAGAATTAAGTTAAATGATTATATCAGCTGTATGAATTCCTATGGGTATGACATTGCTAAGGTTTCTTATAATGAATGGAAATCAAAATTAGAAAAATATGTTGAAAATTCGTCTAATCCAGAGTCTGCCCTATTTCCATTATTGCATATGGTTTTAGGTGACTTAAAAGCAGACACACGAGCACCTGAATTAGATGATAGAAACACTATTGCAAAATTGGAGTTTGAATCAAAATTCAGTGGTAATCATTATATTACTAATGCTTCTGGTCAAGGAATTGATTTGAAGCAAATGGGTATCTATGTTGCTTATTTGACAGATATTGGATATTTACCTGCTGGAAAAAATAAGGTTGAATTACCAAAGATCGCCATTAGCGAAGAGGCTAAAAAATTAATTTTAAGTGGTATTGGCGGAAGAAGCAATTCAAGCAAATAGATATCACATCGATGTACATGATAGTTTGCATATATATATACTTAAATACTACTTAAACGTTTAAATACAACTTTTCAGCTTTTGAATCTATTCAAATTTTTGATTTAATATTTTCGAAATGATTAAAACGTTAGTTTAGAAAAAGAATGAATCTCTCAGCTGCATACTTTTGATTGCTATATTAAACGAATCTTTGCATGCAAACTCAAAAGATGAAATTTATACAATTGTAATCTATAAGACAAAACCAACAAAATCTAGTGGGATTAAAGCAATCAAAAAACAAAGGAAAGAAAAAAATGTATAAATTTTCGATCAGCAACCGAATATTCAGCTAACCTACTTCAACTTCTTGACCTCTTCTTCTTTGACTGGATGTACTCTTATTGCCACTGAATTATCTTGCTTACTAAATTGGAAACCTTTGGACCAATCATAGCCTAAACTATACACAAACATTGATCCATTATTGTTAAAATTTGCAGCAGTAATTGGAACACCAAATCCAGTATGAGATTTTAAACGATGTTTCAAATCTTTGTCCCAAAATGAAAAAGTACCATCCGAACCACATGTAACAAACGTACTATGTATTGGATGAAAAGCAATTGCATTCAAAGTATGTATTTTATTCTCTGTTCTTCCAGCCTCTGTTTTCGAATCTCTATGGCATTTGAAGGAAAAACCTTTCTGTTTCTGTTCTGCTTCATCAGCATATTGAATGGATAGCCTTCCTTCTATTGAACCTGCAGCGAAACCACCCCCGTTAGGGAAACAAGCTAGAGAAGTCAATTGCAATTTAAGAGGACTGTTTGATTCACGGAATTTGACTGTTGGGTTGTCGAGATTGATTATTGTAAAAGTCTTTTTTGCTGTGCCTACGACAAGTAATTTTTGAGACACATCCATTACATAACATCTTTCGTCTAAATCAATGGAGGCTATAGGGTTAGGGGTTCTAAGATCCCAGTATTTCAAAGTTTTATCCCAACTTCCACTCACAACTGCTGGGGTATTACTTGGGCCACAAAGTGCAAATCTCACTGATTTTACTGCATCATTGTGTTGTCCAATCTGTTGTGCCTGGCCAGATGCAACGTCATATAACTTAACTTGTTTATCAGCGCCACCGGAGACAACTTTTGAACCATCAGTGGACCATCTTGTGGACAAAACTGGGCCATCATGTTGATACATTGCCTTACCTTCATTGGATCCGTTCATGGTATTTATCTGATATATACGGACACTATTATCCCATGAGGCCACAGAAAGAAATTCCGTACCATTCTGTGCAACAGTAGAAAATGACAAATCTGAAATAGTATCCAGTGGAGGATTCTGCAAAAGCAAATCGTTTGCCAATTCGTTTGGTTTGCTTATTGATGTATTGTTTCTTAAAAATGACATTTCTTCAATTTTTCGCAGGGCAGTAGGGGGTTGTGATGACTAATTCGCTAACAATCTAATGCATTAATTGGTTGTATCCTAGAAAAATTCTAAAAACAGAAGGATATGGAGCCTGTCAAGCCTAGCGTAGTGCTTAATACGTGGAAACACAAGATCAAGTATACATGTATGGGTAGTCAACAAATGTATATTTTATAATAAATATTTTAAAAATATAATATATTAACTAGAAAACAGTAAAGAAAAACGAATATTCGATGAAAAGAAAAATATAAAACTTTACGCACCCTTCTTCTTGCCAGTTTTTCATCTCTGCACTGAATCAGTTTTTGCTGATAACCTTGATGATGTGTATGTCGAAGGTGGTTTAGACATCTTTAATCAGAACTATAATTCATGATTTGGTTTTATCAAAGGTGCCAAAATTGATTAAAATTTCCAGATCCGTACAAGACAGAGTTGATTTTCAGATTTTTTTGCTAATGTCTGCGAGTTAATACTTAATAAATACCACAAGGCGATTAGTGGGTGTTCGTACTAAACTTGCGATTAAAAAATTAATAGAATCAGTAACCAGAGCATAATACCAGATTGTTTGTGCAAAATAAGATCACGTTTTATCTACAGTTACTAATGTTCCATGTAGACTGTAAAATCAATACAACTAATATTTTGTAGATTTGTAAATACATCTTTTTCTGCTTTTGATTTTATTGCAGATAAAATCAAACATAAAGAGAGCTATCGGTGACACCTACGGTCTTGTCTCCTTTTTTTATATTTCACGACTTCTTGTACTTGAGAGTAATTCGTATTTGATGATTTTAGAAATATGAACTAGCGTGTTAGCTGAACTGAAAATACGGAGAATAAAAATATCAAAAAGGAGAAATATCTTTTTGCTTACATGTGGATTTAGGGCGAGGTACTCTTCACAAATGCTGTTATTTAAAATCCAGATTAAGCAAAGCTTCATTTGTACCATTTGTTTCATTTTTACTATTTCATTACATGTTAAGTTATAGTTATCATTTTTGATATTCAGTTTAACTCCACCTTGATATGTGTAGAATTGTTTTGTTTGAGAGAATTTTTGTTGAAGCGAATATCGTCACGTGAAAAACGTGATAAAGTAAACTTTTAGGTTACATTATCATCAATATGTAAAAACAAAAATACCAGTTGTGCGTGTGGCGTAGCGGCTATCGCAGTAGATTGCAAATCTATTGGTCCCCAGTTCGAGTCTGGGTACGCACTTCTATTTTTTTTTAACATTTTAGTAAGTCTGTATATGCGTAGCCTTATGTTGCAGTGATATACCATACATTCGTCTCGATGATCTCTTGTTATTTATATTGAAAGAATTCGACCATCGTCGAGAAATCAAATTAGTAAATTATTTAGAACCTATAGAAATCAATAATTGCAATTTTATAGAGGGTTTAATGAACGTTTGGAATTAAGGAATGCTTAACAAGACTTCTTAGATATGAAAAACGGAGCTCTTCGATCCTTACTGGTATCTCCTAATACAAAAGATGGTATTGCTAATATTAATAAGTCAAGTCCAGGTAGTAGAAGCCAAGAAAGCAAATCAAATTTATATGCTGCCTCTAACCATGCATATGATATAAATAATATTATAATAAGTAATTCAGACAAAGATCCCTGCAGTTACACATTCAATTTCGACAAGAAAATACTAAGCTTAAGTGATTCTTACATTAATGAGAAAAAAATCATTTATGATTCTAAATCTAAATCTGCCAATTTTATAGGCCTCTTTGAATTTCAAAACATTAATATCCTTGACATGGATAGTTCATTGAAGGCATTTTCTGAAGATAACAATCGAGAATCCGATCATGTTGTAAGGTCTAAGCCAAAGAAAAACAATTCGCTTTTGGAAGAGAAGAAAAAACCAGAAATTAAAGAAATAAGAATAAGAGCAACCAGGAAAAGGAATTTGAAATTTTCCACATCAGGCTCAAATCCATATAATGATAATACAGAGAGTGTCTTGTTTATCAAAGACAACGAAAATGATCCACTATGTGATGCGAAATATTCCAAATTTCATAAATCTAAGTTGAAAATTGAGAAAAATTTTGCAAACGATGATAAATCAAAATTTTCAGAAGAAGTCTCGAGTATGTCGGACATCTTTACAAAATTGATAAATATGCTAAAGCAGGATAGACAGTATATGTACAAAAAACATTTGATAGATAAATTAGTGAATTTAGATTCAATTAAACCAGATCAAGCTGAAATAACTGAAATTTCTCCTGACTCATCTTTGATTATCGCTTATTTTAATCATATTTTCTTTCCAGATGAATCTCCAAACTATTCTAAATTATTGCATTTACTAGATAACCAATATGATTATGCTAATCATACATACATCAATGGATCTTCAAATAATAATGATATATCTGAACAAAATCAAGAGTATAACCTAAAAACACTAATTACCAAAAATTCATCGTATAGAGAGAATTTTAAATCTCTTTTGTTAAATGATAAAGGATTCAAAGAGCAGTTTGAATTCGGACACATGCGCTCAAATACTAGTATTAATTTTAGGCCTAACTATTATGATGATTTTGACTACAATAAAGAGGCTGGTAAAGGTTCTGCTGTTTTCAATGACGTGTCCAACTTTTGCAGAATCATTAGAAATAAAAAAACGTATCCATTGTATGAAAATTCTGATAAATTATCCAATAACATTGCCTTAGATAAGGACTTGTATTCTATAAGATTGACCACGAAAGACAGACTATTGATCAAAACCTTACAGCGGATTACCTACTTAAATCCAGATGTCTTGAAAATGTTAAAAACAGAAGATAATGGGCAGGAAATAGAAGTTTTTAGAAATAATATTAAAACTTTACAAAATTGGAATAAAGTATTGAACTACGTTTGCCACAATTTATTATTCACATTATATGAAATGTTCAAAATGTTGAATTTTTTTTATGGTTACTGGGTTAATAAAAATGAGTATGTGAATTTTACGAGATTGATAGAGAGTCAAAAATTAAACAAGAGAATATTACCTGAAGAATTAAATTCTTCATCCAGAAAACAAAAGAAAAGAAAGAAAGTGAAAATTTTCAATAAATTTGATAATTTTGTCTTGTTCAATTTATGTTTATCTGACAATGAAAATGATGATGGGTTGGATGAAGAAACATATTCAGACTTAGAAAATGATATTGCAATCGATCATTTACGAGAAAAACGTAAGATTCAACAAAACAAAAAATACGTTCATAATTGGAATCTAAGTGATCATTCTGAAGAAATTTCTCAACCTTTGTTGAAGAAAGTAATTTTCAAGGTTAACAGTGAAAAACGAATTATTTTTGACCCTAGATTTGATACTAGGATATACAACACTACAGACTGAGTTAGCGGCTGGTTCAATTTTTTTTACTCGGTGAGAAAGTAGTCTTACAATTCTTAATTTTTTGGTTTTATCGAGGTTATAATGGTTATAGCAAGATGGCACAAATCTTTCTCAAAACATGGTTTACTTTTTTAAAGAATGATTTAAAATTTGTAATATATATATATATATGAAAGCTTCACAAGGCGAAGTGGCTACCTAATTTCTATTTCAGGAACAGTTAATCTTTAGACTGAGCAATCTCTCCCACTTGTTGAGGCCCTAATATATAATACTCCCATTTTGGATCTGATTGAGATATATTTATTGGATGTTCTTTAATCATAATTAATCCTTACTACTTCAATAGTTAAACTTTGAAATTTGTGATGGTATTTTTCAAGTACTGTCTGAGTTGAGAGACACGCGTAAGCATATTTCAAATATATGTAAACTTTTCAGACAAAAAAAAATAAAAAGTAAAAAAAAAAAAAAATTGAAAATTGAAAACTGAACTAAAGAATGAAACTTCTGGAATATTCAACTGATAGTAAACTTGGTAAACGAATAATGTATCTCGATCGACAAGACGATAAAAATGAGCGATGAATATGATTTTGAGGCAATAGAAGATCAGGATGGTGTTCGTCTTCCCTGGAATTGTTTTCCCACATCCAATTTATCAAAATCTCAGTTACAAGTTCCACTATCGTGCCATTATACTCCGTTGAATGATAAAGAAAACCTTACTGTCATCAATGATAACCCTATAATGGCCGCTGCGCCAGTAAATACAGTTTTGAATCCTTTTTGTAACTTGGATTATAATAGTGGGGTTTGGACGTGCCCTATTTCATTAACAAGAAACAAACTTTCTCCTCAAATATTGAACGATAAGGAAACTTTAAGCAAAATCATGAATAATACTACGATAGAATATAGTTTAGCTAAACAAGTACCGTTTCCTCAAATATACTTGATCATGATTGATACTAGCTGTGACAAAGAAAATTTAGAATCACTAAAACAAACAATCATCGCTAGTTTCAATATACTACCAGAAAACGCCTTGATAGGATTTATGACTTTTGGTAAGCATGTTCATCTTTATGAATTAAACGAGTCTAATAATAGTTCATTGATTACCCATGTTTTCAATGGAAATGCTCACTATAGCCAAAGTAAGGTCCGCTCAATGTTAGGTTTGCTTGCCAGTGAATTGAGATCGCCAAAAATTAGTGTCGATATGAATAATTATACAGGTGCAAAGTATTTTCAACCGTTGCAATTTTGCGAGTTCCAGCTTGAACTTATCTTTGATAATTTGATAGAAGATTCTTTTCTGTTTAAAGAAAAGACTGAAAGAAAATTGAGATGTACGGGTGAGGCTTTGAATATTGCTGTTCATTTGTTGGAGTTGTGTTTCCCTAGAACAGGTGTAGAAATCTTTGCTTTTGCCTCAGGGCCTTGCAATTATGGTCAATCTGGTAAGATTACTACTCCATATTTGAAAGACTATTTACGATCACATAAGGACATCCAGAAGAAAAATAAGAACTATTGTCTTACAAGCCAGATTTTTTATGATGAATTGGCTCAGAGAGCCTCTAAGCAGGGTTATATAACAAATTTCTTCATTGGATGTTTTGATCAGGTAGGTCTTTTTGAGATGACAGCTCTCAGCGACAAGTCAGGTGGAACTGTTGTATTTTCAGATTCCTTTCAAACATCTATATTCAAGAATTCCTTCTTAAAGTTTGTTCAAAATCAAAACTCACAGGAAGAAATTCCAGAAGAAATAGGTGAAAATGGAAATCCTTTCAATGATTCCGAGGATATTTTTGAGAATGATGATAAGAGTGTAATAGATAATATCACGAACTATGGTGTAAATGGCTCTTTGGAAATTAAAACCTCGAGATGCTTAAGAATAGAGGGTCTAATTGGTCATGCAACTTCCCTAAAAAAAAATGGGGTAAACGTTAGTGAGCATCAAAAGGGGTTGGGTGGTACTAATTCATGGAAACTTTCGAAAATATTGAACCAGTCAACTTACACCGTTTATTTTGATATTTCAAAGGCTACAAACGATGACAAAGACGTCTATATCCAATTTCTATTTTACTATCAACATCCAAGTGGAAATTTCCGGCTAAGAGTCACTACAATCCGTAGACCTATTTTTGATTTGAGTACCTATAAAATGAAATTCATTAGTGCCTTTGATGAAGAGGCTGCTGTGGTAGCGATTGCAAGGGAAGTTTCATGGAAGATATTCAAAGAAGTCTGCGACCCTGACAAAGTTAAACAGGAACTTGATGACTTGTTAGTGAACTTTATGAAGAATTTTGCAAATATTAACTATAAAGCTATAAATAAATTGGAAGTAAGCAAAAGTTTTACTATGTTTCCTCAATTCATTTATAACTTACGCCGCTCGTTCATTCTCAGATTATTCAATTATTCGCCAGACGAACTGATATACTACAATCATACATTATTACATGAAGATGTAAATAATTGCTTGATTATCATACAACCTGTTTTGATATCTTACGAGCAGGATGAGCAGGATCCTTCAGAAACAATAATTGAGCCGGTTTTGCTTGATTCTGTTTCTGTTCAACCAAAAAGAATATTATTATTGGATTCTTTTTTTGAGGTTGTAATATTTCATGGGGAGATAATTGCAGCCTGGAAGAAACATGGTTATCAAGATAATCCAGAATTTGTGCACTTCAAAAACTTTTTACAGTTGCCTCGTGAAGAAGTGGTAGGCATTTTAGCAAATAGATTCCCGCTACCAAGATATGTAGACTGCGAAGCTGGAGATTCGCAATCTAGATTTTTGTACACAAAGCTAAATCCTACAAATTCATACAACAAAAACAGCTCCAATGGATATATGGGGGCAGTTCTTCTAACAGATGATACTAGTCTACAAACTTATATTGAAAATATAACTCAAAAAGTTTTGGAGAAAAAATAGTTTTTCCTCTATTTTACATTTGTTTTTGAAAGAATAACAATAGTAGGGTTTATGCAAAAAAAAAAAAAAATAGTTCACTGTTTCAGTAAATAAAATCAAAGAGAGTTACTTACTTTCTTCTATTGAATAAGCGTTATCATTAAGCCACGATTTAACCTTTAGATAATAATCATCATTTGTATTAGATTCATAATGTTCTTGATTTAAATTTGACACGGCTAGGCAAATCCAATAAAACTCATATGAAGTTGCGAAAAATTCTTCGTAAAGATAATCTGATAAAAGCTTTCTTTTTGTTATACTTTCATTAACACAGAACCAAAATTTAACTTTATTGTTTTCTTGAGATGAAGATGATGAAATTTCAGGTGGTAAGTGAGTCATTAAATCATATTGCACATACTGTAATGTTTCTTTAAGACTAGGAAGTTTTTGAAAAATTCCGGAAGATACGCATTTTGAATTTTTGCAGAAGCTCTTTCCACAGCCTTTAGTTAGTTGTATTAAATATTTTCTTTCTATCCTCAGAACAAGCTTTTTGAAATTTGGATCGTATATTGTGGAATGAATTTGGCTGTAACAAGTTTCGCATAACTTTGAACTTTTTAATACGTCATTTGATTTGATAGTATTACCATCAATCACATTTGAGCAATTTACATTAGCACATTTATAATAATTGATACGTTTCCGTTTTATTATTTTATCTAGCTGATGAAGTCTCATATGCGTCTCAACATTTTTTAAAGTAATTATTTTTGAACATTTGTGACATTCTATGGTTTTATTTCCACATACAGTATTCTCATGATGTGAAAGGTTAAGTATTTTATCTTCCGCTGTCGATTCTCCTTTGGATAAAACCAAATGGCAAAATCTACATTCATGTAGTTTGTTTCCCCAAATTGTTGCTCTATATAAAGCTTCATCAATTTCTGATCTACCGCTCTCGTTCAAAGTATGGTTAAACAACTTATGTTTTTCAAAAGATTCCTCTCCATTACCAAATACAACAGAGGAGCATATATTACAATGCCAATGAGATGCTGGAATGCTTTTTAAAAAAATTTGATTGCAACCGAGCTTGCATTTCATATTGTTTCTCAAGCAAAAATTTTCGTGAAGAAACAAATTTGACTTTTGGATAATGTTTCCGCAGTTAGAGCATACACTCTCATTTTCATTGCAATTCCTTTTTGATGATTTTGTGTCTGGTAGATTTGTAACCTGGGAAATGGTCAACTCTACATTAACAAATTTCTCAGATGAATCCCACATGTGCATTCCAAAGAAGAGATCATCAACATTAGTCATTAGTGGATCACTTATAGAAATCCTTAATTCTTTTGAATTATCAGACAAGTCATTAGAGTTTATGGAAGACCATATAAAAGTTTTTGAATCTATAAACCTGTCAGTCGATACTAATAAGTCGCATTTACTTAAGTTTTCTATTTCTGACAAATACTTAATTTTGAAACATATGTATTGATTCAGTAAATCATTTGATTTATCAATTGGAAGCTGATATAGCCTGCTTCTGTCTATAGCTAATATGATGTCAGCCTTCTCGTTGGGAAAACTTAGTTTTGTAATTTTACTAACAACATTTTTTGAGTCATCGATACTTGTTATCACTTTTTCCAGTCTTTTACGCGTAAATTCTTTAAATTTCAATGCATCATCATTATCTAAAGGTTGCAAATCAAAATCCAAGCTGGTATTTATGATGCATATATCATCTTGTGGTTTTGTTTCGAGAACCTCAAATTTCAAAACTTCTTTACTTCCACTAATAGTGTTTCTAACACACAATTCCTCACCCTTTGATACTGCAGTATAGCTGTTGGGCAAATTTGCCTCTAGAAAGAACTTCATGTCTATAATATTCTCGATATCAATTTTCTGTAGTGATTTTAACGTTAATGAAGTCCCTTTCTGGATATTTTCATCCAACAGAATATTTACTAACGACCCTTCCTTCAAATTTAATTTATCTTCAATGATTCCAGGCACTATAATTCTACCCTCATTGGCAGTGAACTCAAGAACCCCGACAAGACAAGACTTGCCACTATCAGCTGCCTGAATCCTGAATAGCAAAACCGACGGCAAATTGTCATTATTGAATTTTGATAAAGATGTCTCTAAAATCAGCGCGGGGAGTATAGCTTTATCGGAATAATATTCAAGATTAACTTGTCCCTCGGATTCAATTTCAAGTTTTTCACTCATTTAAAATCAAAGCTTATTGATTATCTGTATTAACAACAAAATTTTCGGTGGATTGTTATCAGCTTTGATCAACTATGATATGTCAATTGAATATAATGTTAAATGATTTATTAGTAATCTACGCCATCAAGATATTTCTGTCTATGTGTACATTCACGTGATATTGAAAAAATATATGAATTTATTTCTCCAATCTATTTTTTTTCCTTCCCCATATATTTTTTTCGGAGTTAGAAGAACAATAAAAACACCCCAGGAAAACTAGAATCATTAGTAAAAGAAACTTTGAATAGTTACAGAAAAATCAAATATACAGAATTATACACGAAATAATATCGTTTTTTCTTGATTTATGAGTATTTGTTATCAGGCAATGTCAAACCTAACTTGAGTGAAACACCTCTGCAATTATAATCTTGATACTTTTTAGCAATACGTTCCGAATTCAAAATAATTTTCCCGTTTAAACTTACAACATTCCGCTTTGAGCCAATAGGAATGGCCATGTTATTGTAACTTAATCCCTCGAATTTCCTCAAAGGCCCCTTTTGATCTTTTATCAATTCAAAGATGTTTGCAACTGCGAATTCTGCATTACTGCGAGCCAATCCGGCCTTTTTAATAAGACCAAGAGCCGCTAGATCTCCAACTGCAAAAATGTTTTCATATGGTAGCTCAGTCGATTTGTTTAGCATTTGGAAACATTTGTTGACCAATATCTCATCTTTGTTTACTATTGACCTAGCAAAGTTTTCAGATAAGTACTGAATATTATTTTTATGGTAGTTGCACCACATATCCAAATCAGTATTAACAGTTTGACCATTTGTAGTTTGTAACGTTATTTTTCCATCGTCACCGACAGACTTAGCTGCAATTCTTGTGTTTAATATCAATTCAATTCCAGATTCCTCAAATTGATTTATCATGCTGCTCTTGAATGAATCAGATAAGAGAGGTTCTGGGGGAAGCAAATTATGAGGGTGTATCAATTGGATATGCTTCTCAGGAAACGATTCTTTGAGCTGACCTGCAACTTCGATACCAAGCCCACCACCACCAATAACCGTTATTTTATTCTTTGACTTGATCTCATCCGAAATCTTAGACATCTCTGATATAAACTCTTCTTTTGTATTTATAACCGGATCAAAAGGCCAATTTCTTGATCTCCCTGAAGCTAATATGCAATAGTCGTACTGTATCTCCGGACTTATACTGTCGCTGTTATTATGATTAATATTTTTCGAAAACTCTTTCGGGCAATTTCTTTTCAAATACTTACTTCTCGATATTACTGCATTATTCAAACCTAACTTTGTAACATATCCTTGTATGTAGTTAAATTCTACATTGCTTAGATTGTTCTTATCAGGAATCAAGTTTTGTGGGTTTTTGTCTTTATTCATCCAAACAGTGTTCCAAGGGACACCAAATTTCAGCACGTCAAAGTACCATTTCAGGGCGAGCGAGGTATCAATAATAAACTTGGGAATAGCTAGAATATTAATAAATCCTGCCTTCGGATCAATTACGTTCACTTGTATCTTGCGATTGATAGAAGGTGCATGCTTCATAATGGATTTGATAGCAGAAATACCTGCAAATGAAGATCCCACAACTAATAACTTTATTGGATTAGACATTTGTGAAAATGGGGCATCGAAAAACTCCGTTTACATGCAGGTTAAAAACTACAAATAACAAGTAGGCCCAAATGGGTTGGAAATTCTAAAAAAAAAGATCTCCTGAAAATGTTTGAATTTATTGGTGAATTCTGCAAAAAGAAGTTTTCATGGAACGTCGAATTCATTTGATGTTGAAAACTTGGAAAACCTTGATCTATAAGTAATTAAACAGTCATTCAGATGAAGGTGCATATATTTAGAAAAAAAAAAGAAAAAATTTGAGACGCGGCCTTAAAAGAAAAAATAAAAATAATATGTCGGAGATATTCTAGATAACAATTTTTCTTATTGTATATCCGCGTGGTATCCTATTAATGTCCTTCAAAAAATACTGTAAGAATACTCAACACTGGATTGGAAAAAACAAAACACTACTCAAGATCGAAAATAACAATACATAGATATGTGGAGTATTAATCGTTGAATTCAGGAAGAATCACAATCCATCTCCAATGATATTCTTTTAAATTTACAAACAGGTTGTGCTTACAAAATCAATAAGATGTTAATTCATTCATTCATTCACCATAATGGTTTAAAGCACTATATATATAAAATGCTATTGAGCTAGGAATCTAGCTTGAGACTTTCAGCTTGACAAAGTCAGAAGTTTTGCAAAGTTAAAATGGAACAGCGTCATAATGCACAGAAACTTTAGCATCCTCGTTATGACATTCAACATCCATTTTCACCTTGAACTTGTTACCAGAAGTGCTGACATGCTCGTTTTCATCTTCATAGAGCCACAACAACTTATCAAAAGCATCAATTTTATCGACATTGCGCAAGTGAGTTGGCTCCTTGAATACCGAACTATTTTCTTGCTCAACTATATCATGCATTAAGTGACGATTCACATGCTGACTCAAGTGTCTTACAAACTTTTTATTGTTCTTGTTCATCGAGATCTTTATTTTCTCTGGATCGTTATGGCAACTTTGCATGACGAATGGAGGATAATAGTTCAAAGTAGCGTGAACCTCATTATCATAATCATCCAAGGACTCCATCTTTAGGAAATTCTGGAACGAATCTAAGTCTTCAAATTCTCTTAACTTCTTGTTCTTCATGTTTTTGTTGTTCTTTGACTTCTTTCCCTTCTTACCCTTTTTTAGAAGATCAGGGTTTTCGGATTCAGCCATGGTTTTTTCAATAACTGATAAGATATCTGTCATGGTGGATTAGTGTATTAAGAGTTTGATAATTTTGCTATAAGCAGCCAAAAAGGATGATATAATATTTGAAATTAGAAAAATGTAAATAGTATAATAAAAAGCAACTAGTGATTTGTTGATGGTATATAAAAAACGTAAACATGAAATATCAGAAACCTACCAAATGGTTGAAATTAAGAATTTGTTCGTGTATTTATACTTCTATTTACAATGGTGGCTTAGTATTAGATTCAAATACACCGTATAGTTTAACGGAAGAGTATTGTGACTGTGGTGACTGCAAACTCATACAAGATAATGTGATTTGGTATGTGTAAGAGCATCGAGAGTTAACCAAATCACATTGTTGCTGGTTGGGGTATGGATTGGCGTTACTGGGTGCACGTACAGGGCACGTCTGGATGTCTCAATCTGGGCATGTGTGCCTACATTTTTTCCCCAGTCATCGGATACCCATAAACTATAAAATTGCACATCACAGTGTACAACAATAGATCATAGATTTGTGACAGGCAAAGTTGGTAAACATCTCTCGTTCTGGCGTTGCTTTTTGAAGTGGAGAGATGATCAACCTTTTTGCTGTGACTTAAGCATCACAATGCATTGGTGTGTGATCATTTGTTTACGGTGCGCGCGCTCAGCATGCTGATAGCCTGCCGTTGTTTCTTGGATCACAGGCAGGGCAAAAAAGAAAAAATTGACCCAGCAGCCAATATAATCGAATATTCGAGTATCAGTACTGGCAGCATAACCCACTCTGATAGCCCAACAGCAATTGAGCCATACTCAATCTGCATTGAAAGCTAATATTGAAAACATTATCACACATAACGTTATTATACATCTTCTTCTTGAAACTATTGTTAGAATTGTTGAGAAACAGGAGAATTTAGTATTTTATAGGTATAAAGCGAAGTCATATATAGCAAGTAAAACCATAGCAAATATTCTATCCGCTCAGATACCCCAATCCTCTTAGATTCTGATCACTACTTGTACATTCACACAATTCATCAAAGATACTGTATCTGAAGATAGCCGAAGAAGAATATAAAGGCATTGGTGCATATAGAAACCTTATACGAATATACTCTGCAGCACAATGTCCATAGATTGGCTATCGAAAAATCCCCAGTTTTCTCCACAATCCCTGTTGAGTGCAGAAAACTTGCCATTTCTTCCGTTAGATATTCATGAACGGGTCAAGTACATCAGCAAACCGAGAATCAGCTTGAAACTTACTGCAAATTCAACCAATGAGACGATCAGTTTCCACGATGGGAGACTTTACTTGACAAATTCTAGAATCATATTCGTGAATGAGAGCCACGACTTCGTCTTGCTATTGAATAAGAATCTCTTAGAGTTTGGAATCGACAATTCCAGTTGGTTTGGATCCAACAAGTATCGTTTCTTATTCAAACCTAGTTTCGAGAATGCGGGCTTGAATCACATGTACATCTGGTCCTTATCTGTTGCATTCAACGAGGGTGGTATCTTCGAATTTCATGAATGTTTTAAGAAAGTTTACGATGAATACCAAAATGGGGAACAGTTACCTGCATACTCAGATTAATATTTAATATACATAAAACTGCGTTTCTCTATATTTTTTCCCTTGATCTCATTACAATCATTTCGAACTGCTTTCTTTTCAATTCGGTTTCATCCATTTTTCTTCATTTCTTTATTATCTTTATTTCACTTTTTTTTACAGCCTATATTTTGATTTTATATCGCTATCTAATATCTACAGCTGATATTTATTGAAACTTAAAGAATGTTGACCGCTGTGGAATTTTCATATGCGGTAAAATTCTGTTTAGTCATTATCTGCTGTCTTTCTTTTACTATTAATGGAAAATAAGCTTTCGTGTAAAACCGACAAGTATTATTGTAAAAATTGAAGTCGCTAAAAGTAAAAAGTATTATATTCTTTAGAACTTTTGTGCTTCAATAAAATTCAACATATGAGGCACGTCTTCGCTGATAATTTTATTCATGGATAACCTTGCCAAAAACGAAGGAATATAACCACCAGGAGAGTTAGCTGTAGTCATGCTCCAACAAATTTTTGAGGTACTCACCTCAACCGTTTCGATTGAGCAGTATTTTCCAATGACATAATCTTTGCCGAATTTGTTTTTCGTATCGCAATAAGATTCAAAAAGTTTTTCATCTATTGGTACTTGTAATATGTAACTTTTTGTGACTTCACCAGCATCGGTTGTTTCCTTGGAAGATTTAACTATATGAACGAAATTATAAAATATTCTTTTCTTAAGGAAACTTGACCCAAAATTGTAGTATAGTCTGACTAGCATTGTCATTGAGGAATCGTCTTCAGTAGTGCTGGGAAGAATTATATAATCAAAATCCTGTAAATCCTTAATGTATTGCATTTCGTAACTAAAATGGTTCGTTTCGCGTGAATCAAATCCACCAAAGAGATACTTGTCGAAATCATTTACTAATTCATCCTTGTTGATTGCATCATTTTTCAAAGTAATACTTCTATTGTTCCAATACTCTTCATTGATTTCCTTATTCGTGTAGGTTGATACAATCACTTCCTGATTTTTACTTGAATCAGTTTTTGGAGCATACAATGGATAATCTACTGGATACTTGAAGTTTTTACAAAACTGCCAGCTTTTGTCATCCTTGTTGATATTTTGAAATTTCAACTGGCATTCTTCCTTCAATTTTCTTCCAAGATCAGAATAATTCCTAATTGACTTCAACTGTGTTAATGATAAATAAGAACTCATGGTATTTATCTATTATATGATTATACTCAACACTTATCCCTCAGCTGTTTATTACTAACAAGTTATTTTGGTGTTGAATCCAATTAAAAGCAAGTTTACTCAGCATTTGCAGAAAAATTAGTTACGTCAAAAAAAAATGGAAAAATCTTTTAACTTGCTAGAATAACTGAGGGCTGCATGTATATGATTATTTTTCATTTACTAAACAAAAGTGCGACTCTACATGAAAAACTCAAATAATTTTAACATGAGGAAATCTCAATTAGGAAACTAAATATTCGCTGCAAATACTATCTATAATAATCAAATAGATAATAAAAAAGTCATGAATATCATCAAAAAAATCTGCAAGTAAATCATCCATTTTTGTTTTCGGAATTACAAGATCCTTTAAATTTTTAATAGTTGATAATCAATACCTTGATACAACTGTGGCTCAAACAAATATTTATAGTTTTCTGATCGAATAAATGCGCAAATTCATATCTACAAAATTATATCAGATGCAAACAAAAACTAAACCTTTTAAAAATATTCTATCAATCTTAGTTATTTATTTTAATTCATTGTATATATACAAATATGTATTAATCAATTTAACTTTTTTTTTACCTTCCTGTGTCAGGGAAGAAGATCTCGAACAAAAAGAACATAGGTAGCACATGCCAAACATAAAATCATATTGAAGTGAAAAAAAAAATTGTAATTAAACTGCATCTATTATGCATAATACAATATCACTGTGATCTTGCATCGTCATTATTAAACACATCTTCCTCGTCGTCATCTTCTTCATCTATAGCGCTTTCCATATAGTGAGGTTGCCCAGGTGCATGTGGAGGAGCATAATTACCCATGTTTGTGACATACTCATTTGGAATATGCTGCGGTGATTCAAAATAACGATTTGTGTCAAGATTATTCAATATAGGTCTTTGGGAGTGATTGTTGAAGGATGCACGTGGGTCCTGGGCGAGTATTGCAGGTACGCTACCAAATTGCTGCTGATGAAGAGCTTGTTGATCAGAGTCCTGTTGATATTTATATTTAGGAGGGATTGGTGAGGCTGATGCTGCTTTCTCGGAAATTTCAGGAGAAACCGTGGACAGCTGCTGCTTTTTTTTATCGTTTTCATTCATACTTACCAAAATGCTAGCTGCTTCTAACAATTGAACCTGCTGATGTTTTGAGATCAATAGTTTTTTAGTATAATTCCATTCTGCTGTGTGTTCCCAGAGGTGCTTTGCTAATGATGAAATATGTTTGTAGCCCTTTCCGCAGGCTTCACATTTTAACTCTTGCTTCAATCTTCCTGTTTCACCTTCGGATATTCTTCTCACTACAAATTCTCTTGTGAGAAGCGGTACGGAAGCAGAACTATTCTCGCTTGGGGAGCGAGAATGGGTTTTTGTATGTTGGTGCTGTGTTGGTGTTGTATCGATGCTTTCATTGTCATGAGAGATATTCAAAGGATTTTGTGCTGGTGGTATATAATGCTGCTGTTTTTGGTTGTAAATCTGTTGTTGAGGATACTGATAGTGATTTGGGGAAGGAATCACATATGGAGACGTCGAATGATTGGATGAATGTGCTCTTGGACGTGCAGGGATAGTAAACGAGGAACGTCTGCTGGAATTGCTGATGGGTGCGGAGGCAGTGGGGGTATTATTTGGAGCCGGTGCGCTGGGAACAGACACGTTCTGGGCAGGCTGTGGAACAGACACAAAGCTATGGTTTTGTCTGTAGGATGAGGTCATATGGGTGGAGGAGCTATTAGTAAAGAAGACGGTGCAAAAGAAGGAAAAAAGCAGACAAGCTCGAGTATGTAGAAATTTCGGCCACTTTCAAGTATGTACAAAAAGTAGGACAATTTCAAAATAATTTCAGCGGTCAAAAAAAAAGAGCCGGTTTCAGAGTAGAGCTGAGAACAATTCCAGGGAAGGACTTTGGATGCAGATGGGTGGATCGATGGAAGAAACGGAAGACCTCGAAGGGAAAAACGAGCCAAAAAGAATAACGAGAAGCGTTTTCTGGATATTCTAGCGGAATTTGTTCAAGTTCTTTGGCAGATTTGTTTTGGCTCTTTGAAAGACTTGTTTTGGCTCTTTGTGGACTTTATTTAGCTCTTTTTGTTTGGCTTTTGGACAAATTTGTTCTGCTGTGAGGGTTAATCGACAGTAGGTTCCAGAGCATGGTCATTTGGTTTCTGTTAAGAATTTCAAAATTTACTTTGAAAAAAAAAAAAAAAAAAAAAGAAAAAAAAAAAATTATTATTGTGTGAATAGAAAAAAAAATTTTTTTTTTTTTCTGTGTAAAAACTCCAGCTTTCTTGTTTGATTGGCATCAAAAAAGCCTTGTGAGCATCAAACGCCAGTGGCAGGTAACCAGTATCAAGCGTGGATTATAGATATACAGTGAACAATATCAAATGTCAGCAAGAATATCAATTGTAAGCAATAATGGCCAATTGTAGGCAGAAGAAGCCAGTTGATGGCTGCAGCAAGCGCCATCTCTTTGAAATTATAAATTAATAGCAAACAGGACGAGCAAAAACCCAATGACCAATTTTTTTCTCAATTTTTTGATCCAGCCAAAGTTTATCATAAATGTTTGACAATCCCCAATTCAGTGATTTCCCCCAGATACGTCAATGGTTTTTTTCTGAAGGTTGAATGGTTCCAGAACGTTTGTGTTTGCTGACTATCAGGTCTATCTTAATTGCCAAGTGCAAAACTACAGTTTGGGATGAATCATGACACGTGTATCACGTGACTTTAACTATATTTTTTCTTTTTTCTTCCTTTCGGTTTTTCCGTTGCATCTGAAAAATTTATTTCTGATTCATCAGTCTACTGTTTTTTTTTTGTGTTTTTTCTTCATTTCGCCAACTTAAATCACCCAACTCTAAGCAGGAACAAAGTAAAATCAAGAACGAAATATGATGTTTATGAGATGCCATACAAAAAAAAAAAAAAAAAAAAAAAAAAAGACCCCCTACAATAAAAAGCCCTGTAGATCATTCCTGCTTCCCTCATTAACGATCCTGATCCCACTAACGTCCCCAGGACTATCCCTAAGATTAAACTCTTTACTTTTCAGATTAATCAAATGTTCTATTCCTGATACTGGACGAACTGCAGGTTTTCTGATAACCCCCATTCGAAAACCTTTTAGCCTGTTCCGTTTGTCTCCTGTTCACCACACTCTTTCCCAGCGGGTGTTCACGAGTTTCTGCCAAAAGAATCCGCCCAAAAGCTATCTAGGTCTCCTTTCTGACTGTGGTCTTGCGCTTTTACCCTGAATCGTCTCCATTGGCCAATTCTGAGTGTTCTGGTTGTTCCCTCCCCACGCTCAGCTATCCATAAAGACTCTTTTCCATTCTACCGTGGCGTTTCTCCATTCTTTTGCAAAATTTTCTTTTTTTCACTTTAAACCACAATGGAGGTCGTAAATACCGATTCTCCCTCCTCTGGTAACGAGTCTCTCCAAAAAATAGTTGACAGCTTCTCTGCTCTATCCACAGATTCCTCGCTTCCTGACTCTACAACATCATGTGCTTATTGCGATTATGATGAGTCTTCATCTCTTGCAAAGTGTGAAACCTGTTGCAAGTGGTTTTGCAACACTTCCTCCTCTAAGACTGGCGCTTCCCATATCGTAACTCATTGCGTCACTTCTAGACATAACTATATTTCGGTGCATCCTGATTCCAAGCTAAGTGATACAGAATTGGAGTGCTACAATTGCGGCTCTAAAAATATCTTTACTTTGGGTTTCGTAATGGCTAAGGATAATACTGTCGTCATTTTTCTCTGCCGTATGCCTTGCTCTCAAAAAAAAAATTTGAGCTGGGATGTTTCCAATTGGAGACCTTTGATTGATAATAAGAAATTGTTGTCTTGGATTCTTTTTGATTTTCAAATCCCTGAGAAAAAGACAAAACCAGTTTCCTTACTACAATTGAAAAAACTAGAAGATCAATGGAGACTGCAGCACTCTCTTTCAAGCAAGGAAAATGAGAAAATCTCAGGCGAAGATATCAATAAATCCGAGGAGCTGCTTCCACCTATCTTGAACTCATATAGCAATCCTTCAGATTACTATTCGTCTTTTTTAAAATTGATCACCTTAGAAGCAGAACATGATAAAAAGGCAACTGAAGCACAGGCAGTTTCCCACTTAAATGTTCGCTGGTCCCAAAATCGTAACAGATACTGTGCTCATTTTGTGTTGCCAACTTATGAGCATAATCAATTAAGAATTAATGTAGGGGATTATATGGTTTTGCTGCATAAAGATACTAAATTGACAGGTACAATTGTGGGTTTACCAAATTACAAAACTGAGGAAATTATGTTAGAAATAACTAGTCTTCGTAAAAAAAGTAAAATCACCGGAATCACTACAGATTTCACTGCTCAATTTATCTGGAAAGACGTTTCTTTCAAAAGAATGAGAATAGCTTTGAAAAACTTTTCGGAAGACAAAGATTCTCTCTCATTCTATATTTTCAATTGTATCTTGGGTCAGCCTACTCCAAAACTTGAAATCGATTATGGTGAGTTACCAAAAGATTTGAATATCGAAAACTTTGTCAAGCTTAATGAGTCCCAAACTTTTGTCATAAGAAATATTTTAAATAAACCTTTGTCTCTAATTCAGGGACCACCAGGAACCGGTAAAACTGTTACATCTTCCGCTATTATTTATCATCTCCTCAAGCTATCCAAAAATAAAAAAATTTTAGTTTGTGCTCCTTCTAATGTTGCTGTGGACAATTTGGCTGTCAAATTACATGAATTGGGTATAAAGGTTGTGCGAATCTTTTCTAAAAATAGAGAAGAAATTAAAAATCGTGCTGATGATTTAGGTTTGCATTCTCAAGTGAAATCATCTGCAAAAGATGAATTAAAGAAGTTGTTAAACTTAAAAGAAACATTAGCTGAACTCTCTCCTGAGGATAAAGATAAATTAGCAAATCTTGTATACAAAGCGGAGTCAGACATTTTGAAGGATTGTCAAGTTGTTTGCACTACTTGTGTTGGTGCGGGTGATCACCGTTTGAGAAATAGAAAATTTCCTATTGTACTAATAGATGAGTCAACACAGGCATGTGAGCCTGAGGTGTTGATTCCTGTTACTAAAGGAGCGCAGCAGCTTATACTTGTAGGTGATCATAAACAATTGGGTCCTATTGTATTCACTAATAAAGCAGCCAAAGCCGGCTTAAAATCCTCTTTATTCGAAAGATTAATTCATATGGGTCATATTCCACTTAGATTGGAAGTTCAGTATAGAATGAATCCGAAATTGAGTGAATTCCCAAGTAATATATTTTATAATGGGTCATTACAAAATGGTGTTACAATAAAAGATCGTGCGATCCAAAATAATTTTCCGTGGCCTGCCAGAGATATACCGATGATGTTTTGGTCTCAGTTTGGGAAAGAAGAAGTTTCAGCTAGTGGTGTTTCATATGTTAATCGTTTAGAAGCATCTGCTTGCGAAAAGGCAGTAACAAAATTATTCGACGAAGGTGTTGAGCCGGAACAAATTGGTATAATTACTCCATATGAGGGTCAAAGAGTCTACATAAGTCAGTATATGCTGATGAATAACTCTTCCAAACCCTTTGCTTCCAAATACGAACAAGTGGAGATTCAATCAATTGATGCCTTCCAAGGACGTGAAAAAGATTACATTATCTTATCTTGTGTTCGTAGTAATGACAATCAAACGATTGGATTTCTCCATGACCGTAGAAGATTGAACGTTGCATTAACTAGAGCAAAATTCGGTTTAATTATTCTAGGTTCTCCAACAGGTTTATCAAGACACTGGGTTTGGAATAAGTTACTTGTGCATTATAGAAAAAACGGCTGTTTAGTTGAAGGTACTTTGGGTAATTTGAAGCCTTGTAATGTTCATTTGCCTAATTTGAATTTCCACAATGATTTCAGAAAGTTACCTATGGTTGCTGTTGATGATAAGGAGGACTTCCCAAAAAACTATAATCGAGCAACTTCTATTGCAAGCGAGATCGATGTTGCGGATCTGGAGGATGATGATGCTGTTAACACTGAGGTTAAAGATGATCTGAAAAAAATCAAATCGAAATCGAATAAAAGTAGAAAAAAAATTCCAAAAGAAGAACTTTTCAGTATTTCCAGCAATAAACCCACCCAAAAACTGATACCTACAGCCAGCAACAATGACATTGGCGGCGCACACATGACACAACCTTCTCTTGTACAGCATTCGGTATCTTATGGTATGCCTAAGGCTCCGTCAGCTTCTTCTTATGGTGCTCCCACTTTTCCCCCATCTAATCCACAGATTCCACCGGGAAATGCGTTTTTCAATGGTTTTAATGGACAGCCCGCTGTAGTTAATAACGGATGGTATAAAGGCCCTCCTCCTGCATTTAACACATATAATAACGGCCCTTACAACACTTATCCTTACTTCAATGGGACAAGCGGCTTCAATAATGCTAACTCCACCAACGGCTGGTGGGGCTCTGGATGGTGAACAATTCGTTTTTGGAAAGGCTCTTCATCAAGCTATGCATATATTGGAACTTTTTTCGTTAATTAACTTTGCTACTCCACTTAACCATTATTAGTGTATATATGCTGTTTCAGCAGTGTTTGCTCGATTGTTAAATTTCCTTTTTTTTGCTTTTTCCGAAAGCTTCAACCCTATATCATCAAAGTGTTAATTTCCGGTTTAAAGAAATGGTGAAATTGATCTTAAAGTAAGATGCATGTTCCTCAATAGTTCGTAAGCTCATCGTATTTTCAAGAATCTATAATTAATGTACAATGCTGCAGCATGCAGATATCCAGATCGATTATGAGCGCTGAATGTTTAGTACTTCAAAAATAGCAAAACAAAACACGAATATTTAAACAAAGTTACCTATGCATACACAAAAATGCGCAAGCTGTTTAAATTGTTTGCAAACCGTTAACTTCGTCTTATTTGGCTACCTAATCCCCGAAAAACGTTTGATTAAACCAAATCAAGTTTACATTCATGGCAATTTTAGTTGTTATCTAGAACGAGTGTGTGTGTGAATAGAACACTAATTATATCAGCTATATTAGGTACTTGTTTGAGTCAAATACTTTTAGAAGGATTTTGGTTTTAGTTCAAAATTTACCGTATCAGTCCATGCTAATGCTTTAACAATACAAGACAATTGCTTCAATACAGTATTAATATAAAAACGTTTAATGAAGATAGAGACAAACATTAACGGCATGGCTGAGCAGCATAGTTATCATAATTATAAACTCAATAACCCTTTTCATTACAACAGTAGTGCGACGGGGCAGGAGATCTCGGAAGTAGACTCTACTCCAAACATTGATTCAGATAAAGATGAACAATTAAATAAGTTTTCTCAATACTTAGATTTTGATTCCATACTGGAAAATCATATTGCAATTGCTGATTCTGTTTTAGCGAGGGTCAGAATCTTAATCAAAGAGGTAGCATCACCTAGTACTAATATCTCAGTATTAGAATCAAACCAAAATTATTCCATTGCACAAAAGTCTTTACTTCAGTTAGCTGGTGTGAAAAGCATTGTTCCTTATATTATATGCTCCTTTGTCGAGTACTTGGAAAGAATCAACATTCAAGATAAGTATGCGTATATAGCTGCTCGAAATGAAGAATCGATCAATCAAATATATGTGCTTTTATTTCTTTTATCAGGTTTTGTTGATGCCAGTTGGCGTATTAAAGAAAAACAAATAATCTCTAGATTAGACAAAAATGACCTACGAGCAATTGAAGATACAGATAAGTCATTTCCACACAAGGTTTCTGCAGACCCACTCGATGCCACACTTGTCATGAAAATGACGAGAGTCTTAATCAAATTCAAATCTTTAAAAAAATGTATAAATATGATCCGTCAGCTTAACAACACGCCTTCATATCCTGATCTCACGTATGCCGATCAAACAATAGTTGGAATTGACGCAAATATTGATGTAATTGCCAATTATTTCAGTTCTGCTTCGCCTTCAGGTTATAGTAAAACGACTGAACTTGCTGTTGCACACAATGAAAGCATTTCAAATTACGATATTCTTGGGTATTTAGAACTTCTTCAGTTCATTAATTTATCAGAATCCACTTTAGAAAAAGAATTCAGGCTATTGGTAAATTTCACAGGAATGTTAAAAAATATCTATATCCTTCATATCCATTCTACCTTTTTTACCACCTCGTTGGTAAATTATGCGATTGGTCATCCAAAAGAATTTATAGATACTATTGCATTATCTCAAGTTGGAAAAATTGGAGACATTTATTTCGAAAAGATTTATGGTAAATACAAAGCTTCTGCTTCTAATGAAAGAAGATTTTACATGAGAGCTATTGCATGCAGTCTAGTTTTAATGCCCAAACAATTCGAAATTTTTCTGAATACAGAAGAAAAATCAATAACGAAAGTTTCAAACAAAAAACAGAAATTATTACATAATCTCGTTAGAAATCTTAGTGTTCGTGAAAACATAATGCCAACTCTAGAATTTTTTCTTTTTGTATTCAATATTGCTTCCTTGATTTTGCAATATGACAAGCTTCATCCTATAGTAGTTTTTGCTAAGAAATACGTATTATCCGTTTACAATGTGTTAGATCCTTCAAATATATCAGAATTTATGAAAACCGTTTTTCTATATGACCTTGATGAAATGAAAATAGAATTTCATGCTTTAGCCATGGTTTTAACTCCCGAATTAATTGAACCAAAGGTCATTACTATTATTGCTAATCCTGATATTTCATTGCCTTTTTTTCATATTATTACTTCTTCCATAGCAAGTTTGCTAACAAAGCCATATCATAGACAAAGAACTTATAAACTTATAGAGACTGTATCCATTACCTTAAGAGATCATTGTGGAAGATTGTCAAAAATAGTAGGGGCAACAACACAGGAATATACAGATTTTTTGCAGGAAAATCAGTGGAAGTTTGATTCACCAAAATCTGAAACACTTAGAACGCAAGATAAACAAATTTTGTTGAAGAGTGATGGTTCTGTTAATGGTAAAGAAACAACTGATCCTTCTGGTAAACACAGCACTAATGAAGAGAACATTACTGCAAAATCAGAAAAAGTTAATGGATCTGGTGACAATGATTCATTCAAAGAAAAAAGTAGCTCGGAGAATAGTTCAGACCCTAAAAAACAGTCGAATTTGGTAAGTCAATCATCTAATAGTTACCCATTCAAAATGCAAAACAATAACGATGAAAAACTCAAAATCTCTAATAAACCAAAGAAAGTTTCTTCAGCAGCATCTTCATCCAGAATTTCTTTTTTCGGCCCATTTCATAGAAGACCATCTAGTCGTTTTGCAATCAAACAGAATTCCAGTACATCTAAAGGATCTTTGCCTATACTTTCAACTGCTGTTAAAGATAAAAGCACTGCGCTGAAGAGCAAAACTTTCGAAAATCCATACAAAAAGTATTCAAGTGCCGAAAGAAACGAAATGATTAACAGTGCTTTCAATAGTGAAAGTATAATGAATGCTTCTGCAGATGCAATAAATATGGATAATGGCTATAGTAAAGCAAATATTAAAACATCACCCACAACGGCATCAACATTTTCAAATAACAGTGCTAAAAACACAGAAAATATAAGTCTCATTGATTCGCAAACAGGGGTTTCTACTTCCTCACGAAAATCTATTTCAGTGTCTTCTAATAATTCGTATGGTACATCTACTGAACCTCATCGTGGATCCAATGTAAAAAAGCTATCAGATACCAAGCAGTTGAACATGATTTACATGAATAGGGTTGGTAATAATGCTTATTTATCCAGAGAAATTTTGAAACTCCTATTTCAAATTTTCCAGAACTTTCCATCATTCTTTTTTAGATTACCTGGTATTTATGAAGAATCGACGAATGGAGGACGATCCAATCTTCTGACTACTACAAATCAAAAGAAGGAAAATTCTTTGATGAAAGAAGTGAAAAAGACTCAAATCGTTATTGCGGAAATGAAAAGAATTTTGGATCCAATATTAATTTCGATGGCCGATAATGATGCCAAATTATCAGAATGCTCTAGGAGTTTAATTATCAGGATTCTAGATGCTGACGAAAATACAAATCTAAGTAATTATATTGCTCTATTTTCATCCTGCTATATTCAATCAGGCTTTGTCAATATCTCCTTGAGAGCAATGCTCTCAGATAGCAAGTTTTTAGAAGCCCAGTCAGTTATTGCTTTGCTAGTTTCTAAAAGGCATGAACTTTTGGAAAGAATTAAAAATGTTGACTATTTGTTCGATAAAATAGGTGATGAAGGTCAGCAGCTTTACAAGAACGCTATAAGTGATCTAGAAAAATTAATTCTTGTGAGCCTTTGCACTCCTGGTATTGAATTTTTTAAATATTTGAAGGCAAACTGTTTATTAATCAGTAATGAATTAAAAGTAAAAGGTTTTTATATGTCCAAGTTTAAAAAGTTGATTAATTACAAATTTTTGGACAATATTGCGAATGAGAATTACTACGTAAGTAGTCAAGTTGGGTTACAAAAGCGAATAAGAGGTAAGCTTTTGGAATATTTTGAAAGTTACTCGACAGGCATGCTTAATGCGATAGATATTTGTTACCAAAGATGGTCTGATGTGTATTTCCAGAGATCTAATATGAATTTGATTACAAACGCCGAATTTAGAAATTACGCTAAATTCCTTGCAGTAGTAATGGGCGGTTTCGGGAAGTACCAGCCTTCATTCAACGGTTTGTGGTTTAGTGAGAAACAAGAAATTCTAAAAACTTTTGTGTCCAGTCAATATAAGCTCCTAAATTCAGGTGGTTTTATGGATAGGCAGTTTGCTACTGAGCTATTTAGTAATGAACTTCACCCTAATTCCTACAAACTCTTCATTGACAGAGTTTCAGAGAAGGTAAATGGGCTAATAGAATTGAAGAAGAAGCCAACTCTAGGGACAAACAATATAGCTGCAGGATGTGAGCCATTAACCAACAAGGATATTATTTTATTAGACTCTTATCTAACTATTTTTATTGGATTTTTGAATTTAAGTAAATCAACCATAAATTATGAACTAAATGCCAGTATGAGATTAATGGCATCAAAATATGCAAATTTGCTAAAAGGTCCAATCATAAGTTCTTCCTATATAAAAGTGGCTGAGGAAAATAACAACATGCATGTTATAAGATTAAAAATTAGAACGTGTAAGTTCTATCAGAAATTTACAGAAACTTATGATAATGTAATTGATCAAACATGTTCAGTTAAATGGAGAAATGAAGCCATTAATTTGATCACTAGATGGTTGGATGTTGTTTGCTTTGGTGCTAATGTCATCACGGATTACAATATTTTTACGTTCGGTGACTCAGATCTCTCCATTATCAAAAAAGAAATAGATATGTTTTCATATTATGATTTGACTCTTGAAGCTCTCAAAGCTGTTGGTAGTTTGTTTAAAAACACTCAAATATTTATGTTTGAATGTTACTATAAAACAGAAGTGACACAAATTAGATCCGTAATATTTAACAACTACTTCAATCTATTCTCTCGAATTTTGGAAAGCTGCTTGTCACGTACAGTCATGTCAGGTGTAGCTCCTTCTCCTGTGGAAAGAAAAATTGAGCAAATCAAGGACGAAGTAATTTTAGTAATCAGCAACATGCTTGAACCAAACTATGATATAGGCCTTGATAAAGTTTTACATTTGTCCTTACATTCTGATGCGAAAGTCAAACACGCCTTCCTTATTGTTTTTACAAATATAATTGAGAATATTGAAAAATCTAGAATCAGCAAAAACAAAGATTTTGAGAGAAATTCATTTTTGGAAATTTCTGAACTTTTAACCAACACGGATTTATTGTTAGCTATGATTAAATGCAAGCATTTTGATAACGATATTTATCCGGACATCTTTTTCAAAATAATTATGGCATCAAATCGAGCTATCAAAACTATGTCTGAGTTGTTTGAATATGAAGTGTATATGTGCAAAGAAAATACATTGGTAAATGTATTGCGAAAGAATTCTGTTCCTGCGAAGATAATGTCTTTATATGCCAAAGATATTGGTAAGGAATATTTAATTGAATTATTAAGACCAATTATAAAAGAAATAGTAGAGGATGAAAACATCGTTCAGTACTCAGATTCCCAATGGGACAGTATTTATCTACAGAAGGATACTGAATACAGTGAATCTAATGGAATAAATCTTCTTTTTGATTATTTGAAAGTTTTAGTGAAAACAATCTGTGATTCAGTTGAGAATGTACCTAGTGAGATTAAAATTTTATGTGCACATATCAGACAGATTGTCTTGAGAAAACTTGACAATGAGAAAGTTTCATCGTTAGTATTGAGCTCATTTTTATTTTTGCGATTTATTTGTCCAGTTCTCGTCGGTCCTGAAAGAGAAGGTATAATTCTGAATCCTCCTAGAAAAGAGGTGAAAAGGTTTCTTTTGGCTTTAGCGAAACTATTGCAAAATATTGCAAATGATTCTTTGAAAGGCTATTCTCAATCAAACCAACATGAAATATTATTAGAGGCTAAGGAGGATCTTTTCAATTTTTTGTCCCTGGTTTCGGACGAAGATAAAGCAAAAAGTTGTACAGTTTCTACCAAGGAGAGGTATATATTTTCCAAAGAAACTTTCTCAGAAATATATTCATTTATTGTTACCAAAAATACTGAGATTTTCCTCAATATTCTTTACCATGATGGCTGGCGAAAATCTTCAGTTAAAAAATTAATCAGCGATTGTCTTGGAGCTGAAAAAATCTTCAGTAATCTTGGCCATGATTATGTTTGCTATGGGCATCATATGCCAGAGTTCATCAAAAATAACAAAGATACGTATCCTGAACTTTATGATCTTTTTATTAGATATCGAGATGAGATTTATGAAGATTTGATAAATAAACCATTTATCTCGCACTCATACTTTAGAGATGGTACTTTTTTTATCTGTATCTCCATGAAGTATATGAAAGAGGTTATAGAATATGATTCTGATGTGCTCGTATTTAGAGCTATCCAGGTGTGTCAGGCTAAGTGGCATCAACCTTTCAGGATTTTATTCGATTTTTCATCATGTAATGAGAGGGCTTTGAATAAATATAAACAATTTAATATCTTATTCAATGAGTATTGCAAAGATTTTTGGGATGAATGTTCCTCCATAAGTTTTTACAATATCAGTGATGTTGCTCTTCCATTTATTCAATCATTGGTGAACCATATAATGACCAAAGTGCCTCAAAACAGTGCAAGTATAGGTTTTTTCACACCTTTTGATGATTATAACTTACTTAAATCTATAGGAATTCCAGAGACATCACTTGATAATGTTAAAGCTGCCCAGCCGACCATTGACTGTTTAATGTTTTCCGAAGTTAAGAAAAAATACATTCCTTTCATAATAAGATTTGCTAAAGAGTATATATACTGGAGTGATGAAGAGGCTTCTATTACAGCGGAGGGAAAACAGTATAAAATTAGAGTAACAACTACCTCCAAGTCAAGTGACTGGATTGATTTCAAAGAGGAAGATTATATAAAAAATGATGGGTCAGAGTTCAAGGTTTCAGTAAATGGATTTGATGCAATTTATTTATCATTCGCCAAAAAGTCCATCATCATGAAAAATTTGGTTCTAGCGCAACTTGATAATGATATGCCCTCCATATCTACAGATCCAATTTCCTCCAAGAAACTAATGGCGTCAGAAGATTCCTTTTTAGGATCTATGTTAGCTGTTGTATTATCAAATATGTTTTCGAATTCTGAAGAAGTTAGAAATGTCGCTTATAAATTATTGGCTTTACTTATAAGCTCGTATAAATTGAGAACTAATAATACAATTTCAGCTAAAGGTGCAACATTTCCTAAGGATTTCATTTCATTCATTTTAGAAGTTGGTGAAACAATATGTATGAATCACCCAGAGTTCACTGGTGATTTCATTTATACTATTACAGAGGGGTATGAAACCTCTGAAAGTAAATATGGTTGTATGATGTTACTTTCGCTTAACATTTCTAATATACATGATTATTTCATGAAAGAGAATAACAAGCATAAAATAAAAGAAATCATTCATCATTTTTTAAGCAAAATTCCAGAAGATACAGAGCCTTTGATGTTAACCTTCAAACTATTTATTTGGAAAAATATTGTGAACGATCCAAACCTAATAGGAGTAGCTGTTAAGGATATTATAAATGAAGCTATTAAAAGAGAAATTCAGGGCAGAGGTTGGGAAAACATCATATCAATTATCTCGTACTTTCCAACTGTTGAAGTCTATAAATTGATAATTGATGAATTAAAAACTCTTATTGAATGCTTTAATGATAATTCCAACCGACAAATCATGTTAAATATTACTTGGATTAAAGCACGTATATTAGCTAAAAGCTGTGAATCATTATCCTTCGATTCATTGATTCTTGTTGAGAATTTTTTCTCCGATATTTGCTTTGTTGTTTCTATGCTAGTTAATATTGGTCCTTATGAGTTGAAAAAATCTATAAGAAATTTGATAATCAATGTGTTGAGGGCATTTTTGGATAAACCAGATCTTAGCCAAGAATTACATGATTTTATATTCAAAACCATTAATCAGTTTTCGAATCCTAGTTCCAAAATTACATTTGGCTTGGTCAAGTCCAAATTTGAGTATTATAACGTTTTGTCAAATAGAGCGGACCAAATTCCGGGTATTTATGATCATTTAGAGAGTTTTTGTTATATTTTATTAAACTTTATGGATTTACATCCGCCAGATATCAAAGTTCTGTTAAAACTGAAATGGTATAGTTATTCACTAGATGTTTCAAGAAGTGAAAATGGTCCATTACAAGGTAGAGGTGTTTTAGTGTCCTCTATTATATTAGGAATTTCTTTGAATGATGAAGTACTTTATGAATTTATCAAGGGATTTTATGCGTATGCTCGAACCAATTTTTCAAATTTTGAGGTGTTTTTGTGTTACTTCATGGCATTTTCCAATTTCAGCAAATCTTTAAAAAAAGAGTCTTCATTTATGAAAGTTTTCTTTTTCATTGCCACAGAATATTGTTTGTTAGAGAATAATGCAATTTTCATGATATGTATTTCCTTTTTAAAGAATAACATTCAGAGAATGCTTACAACAGGTTTTTTATCAGAGTATGGAACGTTCGCGGATACAGTTTCGTCAACTTGGGAAGAATTCAGGGCATTTGCTGATGTTTTGGACCCATATTTTGAAGTTAGCTTTTCCGACGAGTACTTTGATCAAGTTTTGCTAGCGCTTATCATAAGATGCATGAAGATTTCTTATATTAAAAGGATCAGTTTTGAGTTTCTTGATTTGATGTTTGAAGTTCGTTTTGGTCATGATATAGAATATTCAAAGATTCCAGAGGATGTTGATACTACAATTTTTTATAGTAAGGCATTATGCTACTTAGCACTAACCTATATTGTTGAACCATTCAACAGATGCGATGAAGTGATGAAAAAGTATGAATTAGACAATACTACCTTGATACTTGGTGAAATTCCAGTGCCTAAGTTGTTGGTTGAATTTTTTGCAAAGGGAGATGAAACTTCTTTTTTCACTTTGTATCAAATCTCCATTTTTTATGAGCTGTCACAATCAAATGAATACACCAAAATCAAATATCTTGTTTTGTTGAATGCTTTGAAAGACAAATGTCCTGAATTGGTTCTATATGGTTTTTGTATTATAAATGATGACTTAATGAAGGATATTGATTCAACGGGAACCGTCGCCCTATTGGAACAAGCATACAAGTTGATAGAGTTTGTCAGTCCAAATCCATTAATTGACACACCCAACGTACTAATTGAAAAGTACAACAACACCTTCAAGAAAAAGAACTTGATTGGCATTCAGAAGCTAACTTTTTCCAAGGATGATCCTTTGAGTATACAAGAGATGGATAAAATAAACCATCATAAGCTCAAACACGCCGCTATGAGTTACTTTTCTTACATAATTGCGAACTACAATCCCTGCGACTCGGCCAAAAACACTCAAGACTGATATTTATGTTTATTTGCTTTGTTTCAGAACTACTCAGAAACTATTCACTTCTCTCTCTCTCTCTTTCATAACTCAGTTTTACATAAATTTTATACTTAATACACCAAAAGCTAATTTTTGCAAAAAGCTACTCTTTACAAAAAGCCAATGTTTACTTCAAGGCCAAGTCACAAAAATCAATCTGTCAGCTTATTCATGATATCTGATGTCTTGTGACCCTACAAACCATAATTCTGCTTAAGTGGTGGTACTTTTGTTCACTGTAATTTTTTTTTTTTGTTTGATAGTTTTTCACTTGGCGATGAGATGAGTTCAAAATGCAACGCACCACATAATCTGATGAACAATGCTTGGGTGAAAAAAAAAATTTTAGACACAATTTTCAACTTGGAGATTATTTTTTTTCTCAGAGATTCTGAAATTTCACTCGAGAAAATTGAAGATGGAATTAGGTTGATAACGAGTTCACTGAAAATTGCTTACCATTTCCATAAAGCTGGTAAAATCCATAAATCATTGATACGTTTATTCTAAGTAATAAAAGTGGAACCAGAGTATCAATTTAGAAGCTCAGTGGACTGCCTTGTTATTGTTGGTTTTTAGTTACTTGTCTCTTGAATGCACAAAGCTTGCTAATTTCGAATTAGGTTTTTGCTCATTCCTATACAGACGGTTTCTGTTCATTCCTACACAGGCTCAAAAAGAATGCCAAACTTCAATAATAGGTACTCGTCCTCTAAACAAATGGACACAGTTCCATTCATGTACCAATATGAGATGATAAACAAAATAAGAAAAAAGCAAAAAGTGGCAGGAAACGCCAGCATCAGAAGTATGCCTAATAAATCATCGTATCGCGGACCATCTGATATTTATAAACCACAGGCACACTACTACAACAGATACGATTCCGACCAGAACCATGACAAAGGTATGGCAAAACCATATTATCCTGATTACTCGAGAAATCACCATGGCCAATATTACAACGGTAACAAGAACTGCCAAATAGGATACTTACAACAAAATAATAATAATAATAATAACATGGTTGGTATGAATCAGCTGAAATCCTACATGAGACCTCAGTCTATCCAGTTTCATCAATATAATAATAGACTGCAGCAGCTGAATTACAGAAATCAGGAATTAATGCACAATAATCTTAATAAGCCTGGGTTCATGCAACAAAATGTGATTCCTGGGAACGTTCAACCTAGTTTATCCCTAAATGCGCTAGAAAGATCTGCACCAAGTCCTATTAGCTTGGATATGATATTAGATAAGCAGCTGGACAAAATTTTAACAAATAATATCAGTTTGCCAGATCTTTCTGCAACCTCATCCGTTTCATCAAATGTGCACTCTTCAAGCTCAGGGGTGTCGGACACATCCAACAAAATTTCAAATATCGCAAATTTTGATATAAATTTTGATCCTTTTGCCAATAATGGTCCCTCAATTCATAGCACAATGAATAATGTCAATGTTAACAGCAACTTCACTAAAGGTTCATCCTTGAGCAGTTTTGAGAAAAATAATCATGCCTCCTCAATGATTAATGGTATAGGTGGAAATAATTACATAAATCCAATAAGTGATAACATAAACCCACTCATTTCCCATGATTCTTCAAAGCTACCTACTTTAAATGGTGTTATGGATAACAACATCCCCGCTATTCATGATAGCAGCATTCACAAAAATATCGGCTTTGACTCGAAATCATTAATTAATCAGTCAACAACAGAGTCTTCTGAGTTTCCTGAAAGTTCTTTACTATATAATGATTCTTCGTTATTATTTTCCAAAACCTCGCTGGCATCTATTTGGGGATCCGATGGTAGATCCCTGTCTAATGGCTTTCCATATACATCTGGCAGTCGCTTAATTAATACATCAGAATCCTTGAATAATACAAACAATAATAAGCCCTTGTCATCATTCACCCCATTAGCATATAATTCATCCATCACTAACGATAAGATTGATATGTATGGAGGCCTTACCAATACTGATGTTGGAGGTTTCTCTGGAGTCAATAAAAGTTCATCTATCTTATTGAACAGTTCTAGTCAATTTCCTCCGATAACAAATCCACACACTCCACACAATAACGACGAATTTTCCAATCTGATGAGCTCATCAAGCTTTTTCTAAACTATTACTAAGGATCTATCAAATTGTTTATTGCTTTTTTATGTATACTACTAATCTGGATCTCTTGTGCATGAATCACAGCTACAAAGTGTTAATTTTTTATATATTTTTATTTTATTTTTTATTTTTTATTCAAATAGTTGGGAAGAAAAAAATGGAAGTATTTCTTGGTTGTTTTAAAAACATGTTTCAAGGTTCAAGAAAACGAACACTGTAGTCAATTATATCTCAATATCGAAATTATTTGTCTCGAAGCTCAAAAGTCGTCGGTAACACAGCCCTTTGAGGCATCGGTAACAAGTGCAGTATATTTAGCCAATGTACCTCTGGTGTATCTTGGAGCAGGCTTTACCCACTTCTTCTTTCTTTCTATCAAAGTTTGTTCATCAACTAACAAATCAAGTTTATTATTTTCTGCATCAATAACGATAACATCACCATCTTCAACTAAACCAATTGGACCACCTTCAGCTGCTTCTGGAACAATATGACCTATCAAAAATCCATGGGAACCACCACTGAATCTACCATCAGTTAACAAAGCTACATCTTGACCTAAACCGTAACCCATTAAAGCACTAGATGGTTTCAACATTTCAGGCATACCTGGACCACCCTTTGGACCTTCGTATCTGATAATGACCACGGTTTTTTCTCCCTTTTTGATTTCGCCATTTTCTAAAGCCTTGATAAAGGAGCTCTCATCATTGAAAACTCTTGATTTTCCCTTGAAATAAGTACCTTCTTTACCAGTGATCTTACCAACAGAACCGCCTGGAGCCAAGGAACCGTATAAAATTTGTAAGTGACCAGTGGTTTTGATTGGTTTATTAAATGGTCTGATGATGTCTTGTTCAATTGCAGTGATATCTACAGCATTACTGACGTTTTCTTTCAAGGTCTTACCAGTAACAGTCAAAAGGTCACCTTCTAAGTAACCAGCACTTAACAAATATTTCATAACTGCTTGAGTACCACCAATACCGACTAAGTCGGCCATAACGTATTTACCAGAAGGTTTCAAATCACCCAACAAAGGAGTCTTGTCAGAAATCTTTTGGAAATCATCAATTGATAATTCGACATTACAAGAGTGAGCAATAGCAATCAAGTGAAGAATGGCATTAGTAGAACCACCAGTGGCCACAATATAAGTAATGGCATTGAGGAAAGCTTGTCTTGTCATGATGTCTTTTGGCTTAATGTCCAAAGCAATGGCTTTTTTGATAGCCTCACCGACATTTTCACATTCAGCAATCTTTTCTTTGCTAACAGCTGGGAAAGCAGAAGAATTAGGAAGGGTCATACCTAATACTTCAGCAGCAGAAGCCATAGAATTAGCAGTGTACATACCACCACAAGATCCTGGACCTGGACAAGCGTGAGAAACGACATCTTTTCTTTCTTCTTCTGAAATTTGGTTGGAAATATACTGTCCATAAGATTGGAAAGCAGCAACCAATTCGATTTTTTTATCCTTAAAAGAGCCACAAGTACCTTTTCCTGGTAAGATGGTACCACCATAAACCATGATGGAAGGTCTATTGTGACGAGCCATGCCGATCAAAACACCAGGCATGTTCTTATCGCAACTTGGAATACCAATATTAGCGTCATAATGTTGGGCATTCATGATGGTTTCAAAACTGTCAGCGATAATTTCTCTGGATTGCAAAGAGTATCTCATACCAGTTGTACCCATTGAGATACCGTCAGAAACACCAATGGTGTTAAATCTCATGGCCTTCAATCCTGATTTTTCAACGGAATCGGAACATAACTTGTTGAGTTCCATCAAATGCATGTTACATGGGTTACCACTCCACCAACAGGATCCAACACCGACTTGACCTTTGGAGAAGTCGTCTTCCTTGAAACCAGTTGCGTACAACATGGCCTGGGAAGCCCCCTGCGACTTGGAAGACGTTACAGTGGACGAGTATTTATTGAATTTCTTTGCATCTTTGAGTGCCCTCGAGGTTGACAAATATCTCTTGAACATTTTGTTAACTATTCTATACCAAACAAATTGTTAGCTACTATATTAAACTGTTAGGCTATCAAACTTAAGTAGAGGTTCAATAATGTATGTGTTTGCTAGTGCATGAAGAGTAGTAAGAACAAAGAGTAAAAGATAGAAACATTCTTGTAGATTCTTACAACCATACAACAATGTGTATGTTTTTTCAATTGAGGTTTCAATGGCATGATGAATCATCCTTGAGAATAATTTTTCACTCATACAAAACCTACGAAAAAAAAAAATCATCAAAAGAAACCGGAAACGGCTGCACCAGATGCTTCGATGAAAAAAATACGCCGCTCCGGCCATAAATGAGCAGCCAATGATATAGTCAGAATTAATAATAAGCTAACAATTTGTAAATTGTGGATCAGATTCAAATACTGATTTATATCGTTGATTGTTATATGGTGGAGTATAATGGTAGATTTACGCTTACTTTTGAAAGAAATTCGAAGATGTTATATTTATGCTTGTGCTATTGAATTTCATGTTTTCAGGGTCTGCAGATCCAGATTTGAAAATGACAGTTGACATGACTCTTGTCTTCAAATCCAGCTAAATGAGTCTCTTCTTCAAATCCAAGGGACATGAGCCTCTTCTTTTGAGAATTCTTTTCTGTTAAAAACTGATCTTTTTGAAAATTCTCTTCTCAGGAACTTCAAATGTAAATTCGGCAGACTTAGCATAAGCTAATTGATACACAAAACAGTTTCTATGCAAGGCTATTGAGCAAGTATGTGCGCGACTTTGATACACAACTTATTGAATTGAACAGCCATTTTATGACTCGTATAATTTCGCCTCCATGCCATCTGGGGGTGAGACCTTGACAGGCGCCTTTCCAACTTCATCCCAGTTTGTGCTAAGAGTCGTACCATTGCTCTCAACAAATGACTTTTGCATTGCTCTTCTAGTGTTGTCGTCTGCATCCTTGTATATTTGTCTGAAAAGAGCCATCGATGGATCTGCCTCATCATCCTCGTCACCTATGGTTTCATCGTTCAATTCTTTATCCAATTTGTCCCAATCGATCTTCTTTGTAGATGAGCTTGGATAAACTACCTTGTTATCTGCAACATTTTCGGTTTCCATTCCTTCAGCAGGAGTACCGTCGTTAGATCTCTCATTGAGCTTCTTTCCCTCCAATTCTTTCCAAGTTGAAGGTGTCTTTTTTGCCAATATTACTTCCACTTTGGTACCAAAGACCGTGTACGAGCATTCATCTGGAACAATTTCCAGATATAATTTAGGAATACTGTATATATACTCCTTGTTCCCATCCATTTTGAACTTGAAGCTCATTGAATCCTGCTGGAAATATATCTCAAAAGTGTCCTTAGGCACCTTTTTAATGTAGAATGATACAGTAATATTCTTAGATGACTGAAAGAAATCCTTTCTGAGTTGTTCAGGTAAAGGGTAGACCACTGAATCTAAACTATTAGCAGCCACTACTGTTTGAGTTGGAATTTTTATCTGCTTTTCTGATTTCGTTTTATCAACAATTGGTTCCTGGGTTTTTTTGTATGAAGTATTATTTGATTGTTTATTGGAAACTGTTAGAGAAGTCAGAGCAGCATCACTCGACAATTTATTGTTCTTGACTAAAAATTTCTTCTTGAGTTCTGGAACTTTCCCGATTTTTTGCTTGGCTTCTTCTCTGAGCTCTTCGACAATATTATCATCTGCTAACATCAAATCGTTGAAAAATTTCCAAGTTTTCTGATCCCAATGTAGCTTGCTCTCAAGCTGCGCGAACCACATTACCAACTCATTGCTTGGCTGATAGCCAAACTGTTGAGCTAACTTAAGAAACTTCAAGGAATCCTCAAAATGTTTCAACTTGAAATAATTCACTGCCAAACGAAAATACACCTGCGCCGTTTGGTCTTTGGACTTTGTTTCTTCCTTTGCAATGTTCAATGCGAGATATAGATCATGATAGATCGCTAGTTCATATTGCTTCAAACGCTGGCGACAAATCGAGTGTTCTATCAATGTATCGAACTCATTGCCATGAGTTTCCAATGCTTCGTCTAATACAGTCATTGCCACCTCATAATTTCCTTGATCAATGAGATTCTTAGCTTGCATTTTGAATGCCTGAGACATATTCGACACCAGTTCTCTTTCCAAATGAAAAAATCGCTCTTTATTTCACAAAAAAGTTTCTTCAATTGTATTTGCAACTCTTGTTGGTACGATTGATCACCAAATTATGATTCCCATTCAGATATTGACAAGGTAGGTAAGTTCAGGTAAATCTTCAAGATTTGAAGCATTATAACATAAAGCTCGATTTAGGTTATTACATCTTGTAATCTTTACATTACCTCTTTTTTTTCGCAGAAGAAAAGCTTGAAATTTTTGAGATGAGATACATTAAGTTAATAAAAACCAATTTTGTAATCCAAGGTTTGTTTTTCAAATGTATTATTATCAGGATATCTTTGGTATATTCCTATATTTTGCTGAGAATTAAGAAAAAAGGTTTTGAATCAATTTGCTGAGAAGGTAGTGAAACTTTGTGATTAGAACTTTGTGACCTATAATAGATAGTATGGCTACACCAACAACCAAAAAGCATGTGCACACATTAGTGCTCGATGCTCATCCCCTTATTACACAAACATATAGTAACTTATCCAGCTTCGCTGACGAGTTCTATGTTACACCTACTGTTTACAATGAAATTAAGGATCCTAATGCCAGAAAGAACTTGATTATATGGGACACTGTGTTGAAAAAAAGACATCCAAAACCAGAATCAATCCAAAAAGTAGGTGAATTTGCTAGATTAACTGGTGATTATAATGTTTTGAGTAAGAACGATATACATATACTTGCTTTAGCATACGAACTAGATATTGAATTACATAATGGTAACTCAGATCATATAAGAAAATATCCAGGCGAAAAATTAATAGCAAAGAAAGCTGTAGTTAAAAAAGATGAAAAACATGATGGTTGGGAGACTGTTACTCCAAAAAAGAAGCAAAGAAGAAGAGGTGGTAAAAAACAAAGAGAAAAAAGAGAGGCTGCTGCTGCCGCAGCTGCCGCTTCTGGTGTCTCTGAATTAGACCAAAAACAGGATGAAGAGAGCAGCAATCAAAATGCGATAAACACTGTAGATTCTGAAGAGTCAAAAGATTCAGGCACTATAAAAGAAAACCTTCAAATAGCTGAAACTCTGAATGTTGAAGTGGAGGACAAAAATGAGCTTCAAAAAGACATCAAGGAGGACGCAAACGATTCGGTTGTCGAAACACTGGTTGATTCAATTTTTGAATCTTCTGTTTTCGATCAAGATGAAGAGGAAAGTGACGATGAGGGTGAATGGATAACCGCAGACAATCTAAAAGAGGTGTTGCAAAAAGATGCTGGTGAAGAAATATTCGAAAGTAACGATCGCAGACCTACTGACACTACACAACAAGTTGCATTGTCATCTCAAGATTTTGCTGTTCAAAACGTTGCCCTTCAAATGGGTTTAAAATTGATGAACACATCTACAGGTATGCAAATCAAAAAGATCAGAAACTATATGATGAGATGCCATGCATGTTTCAAGTTACAGCCAATAACGTCTGTTGACAAAAACTTCTGTGATTTTTGCGGTGGTAATACTTTATTGAGATGCACTGTGGTTGTCAATTCTACAACTGGTGAATTGAAGCCGTTATTGAAGAAGAATTTCGAATGGCATAAAAAAGGTAACAAATACTCTTTGCCATCCCCACTCTCCAAGAACACTCAAAAGAGATTGGGTAAAGGTGGCTTCCAACATAACAAGAACTCCAAGAATTTTGCTGCTCACAATAACGTTCCTATCCTTAGATCAGATCAAAAAGAGTATTTAAAATCATTGAAAAATGAACAGTGGGTAGAGAAACAAAATGAAAAGTTTTTGGAGAACTGGGTTGGAGGAGGCAGTGCCGATAATTTCTATTCACCATTTGCCAATAACGAAAGTAGTAGTAGGTACCACAGCAACGTGAAGGTGAACCCTGGTAAATATGTCAATGCTCCAAGAAAAAAGCATTGAATTAAATCACAGCATGTATGCGCGTATCATATATATATATCGCTTCTAATGACACCGACTATAAGTATTTTCACTACTCCTTCTTTAAAGGAACGAGAACTATTGTAGAAGAACGTGCTATTTATTTAGTAATTATGTCTAAAAAAGGTTATTTTCTCATACTTTAATGAAGATTTAATGGGATACAATACCAAAGTTTAAGGTTTTTGAATGTCTTGATTTGAATATTGCTCACGTAAACAAAAGAAATTTCACTATGTGTATAAATGTCCTTTATAAATGACATAGTGTGATCAAGAGAAAAAATAGGATAGTTTAAACCATTTCACATAATAAAATGGATATGATATTGAATCGAAAATTATCGACAACAGCGAAATAAAAGTGGGTTTTAATATATTAAAACTATAGATAAACGCTAAATATTGATTAGCAACAATGGCAGCTAAATCAATTTTTAAAAAATTGCTGATTTTCACAAGCATTGTTGCAATTTTACTCAATGTTTACATTTATACTTATCCTTCATTGAACTCCAAGGATTGTTCTTGGTACAGAAAAGATGGGATCTATGATACAGACTATTTGGGTGACTTAGTTTACACTTATATGTTTGACCAATTCAAACATCATGATGATGAAAAAAAGATTCCGGATATCAAACTTTTAGCTGTTGGAGATCCACAGATCAACGGTAATTGGCCAAAAACCCCTTACATTAAAAGGCTAGATAATTTCGGAAATGATTATTATTTGGGACACATTTACAAGCTCATTAAAAACAGATTGAGACCTACTCATGTCTCAGTTATGGGGGATCAATTTTCATCCCAGTGGATCTCGGATTCTGAATTTTTTAATCGTACCAGACGATACTTAACAAGAATCTTTCCTCAACCTGAAAATCACACCAAAGAGATCTTTGATGTCATCAATAAACATGAGGATTTAGACTGGTATGCTTTCATTGATTCCACTAAAAAAAAATCAGAGGACGATGCGTTTGAGTATGCGTATGAGGATGTGTATGATTGGACAAATGATACTGCGAAAGAATATACTGGTGAGCCATTATTCATAAATATTACTGGTAATCACGACGTTGGATACTCGGGTGATGCAACATGGCAACATATGACAAGATTCATAAAATTATTTGGCAAAGACAGCTATTGGATTGAGTATAATAAGAATACAGATCACGCCTATAGAATTGTGGTATTGAATGATTTATTTCTTGAAGGTCCAGCCTTACAGCCTGAATTCTTAAGTTACACATGGAACTTTTTGGAAAAGTTAAAAGAACAAAATTTCAAAGGCTCAACAATTTTATTGACACATATTCCTTTTTACAAAAAAGATGGACTTTGTGCCGATGATGAAAGATTCATCTTTTATGATGAAACAACATCCAAGAGAGAACCTTATAAAAAAGGTTTATTAAGAGCTCAAAATCATTTATCGAAAGAAGTTTCTCAGAAAGTTATGGATATAATTTTTGATGCTAAGTATCCTGGTATAATATTAACTGGGCATGATCATGTTGGTTGCAAAACGGTTTACAACAAGAATCCTTTTACTGGAGATTGGGAAGCTTCAGTCGAGGAACCAGGAATGTTAAAAAGAAATAACAATGTACGCGAAATTGTGGTTAGATCAATGATGGGTGATTATGATGGTCACATGGGTTTGATGACAGGTCATTTCGATGAATTGAAGAATCAATGGAAATTTGAATATTCAAGCTGTCCATTTGTAGTACAACATGTATGGTGGGCAACTAAAGTTTTTAATATCTTGTCCTTTTTATTCATCTCTATTACATTCATTTTGTAATAGTATGCATGCTGTTAAATTCAAATATATATGTATTCTCCATTCTTAACGCGTTTTTTCATTTATTAGTTGTAGCATTTAATTCTACAATATATCATTTCAAACTCAAAAGATATATTGAAAAAATAATAAGATTTCTTGCAGTTTTTATTGGAACTTTTTCCTTGGTTGTACAGTATTATTTTGTTACTTTATATGTATATTTTTTTTTAAAATTATTCTAAAAATAATTGCATTGTGTTTATTTTAATCAATGAATGAATGATCACATCGGCTAGAAAAACAAACTGAGTTCAATTGTAATTATTCTAAATTTTCCCTTTATTGAAAAAACAATAATTTCTAAAAATGAAGCTTGTTCTTAATAGATAGGTCATATCTGAAGTGGTGACGCGTTCAAAATATAAAAAAAGACGCGTACAATTCACTAATTTTTTGCGTTAATTACAAGCTACGAGTTCACTATGATCAATCTTGAAACTCTATTTCTTTAACTCTATATAAAGATTTTATTATCTATTAGCTTGAAAGCATTAAGTTTTATGGATGTTTTTAGGTAAACTGATAGTTTACACTTATTTAATTTTTTTTTAATTTTTGTTCTAGAAAAGTTGACTAGCACCGAAATCAATTTCATTATCATCGCTCCTTTTAAAACTTGAATCTGCATCGTTTCTATCGTTAATCTTTTTTTCTTGTTCCAGATTATGATCAACAGTTTCGTACAGAGAAAAACTATTATATACAGACACAGAATTATTCGGACTATCATTATCATTATTCTCCTGATGATTCAGAGAATCCTCCCTTTCTTCATCAGCACTTTCGTAAAAAGAATTGTATTCATCTTCATCACTTCTACCTTGAATTATATCGTCATCGTCGTCATTAGCCTCATCATCATCGTCATTAGCTCCATCGTCTTCAACATCTTCGTCACTGCCACTCTCATCAGTATATGCTTCCAAAAGAAAGTCATTATGCTGTTCAGTGTAAGGACAGCACCAAATGACAGCTTTATTACACCTAATACAAGGCCAATAATCTCCATTATCGTAATATGCTTCATTCTCCATAGAATCTGGTTGGAAAAAAGACAAATTGATGGAAGAAGAATAATCCTCCAACTTTTCTAGGAGGCAAAGATAACTGTATATATGACCGCAATTTGTGATATAAGGTGATATTATAGGATGCAAAATTTTGTCAGAGGGCTCTTGGTAATTATCTTTTTGGCTTTTCTGTTCCGTAATGACCAAAGAAGTATTCGAATCAGAAGGTGTGGATCCGATATTTTTTTCTTTAGCATTATCATGACAGATTGCACACTCAGACACGCTTAAATTTGAATACTTAGCAACTGGGATTTGTCCATCTTGAAACTCTGCTTTTTCGCTTGTCATATCTTCATTTTGGTTGCCTTTTCCAATCAAATAAGTGGATAAAAGATTGTAATTTTGCAATTTATCTAAAAATTGACCATTTTTGTTATTATTGCGTTTCCTTTTGAGTTGAATTTTCTTCAAATTTCTCAAAAAAGGAGTTAGAAATTCAACGAACTCAATCAAAGTATTCCATATAATTTGTCTATTCTGGAAGTCATAATTCACCATTCCTTTGAATGATTTATCAAAATCTATTGATTGAATTTTGGTATTGATATTTAAAAGCCAGAATTTCAAGTTGTTGAATTTTCCGTTAATCAAAAAGCTAATAAAATTAATAAAATTGGCTAATTTTAATGCTTTGGAGAAGTTGATGAGTGTTTGCTTAATAAATTTTTGAATATTAGAACCATTATCGGCACTAAAGTTGTCATCAGTGAATATTCTATCGTTTAGTTTGTTAATCAAGTAATCGCCAAATATGAATATAATGAAGTAAGCAATTTTGATTCTTTTGCTCAATGAATTATCGCCCGCATGTAAAAGCTTTAAATTTGATAAAAAGAAGCCATATGTATTAGAAGTGTCCCACAACGTGAACTTGAACAAAAGAGACCTTATAACTAGCCGGATTTCGTTTGAATATTTGACAACCTGCTTTTTATAATATTTTGAAAAGGTTTCGCTGAATTGGAATATTAGCGAATTGAGAAGTTCATGATCTAACAATATTGCATCTAACTGGGCAACTTCACTTCCTTTCTCAACCACCAGCATTTTTTTTATTACTTGATTAATTTATTCTAAGAATGTTGTTTTCGGTAAAGTTTAGTGTCAAATAAAACAAATATCGCGTGATGCTGAATGAATTCTGTTAGAGCAGGCTTGATGAATCATTGAGCTTGACATTAGCTTTGAGATTCCTGTTGATAGATAGCTTCCTGCTATTTTTTTTTCTTGCAGTTTTTTTAACATAAGCACATGAAAGTTTGAAAGTTGTCAATATCACATAATAAGGAAGTCCATGCTGAAGTTTGCAATTACAAAAAATTAAAGCTTACATAGCCAGTAATAAGAACAATAGCTCTTTTCAGTATTAGCTAATGATACAAGATTGATGATGTTTGATAAAATCGCAGGTCGTAAGTAGCGAACCCGTGCTAAGCATAACAGTAAATTATATATATATTGGAGTATGTATGATGATTGAGTGCAGCAGGTTACTATGAGAAAGAAAGTGGCTCGATTGAATGTCTATGGCTAATGCATTCCTCTTTTGGAAGTCTGGTGATATCAAAATCAGAATTAATTACTGTTGAATTTTTGCCATCTCTTTAAAAGCAACGCATTTAATCTTTTCTCTTCAGGAAGTTCGAGCTTGTTCTCATAACTGTAATAACTGAGTGCTCCCACTGATACGGCAAATATTGGATCAAGAGTGCTAAATAAATAGGAAAGTACATAGTAAATGAATAGTTAGTGGCAGTTTTTATCCTATTGACTCAGTTCAATATTCAACACTTACCGAGATAACAAGTATTTGAACTGCATTTTCTTTGCTGGAATATCGTGTAATTCTGATTGGTTGCAAGCAAACAAAGATCAAACAAATTGCGCTATTTACTAGTTTCAAATAGTGAAGATCCGAGAGATATCAATCTAAAGTTGGAAGTTGAATTTTGGAAGTACCAGTATTTGGTTTGGATGAAGTAGGGTTGGTTATTTTATTTAGGAATCCAAAACTCAAAACTTCCGTCATTTGCCGTATGCAGATTTTTTCAATTTGAAGATTAGATGATCTCTTTAATTTTTAGAACACTTTAACAATAATAGCATCAAGGTCACATCCTTAATCTATTTATTTACAGATTCAAGTCATTATAGGATCACATACTATCCGTGTACATTAGTTTAGCAACTGACAAAGTCTAAAAAAAGAGGGGTTAAAATCAAAAAAGAAAACAGGTGTAAAACAAGAAAAATAAATACTCAAATGAATCAAAAACAATAAGCAAAGCTTCAACAAATATATGAAGGGCCAAAAGATCGTAAATACAAACAGGAAAAAAGAATAGTTAATATAAAAAGGGTGAATAAATAAAGGATTGGAAAACGGCAAATGATTGAATATTAATGGAAGAAAAATGATGAGCATGGTGTATATAAGGTGGGTCGCTATTTATCCGTTCATATTTGTTGGTATTGTACTGCCTTAATCATATAAACCAGAGGAAAATATCAGTAGAAAACTTGACAATTCAATAAGATATAGTATACAATAAAAGAGCGTTTTTCTTTTCACTTCTTTGAAGAGTTTGAGCGGTAATTATCAGACTAATACATCTATGTTTTTTGGTAAAAAAAAACTACTCATCTAATAGTCTGATAATCAAATCCTCCACATGTCTAGGCTTTCTATAACAAGATTCTCTGCACACAACATTACCTCTTTTATCAATGACGAATTTCTCGAAATTCCACATAATTCTCTTGTTATGTAAAGTTCCCTTTTTCTGGTTTTTCAAGTAGTTGTAAATTGGAGAAGCTCTTTCACCGTTCACCTTGATTTTCTTCATGATAGGGAAAGTCACCGAGTACTTGAGGGAACAGAAATTTACAATATGCTGTTCATCTTTAGGTTCTTGGAAAAATTGGTTTGAAGGAAAAGCTATGATTTCTAAGCCCTTTGAATTATATTTTTCGTATAATTCCTCCAATTCTTTGTATTGTTTGGTCATGAGACACTTACTGGCAACATTGACAATCAACACAACTTTGTCAAACAACAAGGAGAAATTGAAAGGTACACCATTGTAATCTTCGGCAGTCAAATCGTAAAAATCCAAGTTGATCATGGATCTATGCTGAATGTCGGTCTCAAAGGTGTTTAGAGACGCATTTGCAGTACTTTTTATTGTCATTGAATGCATGTCACCAGCGATACTGAAAGTTGAGTTTCGCTGACCAGGAGAAGCAAGCTGATTGTAGTCATCAAAACGAAAATCCGAGTTTCTTTTCTTTGCAGCATTAATTTGATTGTTATATTCTATATCTTCATCTTCACGTTCGTCGATTGTATAGTCATCATCAAGATAGTGGAGATAGTGGGTTTCTGTGTTGTAGGAGGATTCCATTGGAAACACCACTGAACCATGTTGGTTGTTATGAGCAGTGGATGAAGGAAGGGTATGAACTGGGCTACTTCCGGCAGCATTAGAGCCCGCAGCTGAGGTGTGATCCGAATCTAGGTTGCTGAAATTACCTCCAGATGTGTTGGATCCACGGTTGGATGAATAAAGATCCGATTGTCTTTTCACTGCGATGAAATTGTTAGGGTTCACGTTTCCAAGCAGGTTGGAAGACATGCCACTATTATTTTGAGCAACTGAAGGCTCGAAAAGGTTGAGGAAACTGTTGTATGCAGTGTCTTCTATAGTTTTTTGGGTTATTGGGTCGTTGGAAGCCAGAATATCGTTGTATTGCTTGAAATTTTGCATGTTCGAGTGCTTTAAACTATCTACAGGTTCTGGATGCACAATACTGTTATTTGGGATGGGTGTGTTAGACACAGGGATACTACCGGCAGTACTTGGTCTTTGTGTTGGGGAGGATAGCTGGCCAAAGCGGCCCTGCGGGAGTTCTTTTGGGGACTCTGAGATAACATTAAGCAATTGTAATTGCTTGGTAATATCCATTATTTCTGATTTGTTTGATTAGAAAGACAAATTTGACAGGTGTTAGCGAGAATGATAATTACTGATAATTTGTAAGACAGTTTTTCACTTAATTTAATGTTTCGGATAATTAGCAAGGTGTCTGGTTGTAAGACATGCGTTGTTGCAATTAAAGAATAAAACAACCACAATTAGCAAATCTTTAATTTGTGACGGTTCTGTTGTTGCTTGTGACTAATTTACTCGGCTGTTTCCGGTGTGAATTTGGCAAATGGAGGATGATGAGAAGATTCGACAAGAAAGAACACACAGCAAGGGGACAAATTTCTAGAAAGTGAGCAAGCGAAATTAACGAGCAAAAAAAAGTTCTGTAAATGTTGTAAGCTATTCAAGAAAATTGGGTTTACAGCCTATATATATATATATATATATATGTATATATACAAATACAATGTTTCTGTTATGAAAAGATTATAATGCCTAACATGTCTACATCAAAGGTTTTCAGCAGTTAAACCAGTGGGACTTTTTTTTCTTGTTTCAATACTAGATAGCGGAAAAAGACAATCAAGCATAGCGATCAGAGAAAAAAAATTAAGAAAAAAAAAAGAAATCACACAGATGAACTGTCCAAAGTGACATTAAAGGTGTGCAGATATCTCTGCAAACACCTATCTGAAGCGTAGCCAAATGTACTTATAACTAGGAAAGTCTACTTGGGAAAAACAAAAAGCATGTGCGCTTCAAAATTTTAGGTTTGAGTTTAATGCAACTAAGAGATGTAACAGAGACATGCATAAAAACACTTCCTGTATATACGTTTCCCGTTTGCGTGCACGAATATATACAACTGTATATATACATACTGGTATGCAGATTATGCAGATTATGCAGAACAGCGGTATTGTCAATACATTTCGACGAAGCATTCGAAGATCGTTCACGTAGTAGACCGGATATATTTGTTGCCTCAATGAAACTGCTTTCGAAAGCTCCTAACTCTCTGTTTTATCAGAGAGAGATATAATAAAAATAAAAAAAAAAAAGAAATGCCACGGATGTCGACAGTTGAGACTCTGTTCGAGATAAAAATCTTCTGGTGGGCATCGTAAAGGCATCCTGTGGTGGTGCGAAAGCCCCATGCATTTTCGTTTCTGCCAGTATTGTGAGCCAGATATGAAGTCAGTGAGTAAAAATGACACATAATTCAAAATTCAAACCAAGCAGAAAAATACAAAAAACGAGAATCTGGCATGCTACCGGTAGATGTTGGTGAGAATTTGAAAAACGTATCAAGCCTCTTTGATTTAACCTTTTTGTGACTTTGAACTTGCCTGGACTTCTTGACCTGTTGAGGCTGATATGTTGGCTGCTTAGGGTTCTGAAAATTTATGCTTTTTAGGCATGCAGACAGGTCAACGGTAGGCTACACGCCCAGCGAATGAAGCTTTCTAGTTCACAAGTTCACACAACACAGCAAGATCTCTTAGATTAAAAACCCGTACTAGCATCCTTTTTTTTCCAGTTTTTATCTCCCACTCCAAACCTTGTTTGTTAGAGTTGTATACTTTTTCTCGATTCATCTGTGCATGCAACGTAAAATAAGATGCAGAAAACAGGCCATTTTGCACACTTCTTTATATATGATTCTTTTTTGTGTTCAAAATCCTACACACAGCGTATTCCTGCAAGCATCACACAAAAAAAATTCAGAAAACAAGCACTAAACAGCAGAACTAGAATGTATGAAAAAACAAAGCTGAACAACATTAGTAATGCAGACGAGACGTTACATTTTCTCAACTTGTACAGATTCTAAACATTACTCGATGGCGTTTGGTAAAACGAAATAAAAAACACACACAAAAAAAGTTAAACAATAGAACAACTCGCACATAGTATTGCAAAACTCTAAGCTTTAAGAGAATATCTGTATACATGCAGTGGGAAAAAACAGCCTAAAAACACAAAACCCAGATAATAGCGTGCTAAAGCTCTAGGTCAATTGTAACCATGTATAGTTTTTCTTTTTTTTTTTTTGCTTATTTCTACCAAGGTTGCAGATACTTTAATTTGATTCTCCGGCTATGCAATGGTCAAAGTCTATGGTTACTGCCATGAGGGGGGTCTAGTCGAGGGGTAGGGTGGTGAAAAATATAACGGGTTGAGCCGCTTGGTGGAAAACGGGATGTTACTGTATTAGGTTTTTCGGGCGTGTTTCTTTGCTGCTGTTTTAGGTTTCTGACAATTCTTTCTTGATATTCTAAGTTTTGGTGTTTGGTCTTTTTGGAATTACCGCCTAGTGGTTACATCCTGGCTACTAGTCTGCAAATTAAGGGCCTTGAGCGAAAAGAAACAAGATAGTTCATCAACTAACAATCAGTGGCTCTCATAAGAGTGTAAGATATGCTTGCTTGGCGTTAGGAATTGCGTTAGTGGGATTTATCACTAATTGAGCCAATTTACATGGGCATACTCATCAATATACACAATTATGCAGCCCTTTTCTACTCGTTTAGCTGGAATTTGTCATCATATACGTTTTTACCGCAAGAAACCCAACCAATTCCACCATACATTATATGTTTTTTTTTTTTCCGTAACTGAACCAAAAAAACGCTCCACCATCCCAACCAAAAAAGCACCACCGAAAAAACCTATATTAATAATGCTGACTAACAATATTTTGGATGGTACACAAAAACCACGCAAATCACAATCTCGAAAGCAGGTTACCGAAAAGCACAGCAAACAGGTGTTGAAGATACAATTGATCAACATCCTGTAGCTGAATACTAGAAAACATCTTATCTCTACTTTACAGTTTATAGTTTTTCTCTTGCAAAAGAAACTATAATTCAAATTCTCTCGAGCGAGTGATGCTTATCGTTGGAGTGGCGTTTTTCTAATACAAGATAACAAGGGTAAAGGTAATCGTAAGGTATACCTCAACTTAGTTGCTATTTGCAAAATAGTATCCCAAAGCGTAAAGTTCGGCAGGCTGCAGTTGCTGTCAAAAGAAAGAGTAAAAACATAAAACAGGAAAGGCTGCGGGATAACCTTGTGCAACGGTAATTAAAATCTTATACATTATTGGAATGCAAAAAAAAAACAAAAAACAAGATAACATTATTACCAAAGAAACAATAAGAAAAGAAAATGAACAACATGTGACCAGTGGGCAAACAAAACGTAAAATCCGGTGCAAACGCCTTTTTTTTTTCGTCGTTTTTTGGGATTTTTTCCACAATTTAGTTGATATACATATTTCAACATAGAACAAAATTTTGAGACACACAGAACATATATATATAAATATACACGCACCTGAATTCGTACATGCAAATACTCCAAAAAAACAACAACTTGTGTACATCAAATCGCAGATAATGTACACAGAAATTGACCAGCCAAGTTGAATTTTACAAGAGCTTAACCCTGTTGTCGATTTTCACAGGTCTATGGAAAAACTGTCCCAAAAGTGAACTATCGATGGTATTGCTGGTAAACCTTTATAGAGAGAATTAGTTTCTAGATAGCTGGCCAGCAGTTTCACAGAACACCAGGTAGACGGCCAAGCACGATAGTTTTGCGAGAATAGTGGGATCGAGCTCCTCATGACAAGATCATTCAAAAACTCCAAGGAAAGTCGACAGAGAGAATTGAAAGAACTTCAAGCTCAACCGTTTGAATAGCTTCTTATCTGATCTTGCCATCGACGTAGAAAGTCCCTTAAAACTTTATTTATGCATTGTGAGTTTTTTGGTTAGCAGCACTTGGATAAGGACCCATTCTAGGTCAAATGGGACCTTGAGGGTGCTTTATTTTGAGAAAATTATTCTTTAATATACCAAACACAACATCAATGAAACATAACATCAAATCTTGACATCTTAATACATGAAACCTGAGAAGTATAACATACGTAAATTAGTAAAACGAAAGTCATGACATGCAAAAAACGGAAAACCTCAAAATCAGATTATATAAAATCTTGAGACCTTCAAATCCTTGCATCAAACATTTTGAAAACCCTTACACAAAATATTACAAACCCTTACACAAAATATTATAAACCTCTTACATGATACATCCGGACACCAGAAAGGTTTAGAGCATCTTATCTGCAAGTATATGCAAATGATCCATATTCGGTAACTACAATTTACACTCAAAGAAAAGTTCACCTGGACTAAAAGCAAAAAAGTTGGCTTAATTGCCAATAAACCTATTATCGATTTTATTCAGAAAAGTGAATATATATACATTATACACTAAAAAAGGGAATCCAAGTCCGAATATTTGAGTAAGCAAAAAACAACCCTTCAACTTTGATACCGGCAGCTTATGTTACTACTTCTATTCATATTCAATTATTTCTCATAGATAAGTGCCTTATTCAGTTATTTTTCACCGATATTTCTTACTACTCATCAGTGTTCATTGACAAACATCAAGATCAAGAATTTATAACCATATTGAGAAAAATTATCTGCAATAAGATCCCACTATATGTGGATACCACCTATTTTACGGTATGGCGCGCGGCGATCTGCTTTCAATCTCCAGCCTCTTTGTGTCTCATTTTCTTTATCGGGACTTTACATTTTTTTTCAGTAATTGTTTAAGTTTAGGGCTTTTTTTTGATAACACAGAGAAATCAACGATAGCAATGACGAAGGGCGGCTAATTCTCGTGCATAAAATTGAAAACAACACCAAAACTTTAACTTTTCTAAGGTATTTTCAGTGGAAAAACTTAATATCTTTGCACTGAATTGCCAGGATATTGATCAAAAATATTCCATTAGCACTGTCGAGAACCCACTTACTGTGTGAATGAGTTTACACGGGGGGGGGGAGGGGCAACCCACAAGGGGTGACTGCGACATACTTTACTATTTTCTATTTTTCCAATGTAGCAAGAAACCTTAAAAAAGAACAAGGTCAATCTTATTCGATTTTGATCGTTTGATTTCTCTTGTTAATCCTTTTTTTGTTTATTACTTTTACACCTGTACAGTCATTATTTGCACTAATTAATCATTTCGAGTGAAAATTCATCACGACCTTTGAAATTCTAATTTTAATTATTCTCAGCGACTGTTTTTTCGAGTCATAATTAGCCCAACAGTGTCCTGTTTTTTTATCATCAGCATCTATTCATTCGAAAATAGTATTAATTTCTTTTGGTTTCTGCTCTGATTTTTCGTTTTTCTTTTTCTTTTTTATTTCTCTCTCTCTGAGTTCTTCTTTCTGTTTCGCAATCAACCAGTCTTCAGCACTACTTTGGTACTGTAATGAACAAAACAGTTTGAATATCTGCAATAGACTATCCCACTGTTAGAAATCTGTGCCCTTTTGTGTTGCTTATCTCCCTCTAAGCACTTTTGCAAATATTTCCCAACATTCTTAGATAGCTGACAGTATAATTCAGTAGGGCATCAGATCCCAGAATTTAGCAAACGGATTCTAACCAAATAGAAGTCCCTCCCAAAGATCTCCTAGTTTTATTGATTTCCCCAAAGATCTCATTGGTAGCTCGATTTCCCCCAAAAAGACATTCATTTACCCCCATATCTTTCATTTCCAGAAAGCAGTCTCCACCAAAGAATCTGCCAAAACCAGCCAGTAGATCCCTGTTTAACTGTCCCACCAGCTTTCTTTTTGTTTTTGTTTTTTGATAACTGTTTTTTTATTTTAGAAAAATTAAAAAAAAATGAGTTTTGGTGTCCATTCCGCTCCTGTCATATTCCAGCTTGTGTCTTTTGGCTTACTCTTGGTCTCCACCATAACCGCTCCAGCAACAAAGCTCCTTTCTTTAGCAGAGGCAGAGAATATAAGATTTGGTACCTTGGGTTATTGTTCCCTAGATGATACCGTCACTCCTGCTATCTGGACATGCTCTCAAGCTGCCGCTAATTATAATGCTGAAGATTTGGCAACCAGCATAACTGATTGGTCAATGAATTACGACGCTAGAAAAATACTTTCGAAAATATTGATTGTAATTCCTATTGCTTGTTTCTTTCAACTTTTGACCTTTGTTTTGGCTGTTTTCTCTCATATCATTTACTCCAAAGCCGTGTTGATAATTGAGTTAATTTTCTTGATCTTCGCATTCTTATTGGCGGCTTTGGTCTGTATTGTGTCTTTATTGTTATTTTACCCTCATCCAACTTATGGTAGCTGGATTTTGATCCCAGCTGCCGTTTGGCCATTAGTGTCAATAATCTTTGTTATAATTGCATTGGTTCTTTTTGATTCTAATAGCGATGACGAAAGTGATATCGGTATTGAACGTAAAGCCTTATCCAACAATGAGACAGATGAAACAGCTAAATTATTTGATTCAAATAACATCGATTTCCAAAGTCCAACCGCTCCCTTGATAGTTCCTCCAATCGAAGATGGGTTCGTCAAAAAAGAAAAAGAAAATGTCACCGTAAATAGTTTCAACACTTATGGAAACACAGCAACTGATCCTTCTGAAAGCATGAATTACAAAGATTATCCAAATAACCAAAGTAATCAATCTCTTCAATATCAAAACGACTTGTCATATAATAATGATAACCCATACATGAATCAACAAGAACCTTTAAATACATATTCTCAACAGCCGTACCAGCAACAGCTATCACAGCCGCAACCATTTGTTGATACAGGAATATCTTCAAGCCCTTCATCCTATCCAGATTATTATCAGAATACTGCTGGAACATATTCCAATAATAATAACAATAATTCATATAATAATCCGCAGAATTTTCCTCCTGCATCTAGTAACAATAATTACAATAACAGTCAGACTAATGAGATTGCTAATTCAAATGGAAATCCATTTTATGGACAGCAAAATGTTTTTCAACCACAAAATATTGGTACCTCTGATACCAATTATTTGACTAACAGCGCTGCTTATGACGATGTTGAAAAACTGAACTCAAGACCTAATGATCAATTTGAAGGAGTTTCATCTAACTCAGACTTTACAAGTGTTTCTCAAAGACCTCCTAATCTGAACTATTACAGTAATCAACAAGATCAAGGATATGGTACATATCAAGGATATGCCCCACCACCACCTCAAAACCAGCAGTTTGCTCAGCAGAAGCAAACAGGACCATCTAAGTCTGAAATGTTGTTGAACTCCAATCCTGAATTCAGTCTTGGATCATCAGGAATGCGTCCTAAAACGGGTTTCAAAAGAAAGCCGGGAGCTCCTCGCAAACCAGGTAATATTAATATTGCTGCTGCGTCTTTGGTTGGAGATAGCCCTTATAATATTGCATAGTAACTACAAAATGGTTAAAATACTCATACTTATATGACGCTGATAAGCTAATATTCAATGTGTTTTTGTGCGTTGAAAACAAGGTTTATTTTTTACAAGTTTATCTTTCATTTTGAGCCAATGTTCAAGTTTCTGCTCATTTTATGTATTTCTTCTTCTTCATTCGTTTTTTGTTTCTATCAGTTATTACTTTCCATCTTCTATTTTTCTTTTTATTGTTTCATTTTCTGCGTATATTATTAGAGATTTATAGGACCAAGAAAATTGACTATAAATAAATATTTTACACTATTATCGATATTTTTCAAACTGTAGTCATAAGAAGCATTACAATTGTTGAAATAAATTTACAAATATATTGTTGAATAACATTTATACAGATGAATGTGGTAAATCAAACTATTTGGAACCATAGAAGTGTAAATAAGCACCTAAAGTTTTGGTTCCTTGTAAGTAATTAGATAAGTTGACTTTTTCATTGATACTGTGTGCACCATCATCACCTCTACCCATTGGCAATAACAAAACAGAGGTTTTCAATTCTTTCTCGAAAGTCAATGAGATTGGAATAGAACCACCTTCTCTGGTCAAATCAGGTTTGACATTCCAAACCAATTCTGTAGCCTTAGAAGCAGCAGTAAATGATTCATTGAAAGGATCAGAAACCCAGTAGTCACCATCGTGAATCAATTCTGCGACACATGTGTTCTTAGAACCCAATTTCTTGAACTCTGCATTAATATAATCGATAACTAATTGGTCTAATTTACCGGATAAGATATCTGGAACAGTTCTGATACTGAATTTACCCACGACTTTAGCTGGAATGACAGTTTTGGCACCAGTACCACTGAAAGCACCTTCAATACCATGAATACTCAAAGATGGATATCTCCATCTGTGCATCAAAATTTCTTGCTTATTATCAAAGATACAAGTATCTGAACCTGCAGCTTTATTGAATTCTTCCAAGTCAAAGTCGATATCGTCATACAATTTGCTTTCTTTTTCAGTCAATGGGGCGACCATTTCATCGATACCTGGAATAAGAATCTTTCCCTTAACATCAACCAATTTACTTAAAACGTAGACCAAATCAGTCATAGGCTCATGAATGACACCACCAAAAATACCTGAATGCAAGTCAGCACCAGGACCTTTGATAGAGATTTGATAGTAGTTAACTCCTCTTAAACCGTAAGTCAAAACTGGTTTTTTGGTTCCTAACCAATAGTTATCAGAGATACAAACGGCATCGACGTTTTTGAAGTAGTCAGAGGATTCTTGAGCGATCAATTTGTCGAGACCTAAGGAGCCAGATTCTTCCATTCCTTCAAAACAGGTGATAAGGTTAACAGGAAGTTCCAAGTTCAATTCTTTATGAGCTTGAATAACGTTCAACCAACCCATAACAGGACCCTTATCATCAGTAGAACCACGTCCTACCAATTTGTCCTCATTTTCTTTGACGACCAACTTGAATGGGTCTGATTCCCAGCCATCTTCCAACTCAGCAGGTTGGACGTCGTAATGACCGTAGATCAACACTGTTTTCTTTTTTGGATCGCTTCCGAACCTTGACAAAACGACAGGTGGCAATTGCAACTCAGGGTCAGCGACTGGTGGTGGCTGTTTGCCCAATTGCTTCAATTGAATGTCTTGGGCGCCCAAATTGGTCAATTCTTGTTTCAAGAAGTCTGCCATTTTGAACACCTCAGGTCTCAACAGCTCGTCGCCGCTCACAGATTTGATGGAGACAGCTTTGGAGAGACGCTCGATGAATTGCGGTTTCAACTCCTCGATTTTTGCAAAGACAGGTTTCAAGTTCTCTTCGACACCCATGGTTGTTTTTTGGTTCGCTGAGTGGTGGCTCACTGAGTAGTGTTTGAGGTAGATATCGTTGCGGGTAAATGCGTTTACGTTTTTGTTGCTATAAGATCCTTGGTATTTTCCAGCAATATTTCTTAAAGGGGCTATTCTGGGAAAACAATATCTCATTACGTAGGAAATATCAATTGAAATCTAAATACTGATGTAAATATGGATATTCAAGAGCTTATAGGTTATATATATATAATGATAGCGAAATGTGTTGTTTGCCAGCGGTTATTGACTCTGTAAGCCTGCCTAAGATTTCGAAAGACGGCGATGTTTCTGCCGCAGGCGGCCGTATGGCCGCCTGCTTACTGCAGTAAAATCTATTGGGCCCGCTATTTAGGGTGGTTTCACACTGTATTTTTCTATTTCTTCTCCACTTGAGCTAAAATTTCTTTATTCAGTAAAAAAGCTTAATAGCAGCTTGAAAATACACTTTTTTCTTTTCCCAGTTACGGCACGGCACGTCCGCAGGAAAAGACTTGTCTAAAAGCACTCTACACTGCTCATTCCCATCGAGTAATGAGCCGGACTTGCAAATTACGTGCACCGACCACATATGATTATGTGCCCGAGGGTTCGAGGTTTTCAAGTCCGAGACGGTAGATCCGTCAATTGTTTTTTTTCGGAGCTTTTTGATGTGAAATTGTTATTTCCTATTTCGACAGTTTACAAAATAAACTGCCTGTTTGGGAAAGTTGTAAACAACTTTTGATAGATGTAAACAATAAGGATGGTGAAATATCAAGTATAGTCAAATCCAGGAAAGAAAAAAAAGGAAACTTTATAATAGAACCCAAAGTATACTAGTCAATTTCACTTCTGATCCACATTTTCTGTTTCCTTCTTCTTTTGTTCTTTCGTTTGCTTCTTCTTTCTGTTCATTTGCCCAGAAGATTCTAGAATACAAAAGACACAACCACCTTCAAAAAATATCGAAAATAAAGACCCAGCAACAAGTACCCTCCAGAAAACCATGGATGCAAGTTTTGTGAATAATTTTTGGGGAAAAGATGAGGCCAAAAGCTCACAGACTCTTTTCCATCGCATGGACCAAGGCATAGAGACTTGCAAACAATTGATCAACTTCTATAAGACCAAAATCGAGATCGAGAAAGAATACGCCCAGAAATTGAAGCAGTTGTCCGAGTCAAACGTAAATCAGCTCGGAAGCTCTGAAAATGGAACTATCAAAACCGCGTTGGACGTGCTTAGAGAACAATTTGGAAGCATCGGTGAATGCCATTTAAGTGAGGCATTGTGTATTGAAACAGAGATCTTGAAACCTTTGACTGATTTCCAAAATTTTTTCATCTCCGAAAGCTCTCAAATAGAAAAAACTACCAAACAACTACTAAATTCCAAAGAAAAGCTCTTCAAAGAAATCGAAATTCGTAAGATGGAGTATTATAATAACTGCATGCAAGCTTACAAACACTATTCTTCCACAACAAAGAATAATAAGAGAGCAGATCAACTTGATATTAACAAAGAAAAGGACTTGGAAAAAAGAATCACTATCCTGAAACAAAAATATGAAGCTGCTACTGAAAGATACAAACAAGTGTCTGATGAATGGGTTAGCCAGTGGCAAGTAACAGCTAACAACTTGCAGGACTTAGAGATTGAACGTATCAACAATTTGAAAACCAACTCTTGGAATTTGATTAATTTGATCTCTATGACGTGTGTAAAAGATGATACATGCTGTGAAAAAGCCCGAGTCGCTCTCGAAAACTGCGATTCCATAAGCGATATCCAAGAATTCGTCACAAAATTCAAGACAGGATCTGAAATTTACGAAGCTCCAGAAATGATTGACTTTGGTGAATCCCAATCCAACAAGCCAGTATCACATAATGAACCAATTTTAGATAGTTTAAAAGAAGAAGAGCATAGATATGTCCACGCTAATTTTGATTCCAGTTTCAATAGCAGAATTCCTTCTTTGATTACTCCAAAATTAAGACAAAAACCTGTCGGTAATACCGATACAGCTGCACCTATTAATTTGGAAAAGCCAATATTGAATTTTAAACTCAGCGAAAAGAACCTCAGCGAAAATTATAACAATAACATTTCTCTTGAGAAGGATCTAGATGATATTCTGACTGTAGCACCATTAAAGTTCAACAATACAATGAAAAAAAATAATCCTACTAACGAAAAACGTTTGAATGAATCCTCAAATATAATAACTGGCTACAATAAGCAAGCCACAAACGACATTGAGAAGGAGAATAAATTTCAAACTATAGAGATCAAGTCACCTTTTGGAACAATTACTACAACGTCTCCAGTTAGAAGAAGTCATAGAAAATCACTGCCTTCAAATGGTGCAAGTATAGCAGGTCCTTTCGCTAATGTACAAAGTAGTCCTACTACTAGCCATTCGAGTGGACCATTCAGCAGTAATTCCGAAACAGAATTTTCATCAGCATCACTGAACTCTAACGAAGACGCTTTTAAGAATAGTACTGGCAGTAGTAATAGTAAATGGACTCCAGGATCATACTCTCAATCCAAGAATTTTTCAGACAACAAAATGAAAAATGAGAAATACCACAAGCAAATACCTCAAGAAGTTAATAATATTGTTCCTCAAATAAAAGATCTCAAAGAAGAGGAAACAGAAATTCAAATGATGAAATTGAAACTTAAAACTTATGAAGACGAATTACAAATGAGAAAACTTCAAAACGAAATGCTATTGCAAAGACAAAATCAAGAAAAACAATTGAGGGAACTTAAGCAAAAGGAATTTGATGAAGAGTTGTTGATAAAAAAGATGCAGGAAGAGAACTTCAGACAACAACAAGAAGTCGCTGCCAAAAATATCCAACAAGTACCATCAAGATTAGTTCAACCTGACAGTAAAGTAAATCCTAGAGCAGATGCTGCCAAAAATTTCCCAAGACCAAAATCAATGATTGAAGTAGCAAAACTTTCTAATCCAAAAGCATTTGCATCGATAGAAAATGAATACAAACAACAACAACCTCAGCTGAGAAAATCGCAGCCCACCGAAACCATTCCGCTTGCGCCAAATGGTCTTCCTTTATATTCTTCTGATGGCAGACAGGTTCTCAAGTATGCAAAGGCTAAGTACGATTACAAAGCAGATGCTCCTGGAGAAATTAGTTTTAGAAGAAAAGATATCATGTTGGTTCTAGAAATGCAAGAAGACGGATGGTGGCTTGTAGAATTGTTTTTCTCTCGTATGAATAAAACAGAGAGATTTGGTTTTGTCCCAAGTAATTATTTAGTACCTGCTTAAATTTATTTCCTTGTTTTGTTTATGTTTTATGTTCTCGAGTTTTCACCTTCTTATGAAAAAGATTTTATCTTGACGGTTCCTTTTTGGAATTAGTTTATAAAATTTTTGCGTTATGATTTATCCTATAGTTGTTTAGTTTTGTATTATTTTATTAGGTTTACCATTTTTTTCGACAATATATTACGTTCTTTTACCACTTAAATTCTATTACATCTTGTATCTCTACTTGATGAAAATATTCTTTGAAATATTAATTGGTGTTCAAAGCACGCTAAACAAATGAAGAATCTAAGTCGTCTCCATCAAAAACATATCGCTGTAATCTCGTATTTTAGAAGTTACGACAGTTGAAGGTGTGACTGCCTCAATGCTTTGTTCATGAAGCTTAGCCAAACGAAATTTTTACCAAAAAAAATAAGGAAAATCGATAGTAAACTGTTAGCAGAAATTTTATTAAGAATTCTGGCCGATTGTGTTGTTAATCATTGGACAAAAAACATCTATGGTTTTCTAGAGATCGAGATTCATTCATGGAAATCCAGACTCTTCAATTAGAATGCAAGACTAATTTACGTTTTGTAGATTTCTCTTTACCAAGATACAAATTTGGTAATTCATCTCATTCTCTGATACCAGGAATTTAGAATCATGATTTTTGTCAACCATCAAACTACTATGTACTGTGCCCAAATGCTGGGGATCGCACTCAATCATGGTTTATGCACATAATTCTCCTTGATTGAATATGCTACCAGTTATCCTTCGCTGGAAACGGTGTGATCGGGAAGCAGGGCCTACAGGAATTGAGGGAGCAATCGTGCAGAATCTAGTAACAACCGTGATGAGTACTCAGAATCAAATTTTCAAATACCTTACGCTGGAGCATCCAAAAGAATGTTGGAAACCACCCAAAGAAAAAAACATCCATTACCTGGGAAACAAAGGATTGCTGATAGATATGCTCATTAGCAGACTAAAAAAACAGTAAATGATAAAATAAGATAGTTGGGGTCAGTGGAATTGATTGGTATTTCAGAGGTGTGTACACTAGTAGTAATGATATTTACCAGGGATACTTGACTAGTCTCGAATACTGGCATATCGTTGCATGTAAATCCTGTGGCATGCAGCTGATCCTATCAAATAGGATGCAACAGAGAATAATAAACAACAATAGGCTTATTACACAGCACACAAAGACCATGCAACATTGATTGCATTAGTTACACTTTCTTGACAAACTTCACGTATCTTGAAACGTCACGACTTTTTTGTGGTCCGCATATCTTTGTAAATGCGATTCATCCTGCATGTTGGATTATTTTTATTTTTTTATTGCATGCTACAAAAAAATTCCAACATGCAGAATAGCCTTAATTTTTGACAATAAAATACGGGATTTCAACGTGATTTCTAGGCAGTTTGGGATTGATTTTAGATGTAACATTATTTTAGCGGAAATGTTAGATGCAGATCATCGATAGAAAGTAAAGCTAAAAGGAAAGAATAATACGAAACTTAAGAAGGGATATTGATGCTAAAGTAGTGTTCAAGTAAGAAAAGTACGATCCTGCAAGTCTAATATACACAATTCTGGTACTCAGGAGAAATATCATTTTCTCGAAAATGAAATCCTTTACCATCGAATTTTGTAAATGCCAGATGCCAGTAGCATCTGTTCCATGATCCAGTGGATTATTTTGGGTAATATTGTTGAAATGCATGCGAAAGTTTATATGACCTCAGATCATTCACATCGATTTAAGATGAGATGAAATCATATTTAAATAAGTTGACAGAACCTTCTTTTTTCTTTTTCTGTATAAAGTCAATTATATCAAATTACAAATAGATACAAACAAACAATCAAAACAATCAACACTCCTTTCCAGTTTTCTTTCAATCTTAGTGATTTAAAATTTTTTACAAATCATAGATCCTACTAGAATTTGAAATCAAAACAACTTACCAACAAACAGAAAAATGCTATCTATCTTGCTTATTTTGGTCAACTGCTTGGCCTTTACACAAGCCGTCCCTGTCTCTATTTCTAAAAGAGATGACAAAGCACCATCTCTGGCTTATGCAACTCTTGACTTCAAGGCTGCTAAAGACACAAACATGGGCTCTGCCTCCAGTTTCCATAAATGGACCAAAGGAGGTGATAACCCAATCCGTGGTGTTAATTTGGGTGGTTGGTTAGCTTTAGAACCATGGATTAATACCGATTTATTTTCCTCCAGTGTCTTTGGAGGCAATGCCATTCCAGAAGATGAATTCAATTTTGTAAACAGTTTAGGATACAATGAAGCAGGTAAACTTTTGGAATCCCACTATGGCTCTTGGATCACTGAAAGCGATTTCGAAAAAATTGCATCTCTTGGTCTTAACGCAGTTAGAATTCCAGTGGGTTACTGGGCATGGAAACTTATGGCTACTGATAAATTTTACCAAGGAAGTCAAGCTAACTACTTAAACAAAGCTATTGGCTGGGCCAGAAACCACAAATTACAAGTTCTTATTGATTTGCACGGTACTCCAGGTTCTCAAAATGGTTATGACAGTTCTGGACACAAAGGTTTCCATGACTGGTCCGGATGGCTGAACATGCCTGAAACTGTTGAAGTTTTGGAACGTATCTTTGCTGAATATGGTGGAGAGAAATATGCTGATGTTGTTATGGGAATTGAGCTTGTCAACGAACCTTTAGTTGGTGGAAATGGTGGTATCACTCAAGATAAATTATCCGACTGGTACAAAGGTGCTTATGATTCCATCAGAAATGATGTTGGCTCCCAACAAAACATTATTCTCCACGATGGTTACACTTCTCAAGGATCATGGGGACAATTTCCTCACAACAGTGACTCCAACTTAGTCTACGACACTCATCTTTACATGTTATACAACGATTACCTCAAGGCTTTGAGTTACGACGACAAGATCAAACAAGTCTGTTCTTGGGGTGAACAAGTCTCTTCCTTGGGCTACAAAGAATTTGTTGGTGAATTTACTGCTGCCTGGAACGCTGACTCGAACTCCATTTACACCAAGACCATCGACAACTGGAGTCAAGACGACAAGGACAAGCTTTCCAGATTTGTTCAAGCCGAGTTCAACGCTTTCGAAAAGACCTACGGATGGTTCTTCTGGAACTGGAAGATGGGTAACTCTGACCAATGGAGTTTCGAGGTCTTAGTCGACCACAGTGTTATTCCAAACCCTGTTTCCAAGAGAACCTACAGTGACTGTAAATAAGCAAGTCATTGACCACATCAAACAACACGGTGCAGGCTCACCTTTATTTTGCTAGTAAAACATTTCAGTTCTCGTCGTTATTATTAATATTATTTATCGCTCCGAATACTTTATGCCCCATAGAAACACAATTACATATATATATATATGCTTATAGAATTAATAGACTTAATAGAATTTAAACCTCAAAAAACAAAGCTTTATACTGTAGATTTGAATTTGACGAATCTTCTGTCACTTTAATACGTCATACTTAAGAATACGGCGCGCGCATATTTGAAATCTTTTTTTTTTTCTCTCTTCGAGAAATATCTAATCTGTAAATTTTTTCATTTCTTTTGACCTTTTTTCCCTTCACTATTCGCTGTTTCACTTTAGTTTGAGGCAGTGTAGGAACACATAAGCATCTAGAATTTTGACAAAATATTGTTTATTTCGAGAAACTAGATATCGTGATCGGGAAAGAAGGTTATTGGTACTGGAAAATTGAAAAAACGACTTTTTTTGAGGAAATTACACCAAAAGCCACACAAGAAAACCAATATTAGAACCATAGATCTGAAACATTGAAGGTTTGCACGTCCACAGAAGATCTCGTCAAAAACAAGGTCTGTAGCTTATACTCCAGTGATTTTGCTGTTTTTGCTTTACATTCCTCGTGGAAATAATATCTTTAGTCTCGATTCCAGTGTTCAAGCTATTGTTTTTTGATCAATAGACGTTCTTTTAAGGACAGTATTGTATCTCTAGTTTCAAAATAACATACCGCACTCTTTACCATGGGATTACTTAAATCATCCTCCACAACAACGATCCACGGGACCAAAACACAATCTCTATCTGCGACCCCTCTATTCGAGATCAGATTGAATAGTTTAGAAAGAGATGTCTTGGTCTTGAAGGGTTCGCCGTTAGAGGCACCGTCGGCTTTATTGTCTGGTAAAATAGTACTCGCCCTTAACGAACCATTAACTATCAAGAAACTCTCCTTGAAACTATTTGGAGATCTCAGAGTTAACTGGATGGAGCATTTCGATACAGGTATTTCTACATATAGCAAGCCTGTGCGCTTCTTGAAGAGAATGTATGAACATGACTGGGATAATTTTGAAATCCAGTCTTACACTTTGGATAGCAGTAACAATCTGATGAAAAGTAAGCACAAAAGAAATTCATCGTTATCATCTTCAATGGCCCTCTCAAGTATACCTACAACTCCTACTTCTAGTAGACCTAATTTGACTCGTGCTTCTAAATCATCTACATCTTTGCTCATGTTGGGTAAAAAGAATATTGATGCTGAGAATGGCCACAAGGACGATAGCGTCCATCATAATAGTTTTGTGTTGGGCAGAGGAAACTATGAGTTCCCTTTTTCATTAATCTTACCTGGGTCTTTGTACGAATCTGTCGAAGGTTTACCGGGTGGCTCTCTTTTTTATAAGCTTGAAGCGACCATAGACAGAGGAAAGTTTGCTAAGCGTAAGGTCTGTTCAAAACATTTACGTGTGGTTCGTACATTGTCCACCGATGCAACAGAACTTCAAGAATCAATGGCTATTGATAATAGTTGGCCAAACAAAATTGATTACACCATCAGTATCCCTTCAAGAGCTATCGCTGTGGGATCAGCAATTCCCGTAAATTTCTTCATGATACCATTATTGAAGGGCTTGAAATTGGGTAAGATTAAGATCAAATTGTTAGAATATTATGCGTTTGCTGGAACAAATGCAACTGGCTCAAACCATACACATCAAAATGATCGTATAATTCATGAGCTTGTAATCAGTCCTCCTCCTGAAAGAATTTACGAAACTATGGAAAATTATTCACTTTTAACTGATAGCCCTTCAGATAGATGCCTTAATCCAGTAAACAATTATATGAAGTTGCTGTATGATCGTTGGGAAGTGGAAAAGTCCTTCCAGGTTCCTCCTTCTCTTTCACAATGTACTCAAGATGTGACTCTCGAAACATATTTAAAAGTGCGCCATAAGTTGAGTATAACCGTTGCTTTGAAGAATCCCAATGGTCATACATCAGAACTTCGTGCTACATTACCTGTGATCTTATACATATCTCCATATGTCACAGTTTCCGCTAAGTATGATGAAAATAGTTTTGTCTACGGTTTTTCTGATAGTATGCCCCAAGTTACAAAAGATAGCGTGAATGCTAAAGCATTACCAAGTGGTGAGAAGAAATCAAATTTGTCATCTAACAAATCTTCTGCTCCAGATTTAAAAATCATAAATGACGATATTCCAGTGAGGGAGGGCGATAATGAAGTTGTTTTTGCCGGCATTGATACTTCTAATACTATGATTGATGATACAACTGGAAGACCAGATCTTATGGCACCACCAAATTATGGTGATCATATCTATGATACCCTCTGGAATGATATCGAAATACCAGCAAGTCCTACCAACCAAACTCCACTGAGAACCCCAATAGAAGTGCGTACTCCAATCAATGTACCTCGTTCTCCTGGTATAATAACTCCTACCAATCAAGGATCAGGCACGTCAGCTCCTGGAACTAGATTGTTTAATCTTCAACTAGCTAAACATTTAAATGATTTACAATTGCAAAGATTAGCAGAAGAGAATGAAGAAGAAGATGAGCAGATAGATACACAAAAGAAAGAAACTTCACCACCTACTGGAAATGTCACAATACCTATCGTTGCTAACAAAGAAACTTCAACTTCTGATGATTATTTTTCAATTCCAGTTTCTAGTGCACCAAAAAATGGCAACTCTGCCACTGCTAGCACACCTTTCTTACCACACGTAGTCCACATTTCAAGAAATAACTCATCAATGAACCTTTTGAATCAATATTCAACCGCACATACTCCTGAGAAATGGAACGATGGTGTTCTTTCCAAAGTGCCATCTTATGAGACTGCATTGAAAAACTTGAATGAGAATGTTGTTCTGTATTTGGCTCCTGTGTACGTGAACGATTCTGAAAACAATTCAAAAATCGATATTAGTATAGAAGAACCATCGCAATTTGTTGCTACACATGGATCAACCAAAAAAGAGAAAGAAAATTCTTCTAAAGGATTATCATCTTCGTCATCATCGCTATCAGCACTTGTAGCTACGCAGGGGCTTCACTCAGCTGCTTCCAGTGATTCTGCTAATGTTTCTTCTGCAGGCGTCAATGGTACTTCTTCCTCTCAGACAAATAATACTCTTAGTAGACCAAGTCTTACAAAAAGAAACTCTAGTTTTTTAAGTATGAGGTTTGGTAGCAGTTCTAATCATTCTAGCTTGTTTAGCCATAACAACAATGCTCATGGAAATGACAGTTCAAAGTCTATGCCTACAACGGGTAATGAAGGGGAAGATTCCATAGCATCCAGCAAAAAGACAAAAGGAAAAGGAAAAGGGAAAGGTAAATTTATTTTATAGGTCGTAAAAATTTGAAGTTATTGATATTCTGTTGTTCATTTGTTCTTCCTACATATGAAATGTACGATAAACTATCAGATTAAATTATTTTAATAAATATTCAAAAATATAGATCTATCCTTTTACTACAACTTTTTAGACTACCAGTGATGATCAATGATTATGTAGTCTTTCATAGCATCTAAAGTCCTTTCCATTTCAACACTTTTCAAGCCTTCCTTAATCATAGCAAGCTCTAGTGGGACCTTACCATTAAGATATTTTAGAATCTTATAGAAAATATCTCGACTTTCTTTAGTTTGATTTGCCAAAATTTTAGAAATGTATCTTTTCTCTAAGAAGTTGGGTTTATCTGGATTAAGCAAAATAATGTCTTCTTCTCTCATGTCAGAAAAGCTACCAGACATGCTTGATAGGCCATGGCGGCGATGAACTCCATTATTATTTACACCAGTATTGAGAGAGCTAGCAACGCCATTTTCGGGATCTTTGATAGCATTATTAAACCCGGGATTCATAACCGCATTACTACTTGTACTTTCGTTTCTGAGACTAGATGGTTGTATTAGAGACGATCCTCTACGTGCAATATTCGCGAAGCTTTCATTATTATTACCATTTTCATGAACCATAAAATTCGAAATTTGATTTCTTATGGACTCGCTTCTTTGAAGTTTTTCAATTGTTGAAATCCCACCAGAACTTCCGGTACTACTGAAACTATTTTTATTATGATGCAATAAAATGGAGGAGCTAACATGCTTCATATTTGTCAAAGAGGAGGAATTTGAGGATGCAAATTCTTGCTCCACTTGCAATTTAATGCTATAGGGGATCAGAACCCATGCAAAACTATACCATTGAACAATTAAACCTTTTTTCAAAACCCAGATACAAGCCTCCAAGTAGGTTTTTTGTTTGTTTTTATTTTTAGAAAAATTAGTGTACCTTCTTGGAGAGTTAAAGTATGAAAGAAATTCGGTTAAATTCGGTAATGAAGGAAAAGACAATTTGAAATCGTCAAATAGTTCGAAATCTAGATTTTTGAGCCAACCACCAAAAAACTTAGAATCAATAGCTCTATGATCCGGTTTGTAATTTCTTAGTTGATTGAAAAATTTATCAGGATCAGAAATATTATCATAATCATTATATGAATCGCTAAGATCGCTGATATTTGTCCCAATATTAGCTAGTGGAGAAATCACAAATTTTGTAGTTTTCTTGATTGGAATTATAAGCTTGATTTTTTCAGTATAAATGAGATAATACAAAATTCGAATTATATCATCTTTCAATTTTTCATTTTCTCTGGAGTCTTTTTTGTCTGCAATGACTTTAGTAAAAATTCTTTTCTCATTCTTACCATCTGAGGTTTTGTTGTCATTTGAAACATTATTATGATGATCATTTCTAATTCTATCATGATTATTATGAACACCGATATGTCTATTTTCATTAATTCCTTTGTAGTTGCTGTCATCAAGAGAAGTATCCGTAGTCTCAGTGAGAGCATCACTGTTGATACTAAGTTGAGACTTATTTCTTTTGGATATAATTTCCTTAATAATATCTCCAAGTTTTGTGCATGGATCCATCTTTCGTACAAGTAACTTATAAGTGTTTACAATTTCTTTGTCCTTTTGTATTCCTCCATCTAAATATCTGTTAATTATCAGCGATTCGTTACGATTCAATCTAAATTCATTTGCAAGTTTGAGAACCGCAAACTTTTCAAAACCGCAATGCTTAAAACTATAAATAATAGCCTTGGTATTATTAATATCAAGTATTTTTTGCTTTTTGTCTGAAATACTCGAATTATTTGAGGATGAAGAAAATTGTGTCATGTTAGAAAAGGAAGGAAATAGACCAGCCTTATAAAAATATTCATCTGAAAGGGTATCTATGAAGAGAGTTTTATTGGAATACCTACCATTTGGGGTTGGAACAAGCTTAGGAATTATGCTGAAATTAGAATCTTTGCTTATTCGAGTAACGTTTGAATTTCCTTGTTTTAAAATGGAGTTATTTATATAATGATAAAATTTGTCCAATTGGTAGGAATGATTTTGATTGAGCAATTTACTGCTCGAATCCGGTAAAGTAGAAAAATGGTGCTTAACTGGTATAGTAAAATAATGATAATTCTTGTTGATTTTCAACTCAAAGTTTTTGGAGACCAAATCAAATGTTTTATTATTGGTTGCCAACGAATCCCCAGATACCATATTTTTATCAGAAACAGACGACGGAGAAGATAAGCTTGAATAGCAATCAAACAAAAGTTTCAACAAGCTAGAGTTAGATATCAAGTAATTGTAATAGTTTTCCAGAGTAAAATAATCATCAATAAACTCTTTGCTGACGTAACAGTCGTCAGCTTCATCGTTTTGATCTAATGGTTCCTCTTCGAAATCAGAATGAGTGACTTCTGCATTATTCTTGGAGCGTAAATCCCGGACTTTTGTTCTATACTTAACGCCTTTTTTAGAAAAATAGAATCTTTTGAAAAATTGTTCTTTTAATTCACTTATAAGTTTCAATTCATTGCTGACGTAATTATACTTCAGTTGTTCTTTCAATAGCAAATAAGTTAATTTCTGTAACACATTATTATAGATCTGTTCTTTTTTATTTGGTCGATGATTAGTATCGCTAGGATCATGTACTGAGTTGTACTTATAATCCAAAAGAAGTGGATTTATCACAAACCCTATGTTAAAAAATCTCAACAGATCAAAATTAGTCAGTAAATTAGAAATATTAACCGATGCGTCTAACTCATTTTCATTATTTGCATTATTGTTTTCTTCTCCGTTATTATCATTGTTACTTGATACATGTTTCGAAGGGTTTGTTTGTCTCTTATAATCTGGTGATACGGGACATGACAAAATCGTTAATTGGTTGACTTTGACCTCGAATTTTTCATTCATCATGAATTTTTGCGGATCCAACAAGTTTTCCAATGACTCTTTATTAAATCCCAATACTTTATGATTCAACTGCTTTTCCAAGTACTTTATCCTACTTTTCAAATGTTCATATAAACCCAATTTTTCCGATTCCATACATTCGTAGGAATTAGTTTGATTGAGAAACAGCAGATTAGGTAGTTGTTCGATCTTGATTCTTCCAAACGATTGATCTATCTCTTTGAGTGCACGCAATTGCTCAGTACACTCGTGACTAACTGCATACTTCAATTTTGTAATATTGAAATCATCCTCAAGGACATTTTCAATGAAATAATTATTATTGAAGATTTCAAATTGTAAAGATGGATTGTTACTATCGTAATCACTCTCTACATCAAAATCCTCATCTTCCAAATGATCTTTTTTGTCTGTAGTTGCATTGAATTCGTCGTTGAATAAAGTACCATCATTCTGCTCATCATCACTCGAATCACTAGATTCATCAAGGAAAAAATCCTCATCCAAGTCCTCATTCTTAAAATATTTTTCAGTTATTGAGTCCTTTCTTGTTCCTACTTCGTTATTGGGTTCAATACTGTGCTCATTAATACTTTTCAAAGTATCATTGCTAGAATCGCCGTGGCTTCTTTGAATGCTGGGATTTGTTCCTGTTTCGTTTCCTCTGGAGTTTGTATCCACGATATCTGAATTATAATCGCTCTTGCTTGGATTCCCATGATGATTATTGGACTTTGTATCGCTTCCTGTTTTTGTGGTTACATTATTACCTGTGGTATCACTATCTACTAAATTCACAGATTGGGGGTAATGAAAAACAAGATTTGAGTTATGTCGATCCGTAGCGAAGAACAAAATTCCAATTATGTAAGAGGAAGGATTATAAGAGTATGTCAGCATTTTCAAATGCTTTATTTTTCTGCTTCCTTTGATGAGAATTGACTAGTTTTGATCAAAAGCCTTGAATCAGTTTAAGAAAGACTTATCTATCAAAGGATATGAGTTCATGATCGTACAAAATGGCATTTTTCTAGCGCGAGCTCAAAACCTTTTCATCAATGCTGTTTGATATAGTTTGAAATGGCATTTTGACACAATAAGAGAGATGATGAAGAGCAAATACTATTTTAATATGATATTATGGATTATGGATTACAAAAATCACATAAAACTAGAGAACAAATCTCCGTTGTCTGAAGACTAATAGGAAGTTGGAGATATGGTTCAGCTTACAAAAGAACGATAAGGGTTTTATATCAAAGAAACCAAGTGATCTGTTAAATCATTTAAGTCTATTAGCAATAACATCCAGAGAAAAAAAAAAGTTCACAACATTTGTGTTGCTTATCTAGAACAAAACAGGTACTTATATATATTCTTATTATGGGAAAGTATTCCAGGAGAGACGCAGAGCCTAAATAACTGATTTAACCTCAAAAAATCTTTTCAAGTAGTAAACTTGGAAGAGAGAGTTTGCAGCGACAAGTAATAATTGGAAGATAGACCACCATTTGACTCTGGAGTTTGTAGATTCTGCGGTGTTTCTATGTGTTCTTTCTCTAATGATGATATAGTCCTGCTGATCTTTGACTTCGTTTGCCAATTGGGAGAGTCTCTTGACAGTTACTTCCAAGTTGTCTGAGTTAGGATCATTGACGTCGATATAGATAACACCATGGATATTGAAGGAAACATCCTTAGTGGCGACAGAGCTGCCTTCGTTGCTGAAACAGTACTGATATTTACCAGCCAGTTTGGCGGAGGTTGAAATATCACCGTGGGACACCTTATCTTCTCTTTTGACAGTAGTGCCTCTTGGATCCACGATCCAGAAATCGCAGCTGAGCTGATCTATAGAACCTGGGTTTCTGTCACCCACCTGGAAACTAACGGCCAACTCATCGTTTGCTTTCAAGTTCTCGAAAAAACACTGCTTGCCGTGTGGAGGCAACAACACGTTGTGTGCAGATATCGAGACGGAGAAAAGACAGAAGATGAGAAACGCTATTTGGTTCAATCTGTTCATATTTGGGGATTTCTGTGCGGTCTTTGTGTTATGCTTATTTGAACTCTGGTTTCTGATGAAGCTTTGAGCACAAAATTATTATAAAAGCGGGCCAACCTGATCTTGTCTGTGTGTAGTTCTGTATTCACGAGGAACTCCTTCAATTTTAAGTTGGAAAACCTTATATTATCGTGTTTAAATGATTCGTGTTATCTTTTTGGTAAGTAGATCAAGCATGCAAAGGCCTACCAGAAGATCAAGTTTTGTGAGGGTTTTACGTTGATTTAACAAACAAACAGCCTGTGTTATTTTAATGCTGACGAAAACGAAAAATTAGGAAAAAAAAAATTTTTTTTATACAGAAAAAACACTGAAGTGAAACTCGCTGATAATTTTGCGAATAAAAAAATAAAGTATGCAAAACGCTAGTAAAAAAAAAAAAAAGAAATGCACATAACCGCGATATATTTCAACATGTGAATCCAAATCGGGAAATAATGCTTATATGGCATCAATAATAAAGATAACAACCCGAAAAAAAATCCTAAAAATCAAATCAAATCAAACAAGTAAACTATAATATAAGGGTGCGTCCACCAAGGGAGCTCATCAAAAAACAAAAAACACATATTCATGCGCTAGCTTTAAACATCAGCAAAAGTGACTTTTCGTTTCTTGCTTCGTTTTGTGTTGGGACATGCCTTGTTTGGTAAGTCAGTTACACCATTCACACCGCTAATTTCATCTTTACATAGAACTGTCCGCTGAGTACGAATATCGGATGTTTTCGCGCGTTTTCCCAAGCCGTGATTTGTGTTCGCAGATACACCATTATCTTTGTGGGAAACAGTGTCGTCGATATTTCCAAACGCAACTTGGCTGCTTCTCTTCAAATCAACATAATCACCAGGATTAAACTGTTCCCTCACAAATTCTCTTAGCTTAGTCTCCATCTCTTGTGTATCTGAGGGAATACATGTTTTCAAAGCTCCACCAAGGGCATAATTGATACGAGTCTCATCGTAGAATGGATAGTACTCTTCATCATTTGTATTAAACTCGAATTTATCGTCCACAGATTTCACAAAAAGCACTGCTTTGTATGTCACTATCAGTAGATTTCTATGGCATTCAATATGCTTCTTCACCATCGATAATCTCACCAATGAATCAGAAAGCCAAATTCCATCGATAATCAAAGGAACCGTAAGGCTTTTCAGAATTACTGCTTTTTCAAATATCTTTGTAAATTCATTTAGTCTCCAGACCAACTTAGAGTATTTGTTTTTCTCTATCAATTTGTTTTTTACTTTGGCAAAAATATCGTAAAAGGCATTGCAATAATGGAAAAGTGACGGCTGATCTATTTTTCTGTGAGTTCCAGAGTTTCCTTCTTCTTCTACTAATTCCATACCCAGGTTGCTTTGTTCATTCATTGTCTGAGAATATCCATTTAAAGAATCTTGATACGCATTGTCTCCAGGTAATTGTCTGTTGGCCCTGTGTATTCTAATTCTACGATTGTGATTCAACGGAAAGCGAAGCACATTATTATATCCATTATAAATTCTGACAGAGTCACGGTCCAAAATATTTAATGATCTCACCTCTCCCATCATTAAATCATTATTGAATTCATCACCTTCACTGAAGGATCTATAGTATGCTTCATCTTCATCATCATCATTTTCGAGCTGTATCGTGTGACCATCACTTAAGACTCTACTATTAGAGAAATGAGAATCATTAAAATCACCATGCAATCCTCCAAAACTCCTGTCCTCAGAGGCGCGGTATACGTCAATTTCTTCAGGAGGAGGTGGGGGAGGAGGTGACATTGTTCGCTGATGGGATGCACTGGTAATTATATCAGAAAAATCTCTCTCTATTGTTGAGTTGATCAACGTATTCTGTAATGTCTCCAAAACATTTTCATTACTTTCTGATCCAAATCTCTCGTTATTTTGAGACAAATTCACATTATTGCCATTTAATGGAATACTTATAGCATCATCTGTGGCAGCATCAATAGACTCATTATCTGTACTATCAACCATAATTCTATTATTATTGGAGCTGGATGATGCGTTACCTTGTTGGTTATTATCATTGAAAGAGGCGTTATCTGTAACTTCATCATCATCATCAGCGTCATCGTCATCATAAAAAATGGCAGAATTAGCATATGTGTTGAGATGCGTAGCCACAGTTGACGACATCGTAGTCGCTGCACTGCTTATACTCGATGAGGATCTTCTACTGGCAGACCTGCTTCTTCGCAATATTCCGGGTCGCACTCCTTCAGTGTTACTTGATTGGCTATGTCGACTGTTGCTTCTGCTACTTCTATTGCTTATATAGCCAGACTCGTGCTCATTTCCATCGTGGCGGTTACTTGTGCGTACACTGCGTCTTCTTCCGCGTCTGCGGATGGTTGGCTCATTAGTATGATTCGAGGAAGACCGATATGTCTGTATATTGTTTGAGGTAAATTCAAACTCTGAAGACGGCTCGTACACGGATGCAACCTCCAGAAAGGTCACTGAGTGATGCTGCTGGGGCTGCACGTTAATGTCACTGGAAGAGACGCCAGGTTGGCCATCGCCACTAGCTATTGAAACGTTTGTAAAATTTAGCTGGTTTGCCAAAGGAGCTGCAGTCAGATTATCATGGGCAGGCGTTTGATGCCCTCCGCCACTGCTAGAAGAACTGTTGCTCCCTGTGGTATTCTGATTAATGTCGTTGGTCACAGAATCACCACCATTGAGGCCTATCACGGCAGTATTTTCGTGACCCAGTTGTTGTCCACTAGAGTTTTCTTCCTCCACTGGCAGTCGGTCATAGTATACCAAGCCCATTATAGTCAATATTCCTATGCTTTTTCGTTACCAAGGTTTGGTCTTCACACTGATGCTCCCTCAAAGGATACTTTCAGTATAAGTTTAGTTCGTTTGTATGTTTTTGAGTACCAATCCACTTTATATATTCTCATTCTTATTTAAGGGGAGTCTTTTGGTATAATATTCACTCCTTCAACACTAAAGAGTTACAGGTCTGTTTACTTATATGGTACCTTTTGTTATATAAATTGAATCATGTGGGCTGCTAAAATGCAGGAAAAAAAAAGGTTGTCAAAAATAACTGTATAAAAAACAAAGCAGATTCTCTTTCTGGTGCATCTCAACATAACATAATCTATACATGATTCGAGGTTATATTGCAATTTGAGTTACAAGATACGCATCACCAGCTAATGATCTGAGGCTTTCCCGCTGATATCTGTGGATATAACCAAGCATTGCTTTTTTTAGAAGTGAAAAACGGAGCCAGAGACTGGCCTCTCTTGAAATTATGCAGTTGAAAAGCGTCGTGGGCCTAGGAACAGATATCGTGGATGTGAGACGATTTTGGAAAATATTGGACAGAGACTCCGGGCAGCCATCGAGCATTTTGAACAGATTCGCTAAAAAGATCTTGAATCAAAAGCACGAATACCCAAAATATTGTCAACTTTGCGGAGATCCAGAGAATGGATACGCTGGATTTGTGCAAAATAGAGAGAAAATAGTGTACTATCTTGCAGGATGCTGGGCAGTGAAAGAAGCAGCATTTAAAAGCTTGGACAACAGTCAGCAGGCAGGATTCAAACAGTTCAATAAATGGTACAAGACATACGACAAGGGAAGGCCCATTTTTTGGCACGATTATGGATCCAGCGGATCTCTATTTGCAGATAACGAGTTTCTTGTCAGCATCAGCCATGATAGTGATTGGCTTGTCGCGACAGTGATACGACAACACTGTGTAAATGTAAATAACCAACAATCTTAATATATGATATACTTTTAGAGAAAAGGTGTTACTTCTTACAATTGAGACACCAGTCAATGTTCTAAAATGACAGTGCAGGGGTTACAATTAATTTGAAAACTATAGTAATAAATTAATAACATTATACATAACTTGAGGGCAAAAAAAAAGTCATTAGAACATATATGATATAAGAATTATTAAAGTATTTCCTATTCCTCTAGAAAATGAAATCTTCTAGAGGGAGAGTGATGAGGGAGAGATGAAGGAAAGGGAATGCTTGATAGCAAATGACAATATAACATATTTTGAACTAAATTGGTAATTTGGAGGAGAAAACCATGTCTATTAAATATATGGCCACATACACATTCGTTTACCTTCATAATACACAAGTAGATCACACACATATGCATATATAATATATGAGTAGAGATTCTACCATTTGAATGTTCTTTTCTTGCTTATTCATTTTTTTTGTTTGTGAATCAAAAGTGTAGTTGTTCTGTATTTTTCTATTATAAAGTGCTAAAGGCAATTAATGCATTTACTTCTTTCTGAAAGAACAACCTTCGGTCAACTTAGCCTTACCACCGGTTGGTCTGCACAAAACAGTAGTACAAGCATCACAAGTAACAGCGGTTTGAGCGTGAGAGAAAACAGTGGTGATAGTTAAACAACCTGGACATTTGACATCCATGAAGTAAGATCTTGGAGCTTGGACCAAGGTCTTCAACTTGTGTTTCTTTAATTCAGATTCTGGGTTTGGGTGTAATAAATCAACGACTAAAACCTATAAAAACGGGTTAGTAAAATGTTACCATGTGTGTCAAGGGTGGGGAGAATCATTTGCCATTGAAAACAGATGTGTGAGGGTTGAAATTTTCTTCTGAACAGTTTTCTGAACATTTTTTCGTGACTCTTTCTGATTGGGGGAGTAAAGCTTTTTTCTTGAGCTGTGAATAGGAAACGACTACAAGTACACCAAATAGCTGTAGTTGGAACGCTTTCAAGGCCTCTGCGGGGTCAAATTCGCGCCAACTTCCACAACAAGACCTGAAATTTTGGGAAAGGTCGTCAAATCTTTCATTTTCAGTGTAATTCACTCCTCTGTGATCTTCCTTAGATGTTTCCTGTTTGTGTCCCTGATGTCTTCGTTTGTCCGAATTCCGTGTATTTCTGGTCCATCTGGGCATTCAATGCCCGTTTTCACCCCCAAATCTATCTGTTTTCCTGTCTGAACCCCGTACTGTATCACAAACTTACCATTTTGACAAGTTATTTATTGTTACTTTCTTAGTTATTCGAAACGTAATATTTGGTATCAGTACTAGGAAAAAGAGAGATATCCTGTGGGCCTCAGCAAAAGTTTTATTTTTCTTTTTTTTTTTTTTTTCAAAATTTTTTTTTTCGCCTCAGGTTTTTCTTCTGAGGGCCTCTCTCAAGCGATCCTAACTATAAGGGCTTTTATTACTTACAAATCTTCTGGAAAATTCATTTTTATACCTGCTTGACTCACTTATTTTTGACCCACAGCATACATTATCAACCTGTAGGCATTTTTTTTCTGCGCAAGTTCAGCTGCATCCGTACATCAATAGTTTTTCATTTCTCCATCTTGGGGGCCGAATTTCCATATTTCTAGGCATCTACCCAACTACAGAATATGCCAAAGCAGCCCGGGGACTCCAGCTTGCCGTCCAAGCTGCAGTCTAGTTAACTGGGTCTTGGTTACAGTTCGGGCTGACTCGAAGCCAGCTTGCAGATGATTATGTACAAAAATTGGACAAATTCAGAAACTTTTTGAACGGAAACCCCAAAAGGTCAGATGCCTGGTTTTCCAAGAATTTCACAACTATCGTTGGATTTGAAATTTTTTGAACGATCATGTGACCACTTTGTGCCCTTTGATTATTCACGTGATTTATTCCCGTATTTTCGCTTTTTCTATTTTTCATTTAAGACACAATTTTTCACTACGTGAAACAAAGTAGTGGAGCACTTCAGATATAACCACAGATTAAAATATTTATATGACAACACTAATATTAGTGTGGTCTAAAGCCAATAATAATAAAAAGTTAATAATAGCAATGCGGAAAACTACAAATGATTAATAGACGATTATGTATTGATAAATACAAATAAAAATAGTTAGTTGAAAAAAAAAGATAAGTGAATAATATATATATACAAATATATATGGGACGATATAAATCAATAGATAATGATAAAATGATAAAAATATATTTTTCAAAGAAAAACCAACACTAAAGAATGAACTGAATTGAATGAAATTATTCTTCTGGAGGTTTTTCTTTTAATTTTTCTTCTTTGTATTTAGCCCGTTGCTTATCTTTGGCATCTCGCTTGGCTGCCTCTTTTCCTTAGCATATCGCTTTCTTTGGTATTTTGCTTTTCCAGCCTTTCTATCATAAATCTTCAACAAAAAATCTCAAACCATCGATTGCAAATCACTGTATTCCAAGCGGCTTATCACCGCAGCGTAGACCAATTGGTCAACATGGCTCAAACATAAAGAGAAAAAAATCGGCGATTCAAACGGATCAAACCGAGATATTCATGGGATATGAAATGTAACATTTAGAAAAAGAATCAGAAAAGCCAGCATGGCTGAAACTGAAAGAAAAAAAAATAATAAATAACCAATACCAAGCTTTAACTGAATGTGAATTTTTATGCTCGACTGTAAAAAAATTGGACAAGGAAATTCTTGCACTGTCCCAGCATGTCCATAGTTTTCTACAAACATATTACAGAAAGCTTCCACAGGCAGTGCTGGACATTTATGTGCTCAATCAAATCAGGCATGATGACATATGGCTACTCACCCTATTTACTGATTTTTTTGTTTTGCTTTCTTGGAGGAGTCACCAGTCTGGAATTATTAGCATATGCGTATTTAGACTTCTTTTCAGCAGGTTTCAAAATTTGGAAAGAACACAACAAACTCTCGTCCACGCTCATCATTGCACCAGCATTGTCGAATTCTCCACAATAGTTAGGGGCAGAGAAAAGTGTCACTAATTGACGTTTGCTGAAAAATTCGTAACCATCCTCCACGACTTGATGTGCTCTACAAATCAAATCCATATCCTGTTTCTGTAAAAATCTCGAAATAACATCTGGTCCAAATGTGAATGACACACCTCTATCATTTTCTGACCAACCAGTGATATCTTTATCAGGGTCGGACCATAACAAGTCGCATAAAAGCCCGACATCTGGGATATCTGTAGGTCTCATGACACGTCTGATTTGTTCCATGGAGTTTAAATCTGGTGACAAACCACCGTGCATTGTGAAGATTTTTTCGTCAATGATGGCGGCGATTGGCAAACAGTTGAAACAGTCGGTGAAAGTTTTCCATAATTTTATATTGTAACGTCTTTTACATTCGTCGTAGAACCCGTAAATTCTGTTGATGGAGGCACACTCGTGGTTACCTCTCAAGATGAAAAAGTTTTCTGGATATTTGATCTTGTATGCCAATAATAAACATATAGTTTCTAAGGATTGTTTACCTCTGTCGACGTAATCACCCAAGAACAAATAGTTAGCTTCTGGTGGGAACCCTCCGTATTCAAACAATCTGAGCAAATCGTAATACTGTCCGTGGATATCACCACATATCTATATAAGTTGTTGTTAGTTATAATGTTCGATAAAGTGTCGCTTGAAGATCTCCCCCAAAAATTCCAGCCAATCACGTCTCCTGGTTCATGTATATCGATAATGCGAGCAATGATTTTTTTTTTTTTTGACTATTGATAACGCTAGTTGGAAAAAAAAATGTCTAAATGAGTGTGCGCCTGTGATAATTAGCGGGAACGCTGCGTGTGCGACCTCAAAGGAGACAGTGCTCAGTGTAGAAAAAAAAAATCATCACCTAGTTATAATAAGGAGGCAACGCCATGGAACTGAAGGGATGGGGATATCTGGTGCCACTGAGGAAGAATTCAGAACCATGTCTTCTTGATCCGAGTTTCATCTGGAAAAACCAAATAATCTTTAAAAGAAAACCTCTGAATCTGGAGGAAAACCTGTAATGATAAAAAGTTGGTTCGCAGGATTCGTGGCATGTAGAACTGGCATGTTCTGCTGCTGGGAATCTGGCTGCGGATGTGGTTTCTTGGGGTGAAAAAAGTGCCAAACACACGTAGATAGAGTAAAAAAAAATACTAAAACGATAAACTTACCTTGATAGGGGCCTCTAACTCCAACAAAATAGGTTGCTGGATGAAAATCTCTCTGGCTTTTGTGCAGAGAAATCTGATTTCGCTCTCGGCCAAGTCCACCTGTTTTCCAGGTCTGGAGCCTCTTACTTCCAAGAGTCTGTTCACGATGGAATCGACATCGGGTTCTTGTTGTTCGGCCATTGTTATTGTATGTTATGTTATGCTTGCTGGGGTCGCTCGTGGTCCACGCTCGTGTGTCGCTTGTTTTTTCGCTATGACCAAATACTGTCCAAATCTTTTCTGGTTTCCCTGTCTCGGTCTATTCCCTGTATTTCAGCTCTGCCCTGGATGTTCCAACAAGATCTTTGGCTGTTCTGGTTCTGAAGTGTTTGGTTGACTGATGCTTAGTAGTTGCAATACCCTGTGGTTCCTTCTGAAAGTATATCCTGCTACAGGAAAAGAAACATATAGGTAGAGAAAAAAAATAACAATTATTTTCGTATGACAATATTTTTCTCACCTGCTCGGCGGGGGAAGGTAGCTACAGCGATAAAAATCCCATCTTCTTTCGGAGGCAAACAAAAATAACAACACAAAAAAAAAAAAGACTTCTTTCTGGACAACAAAACAGAAAGAAGACAAAAGAAGAAATAGAATTCACTATCATAACAGCAAATCAAGAACCTAGAGAGAAAAAAAAAAAAACCAGTCGTGGTGCGCGGAGAGTCGGAAAGATTGGAATCGATGGAACTCTGTTCTTTTAAGGCCAGTATGCTGCTAAGAGATCAGGTCTACATAAAAGAAAAAAAATGAAAAATGATTTGAACCCGGTTGCGCAGCACTGGGTGAGTGGATCTATGCACATGTGTTAGCATTATAGTGCATTATTGTGCATGCTGAGTTTTTCAACATGAGGGTCCCGAAAGGGATAACCCTGTAAAATGCTACAACAAAGAACTACGGATGCTGATAAGAAAATAAAATGACACTGATTGTTCGTCTACCTATACAGTACGTTTGCGCTCATATGTGCGCCAACTCCATGCCTCCCACAGAGAGGATCTCGTTTTCGTCCTCGATACGGTCCGAGAACACCGTCTCGGCGTCGCCTCCCGCCTCGATTCTCTCTCTTTCATTCTTGGCCAATCTGACCCCCACCCTCTTTGTGTAGTCGGAAATCGATCTCAACTGGATCACCACGCCCGCAGCGTTCGTCACGCTCTTGGAGTCGCTGCTCACCTGCGCAAACCATCCGTTGAACGTCTCCATCTCGGCTTCCTCCACCAACTTGAAAATGTCCAAGTAGCACTTCTCTGCAGAAAGCTTGATAGGAATGATCGGGTCCCTGACGCAGCTGAACACGCACGGCGCAATCACATTGATGTTTGGTCTGATGATCTCCTCGTATTTCTTTCTGGCAACCGTTCTCAACACAATGATCGCCAATCTTCTTGCGTCGTTGCTTGTACTAGGTGGCTTGACCGTGATCTTGCTCAATTCTTCAACCAAGTTTTCCACCAACTCTGGTCCAATAGCGTCAATATCTGGCCCAGCGATACTCAACAACAATTTACCAACCGCCTTGACAGACTCCTCAGACAAATAGGCATCAGTAGAGTTGATGTTGTTGATCAAATATTTGACCACAGATTGAATCAATCCACATTTGATAACGTTATCACTGGATTCTTTCAAAAATGCATTCAATGTCAAAATACCAAACTTGTCTCCATTATTAGCCAAGATCTTATCTTTGATGATACTGAAGGCTTCATCCACCTTCAAATTCTTTGAAATGGATCCAATCAACTTGGCATATGCAATAATCAACTTGTTATCGCCACTCTCAGTGACAACAAAGATTTCCTCTTCGATCAACGATAAAACACTGTTCTTAGAACTCTCATTCAATTTGCTACCAGCATTCACAAATACCTCATTCAATGCCTTCAACATAGCAGTATTCACACCGACATCTTGTGAACTGTTTTTCACACCATTTATCAACTCATTTACCAATGGATCAATTCTAGGTTGATACTTGATCAACGTTCCTAACGCCTTGGCAGCTCTTAATCTCAATATCTCATTACTACTGTCGGCAACAGACTTAATAAAAGTTCTTTGCAATTGAGGAATAAAAGGTCTCAAAAATTGCGGAATCTTCTCGAGTAATTGATTCAATGCTGATAAAATAGCAGCCTTGACATCTGAGCTGACTCTCTCACCAATCACACGAATCAAAGGACCAGTAATTACAGTGAAAAATGGTTTTAATCCCATTGGTGGAGTCTTGGAAACAATAAAAGCGATGGCGCTTGCAGAAACTTCTTTTTGAGATGAGCTACCATACATTAAACCATGGATGAAAATTGGTAAAACACAATTAGGTCCCTTTGGAATAATAGAGAAACCAGGTAAATCTTGATCAGCAGTACCAACAAATCTCAAACTTTGTTCGGCAGGAACAACAAGTCTTTCCAAAGATTCCTTGGATTGGTGCTTCACCAATTCGTTCAAGCAACTCCATGCAGCTTTTACTAAAGCTTCATCGGAATGTCCTAATCTAGAAATAGCATTTGAAACAATATCAACCTTATAAACAGAATAATCCAAAGTGGTTGAGCTGAAAAAGGTCGATAAATGATCGTAAACAAGTTTCACCTTCAACTTGTTTTCGCTCTTCAATAACGATAACAATTGTTGCATCAAAGGATGTAAACCCTCACTGTCATTTATAGATAACAAAAGTTTGTCAAAAGATTTAGAAACAATATCGAATAATTCAGTATTACTTGTAGAATATAAAATCAACGAATCGATGAAAGTGTTGATTATATCTGTCAAATATCCAAATAATGTATGACCTGCAACCTCTGATAAAGATCCAAGTGCAAGAGACTTTGATGCATCTAATGGTGGAGTCAATAGAGACGAAATCAAAATTGGGAAAATGTCTTCTGCTTTATTTGCCATTATTTCTCTCAAAGCTTTGATTGCATTTTCACTTTCGCTTTCATTATCTAATAATGTCAATAAATGTGGAATAATACCATCGATTGCAGGCTTTCCTACAGCTTCTAATAACACATCAAATGCTTGAGCAGCAGATTCTCTAACACTTTCATTAGAATCAATAATGGCTTCTCCAACAATCTTTATGAAAGTTTCTTGATGTGCAATAATATTACTTTCAACAGTAGATGACATAATTTCAGTCAAAGCAATACAAATACCTTGTTTAGCATCAGCATCACCTGAAAACATGACTTCTTCCGAAGTTGGTAATAATTGTTTTAATACTTCAGGTCCAATACGACGGACTAAATCACCTAAAGCTGCTGCATTAATTCTTCTTTGAGACTCATCTGGACTAGCCAATCTTCTAATAATAATATTTGCCAAAACAGGTAAAATTTCCTTGATAGTCTTTGGAGTATTTGCTACAATTGGATTCCAAATTTCAATTGCTGCATTACGGACCATACCTGAAATATCTGAACGGCAAATAAACAATAAAGATAAGACACGATCACGACGGTCCTGACCAAGAACTTCAATAAGAGCAGTATTAGCTGCGTTGTTCTCAAAGATGTCGATTGTTTCTTGAACTTGTTTCTCTTCACCGTCGTCCATCTCAACATCGACAATCTTTTGTGAGATTCCAGCAATCTTGAACAACAAATCACCAGTCAATTTAATAGAAGATAGTCTAATCTTGTGGTTGGAGTCAGATAACCCTGCTTCTAATTCAGGTAAAAGCAAGTCAACTGCTTTGTTAGCGTAGTTAGATACAATTAACTTACCAGCCTTGATGGATATATCATTGATTTGATCATCATCATCAGCCAAACCGGATAAAATAGGTGGCAAAATTTTGGAAATATAAGGAGCAAACATAGAACCAAAGCATAAAGGAAGGTACAATAATAATGGAATATAACCAGATTTACAATATTTGTCTCCCGAAGAAGCTCCCAACAAAATAGTAGGTAAGAGCTCTTCTAATTTGCTCAAACCTAAACCACTGATAACTTCTGCCAATGCTTGTGCTGATCCCATTCTATCACCTTCCTTGCCTGGATCATTCAATGTATCCAATAATTTATCGATTAAATCAGGGAATTGCTCTTCACCTAATTTCTCAACCAAAGAACCCAATGCTCTCGCAGCTGTAGCTCTAGTGCTTGGTACAGGGTCAACCATGGCAATTTCCAACTCACTTATTAAATTATTCAAATAAGGAATCAAGTCTTTACTGTCAACCAAAATAGACATATTTCCTACAATTTGACAAGATTTTCTTTTAGTAGTAGCAGATCTGTCTAGCATACCTCTATGAATAACATGAATAATCAATGCTAATGATGGACCATCAATATAATGAACGAATTGGGTTTTGATCAAAGCATCCAAAGCTTCTTCGGTAAACTTAGTTGGATCACCAATAGCTTTGATCAATATAGGAACTGATTTTTGAATCTCAGGGTTTCTAATGACTTCCCCGAACCTTTTCAAAGCTTGATCTGCAGCTTTTCTAACTTCCTTATGAGAATCATTCAAAACACCTACAATTTCTGGAACAATAGTTGACAATGACGCAGATAACTGAGTAGGATCTAAATAAGCCATAGTACCTAATAATTCCACTGATCCTTTCTTAGATCTCCAAGCAATTTCATCTAAATTATCGATTGCCAAAGGAATTAACTTTTTCACACCGAATGGTGTTGTATTTTTCATTATAATTTTAGATGCATAATCTGCTGCACCACGAACTTCTGTTACATGATCTCCCAAATTTTGCAAAATCAAAGGAACAACTTCTAAAACGTAAGGCTCAAACATTTTGCCTAAGCTTCTATCTAAGCATTCGATTGCAAAAGAAGCACTTTCTCTGCGTACAGGACTCTTCGAATCCTCAGAAGCATCAATCAAATTACGAATAACATCAAATTCGGTTAAACCTTTGATACCGTAACCTTTGATTAAACCAGCAATACCATATGCGGCAGCTCTTCTCTGCAGTCTTGAGGAACCTTCAAACAACACTGTAAATAACTCGTCCAAATATGCCTGCAAATTATCGCTGAATTTAGGAACCAATGGAGCAAGATATCTCGATATCGTATAATCGACTTCCTCAGATGTGGATGTAATTAGAGTTTTAATTAATTGATCAACGGCATTCAATAACTTCTTATCATTCTTACTCAAATGAGTGACCAAAACACCGTACAAAATAACAGTTGATTGTTTTAGCTGCTTGATATTATGATTGACCTTCAAACTTTCATCAAACACTGCGATCAATTTCTGCATAGTTTCCAATCCCTTGATCTTGATAACCTCGATTGAAGCTTCTTGAAGTTCATGGAATACTTGTTTATTAGGTTCAGATAATAATTTTGGTTCCTCAATCAATAATTTACTGAAAAAATCGGTAACTGACTTGACATCAAAAAATGGAGCCAACTGTTTGAGCGTTAATGAAATACCTGAGCGAACTTCACTTTGATCTTTTTGTTGCTCAGAAGATTTAATAACAAGTCCAAACTCATCATAAATTGGCTCTGGTGGAATTAACTTTTCTATGAACAAGCTTGTCAATAAATTGAAGGCTGTATCAAATAATTTTTGGTCTAATTTGACAGCTTCGCTTATGGCCATAGCAACTGAAAGACGTAAAATGAAATCCTCATTGTCCAAAAATGGAATCAATTCTTCTATCAGATCATCTGTCAATGAAAGATTATTTTCGGTCCAAATGGAATTGGCTAATTCCATATTCTTCCCTGAATCTTCTTGATCGAAACAGCAAATCCAAATTCTTATATAATCATTCATAGATAGCTTGAAACTTCCCTCTTCACCAAGAATGAATTCTTCATCCAACTGTTCCAAAATTAAAGTTCTTATAAATTTATTGTGAGACGTCAAATTGGCAATTAAAATAGTTTTCATATCATTGCTAGTTAAACTATCGGAAACATTGGCACAAATTAAATTGAAACAATCTTTGAAAAGCTTATTCTTCGATGGGATCAACTCGATCATTAAAAGTAAAGTTGACATTATTTCACGTCTTGGAACAACTGTATCTTGGAAAGTGTCACCATGATTGGATAAAATCTCAATAGTCAATAGCAATTGCTCCTCATCAATATCTTCTTCAACAAATTCTTTTTTGGCAGTTTGCATAGTGTTTTTGTATTTCTTAGCCAAAATCACACCCTTTTGTTTCATTGTTTCAATTAAAAGAGGTAAGATATAAATTAATCCGAAACTCGACAACGGTTTTTTATCGGTACTATATTTAAGCTTGAAAAAAATGTTCAAAATCAAGTCATCAGTTTCAAGGATATCGTATCTTGGTAATAAGCTGATATTTAATGATGCAGGCGTTATTAATTTGGAAATAGCAACACCAATCAAATTTTTGATAGTATTCAAAGATGACAGGTTAGACTCGTTCAAGGCTAAAATATTGCTTCCTTTCAAGAGAGCGTTTACAGCTCTATCATCGATCAAGCTTTTTGAGGCATCGAAGGTTTTAGTGTTCTTAGTAAAATACTTTATCAAATTTAACAAAGATGAAATAGAATTACTAAACCAATACTTGTAACCATTATCATATTTAAATCTTAAAGAATCACATAAAGAGTCAACGAGACCAACTGATCTGTTAAGCAGAACAACTATATCCGCAACTTGATTTCTGATACTGGCTTCCTTAGCGAATTGCTCTTTCAACAATTCCTGCTCTTCTTTCGGAGTCTTTTTATTATTTAATCTTTCCATAGCTTTTACCTTGTGGTTACTACTTTGCTTTGAGGCTAATTCTTTCTTTAAATCAGCTTCCCATTTCTTAGTAGCATAATCTTTGGAATTCTTGTTGTCCACCATGTTTTTTGATTTTTGAGACAAGGTTGGGTCATGCACCAATTCATCTTCTGGGCATTTCCAAATGTTTATCGCATCTTGCAAATCAGTGAACTTTACTACGTTGGAAGTATTCAAATCAGCAACGATTAAATCATTAATAATAGGGCCCATGAAATCTGGAGAAATAAATGCCATAGTCGAAACAGAATCAATAATAGCATTAGCAACTGCCTTCGATGAGTTGAATGCTGTCAGATATCTCTCTTTTAAATTCTTTTGTAGGAATTCAGCCCCAAATTGTGTAATTATTGATGCAGGATTATATTCCGTTTTTTGAACTAGATCAACCCATCCGTTTTTGAATTTAAATATGCTGTTTTTCTTATAATGGGATATGATAATTAGTTCTAGTAGAATTTTTTCAGTAAAAGGTTTTTTCATTTTTTCACCAGAAATATTTGCGTCAGACGTTCCACAAGTGATCGCATAAACTATAGACTTTAAAAACTTATATGAATAGTTGAATTTTTCTTTGATCTCCATATCATCTAATTCTATTAATAAATTGTATAAAGAATCACAAATACATTGTGACATCACTTCTGAGCTGGCATGGTTTAATTTCAATAAAGCTTGGCGGCTCAATTCATTGTCAATGTTTTTAGAGATTACAGTATAAATTATCGTATTACCAAATTCAATAGATCCAATCGGTTCAATTGCATAAACAGCTTCTATGAACCACTTCTGCTCTTGAACACTGACTAACTTTAGATAAAACTTAGGATTTAAAAGAGATTGAAGAATACCATCTGACAAAGAAAGCAGCAAATTTCTGAATTTTATCAAGTAAATTATAATGTGCATAATTGTTACTGGGAATTTCATCGGAGCCTCTGTAAATTCTTCAATATTAGATTTCAAAGATGACAAAACTGTTTCATTCTCGAGTAATTTAGAGGAGGATAAAAATTCTGCAAGAGCAATAAACCATTGCTTTCTATTTATTAATTTCTTATCAGTTAAGCCAGTAATTATAACCCTTGAAATATCATCTGGAATTGAATCTAATCGAGAAACACAGAATAAGAAGCTAGAAATAAATTCATTTAATAAGACTTCATTTTGATCCTTTATAGCAAAAGGTTTCAACACTTCTATTGACTTAGCAAAGGACGTTTGCATAGTTCTTATGAGTGCAATATACTTTACTTTAAAATCAATATTAGAGGTCATTTTCCAATTTTTGGCTAGCTCATCAACAATTTTATTTCCAATCTCGCTTGGTAAATCAACACAACTAGACAAAAGATTTTCCAACACCAAAAATGAATTCACTCTGATCATTTCATTTGAAGTTGTTTTCAAGTTTGATAAAAGCAGATTGAAAAATTTAGTGAAAGCATTGGATTTCGTAATTATGAAGAAACTCAAATTTTGGCTGCATAATTTGAAGTTTCGCGAAAAATCAAGCAAAATATTGTTAACAACATATTCGTTTGATCTTAATATTGACTTTTCCAATTCGGGTAAAAGTTTCGATACTAATTCTGCATTAGAAAGTAAATTTTCGCCAATAAAATAACGGTCGAAATATTCCAATGTATATAATTGATTTGGCATTAACTTATCTTTACTCAATAAAATATCATTACCAAAATAGGCAATTACTTTTTGGAATTCGGTTTCAGGGAAATCTTTAGAGTATGATAATGAAGCAATTAATAATAATTGAGAAGGAATACTCAATGTTTTACTATTATAAAGTTTCAAGTATGCATCCAGTTTTTTAGCGATGAACGACTTAGTTAAATGCTTGAACAATTTTGGGTTTTTGGAGCTTTTATGGGCCAATATTTGGCTAGTCACTTCTAACTGAAAATCTAACAATTTGGAATCATCGTCAATCTTGTAATTCTTTAAGAAGTGATTCACCCACAAAAGGACCTGCTTCAAGTCCTTAACATCCACAGAAAGATTTGGCTTTTTGATATCAAATTCGTGATTGAAATATGCGAGAAAAAGGGCGGTGTATGTGGCTGAATCCTGTGGGATGATTAGATCAAATAACTCAATAATCTTGTCTTTGAAGGTTTTACTGGTGGAACAGGAAAGGGAGTAAGATTTAAACAAGGCAACCAACACAAGTTTATGATTTTCTGGTTGCTGTATCTCGACCAATTTGTTCAACACCTCCAAGCAGATCGATTTATCATTTTGATTGAACAACAATGAGCTCAATTGGGGTTTCAATTGCTCCCAAGTTAGATCAACAACGTTCATTGCGAGAGTTTTTGTTTTCTTATATCGAACAGGCAACAATGAGATATTGTAAAATAAGCTCTGTGATGGGATAACCTTAGAATCAAGAAAATTTTCAATAAATCTTTCATGATTTACTTAAACTTTCATTGATAATTTTCATTTCACAATTGTTGAAAACTCTTCATCTATTTTTCATCTTTTCAGGAACATACTATAAAAATTTTTTACGCAGTGAAAAAAATGCACTGTTATGAGCAAATGCCCAGTCTGCTGAATATTGAAAGTGAAAAAAACAGAACCTCAACATTAACAGTTTAACTCAATCCTAGAGTAGAGGTGAAAGATCAAACCACTAATTGTAGAGTCATACCATCTCATTTGACATTAAATAAAAGCAAAAATGGAAGCTGTGGAACTGAATACCAACAATAATCAAGAAGTTATGGACATTGTTCCGGAAAAACTAGAAGAAAACGACAAGGTTTTAGGTGTTGCGAATGAAAAAAATGGTAGCGAGCTTGTGCTGTATTTGACAAGTTATAATCCATACTACTCTGGTAAAAGAAAGGATATTCCATCTACATATCTCATAAATAAGGTCAAGCATGGACGTCCAAACTCTGTTCAGGATTTAGAGAGCGCAATGAATTCTTCCACAGTGTATGTGGGGAATTTGAATAAATATTCGGCAGAAGAACGTATTTTCGTTTTCTTTTCGCAGGTTGGAACTGTGAAGCAAATAATAATGGGGTTAGACAGATTTCACCAAACTCCTACTGGCTTTTGCTTTGTTATCTTCGAAAATCATAAAGAGGCAGCCAATGCAGTGAAGTTTTTGGCAGGCGTGAACCTTGATGGAAAGCCACTAGAGATTGACTTGGATCAGGGGTATACTGAGGGAAGACAATTTGGTAGAGGTCCAAATGGTGGTCAATTCAGAACAGAGCTTAGGCAGTATTTGGATGCTGAAAGACAATATTGGAATAACTAGATCTGATAATTATAAGTCTGTATTCATGTAATTTCATCAATCTTTTTTTTGGATAGAAATACTATAGAACATAACAGGACATTAGTATATCAATACACGTTGGAAACTGTACAATTGTTTTGATGTATCTACGCTTTGTTTTTAAAAAACCGAGTTCAAAACCCAGATATGAATAAATATATATAAACAATGCAGTGAGGGAAAGTTTAAGTGGTCACCAATTCTCGGACCAGCACTGCTGTAGCGCAGAATAATATGAACAGATTACAAGGCATACAATCAGCTTGCATTCATAAACATAAAAAATCAACAGCCAGTATCTAGAAAAATTGTATTTCTTGATAATTTTGAGCATTACAAAAATATTTATTTAGGATTTGATAAACCCAATAAAACTATGAAAAAAAAATTATATAAACGCGAAATTCTAGTAGAACTTTTAAACGTCTCACCACATTTGCTGCGTGGCATTCGATGGCTGTTGCATCATCTGTTGTTGCATAAATTGTTGTTGCTGCTGCTGTTGTTGTTGTTGTTGTTGTTGTTGCATCATCTGTTGTTGCTGCTGTTGCTGCTGTTGTATCACCTGTTGCTGCATCAATTGCTGTTGCTGTTGTTGCTGAAGAGTTAACAATTGCTGTTGTGCAGGATTTAGCACACCTTGAAATGCTGTTTGGTTTGGTTGAATTGTACTGAGATTAATATTGTTGACCTGTTGCTGGTTTTGCTGCACCTTTTGTTGATTTTTAAGTTCCTGTAATTGGTTCAATGTTAAGTTTTGTGTCTGGCCACCAGTAGTATCGGTTTGCTGGAATGCATTGGAATTTCCAGTAGTTGAAGTTTGAAATGGATTACCTGTAGAGATAGGTAACTGTTGAGCAACCGGGGAAGAAAACCCGGTTCCAGACATCATCATAGCTTGTTGCTGAAATGGATTACCTGTCATCATGAAAGTCTGTGGTTGTGGTTGTTGGAATGGATTATTTCCTGTCATCATTATCGCTTGTTGCATGAAAGGATTTCCTGTTGGAATGGCTTGTTGCATACCTGTAGGGGCAGAATAAATACCGGTTGCTGTAGGCAAGACAGACAGAACATTACTTCCATCGAAAACCTCGTCTACAGGCTTGGTAAATGCATCGTTTATATCTGATCCACCTTCAAGCAAGTGTTCATTATCAAGATCGAGCCAGTTTTGTTCATTTGCAATAGGTTTTGATACGTCCGATCTTTTAGGGAGAGATGGTTTACTTGTTGATTCTTTGGCGGCTGGTCTATTCGATACAGCTTTTGAACTTCTGCCATTATTATTTCTTCTTCCTCTTTTCTGGCTTTTTTTGATAATCTCATACGCTAAAAAATTATCACCGTGACTTAAAATTAACGCCTCAATTATAACATTTAGATCCTTAATATCAGTTTTTTTAGAAAATCTTTTAGCCTCTTTTTCGTATACATCATATTCGAATTCTGAAATTGTCTTTCCCTCTAACTCTGGTAAGTTTTCCAACTTGTGGTTTTTACTTTTGTTATTATCAAAATCACCTGTTTTGCCAAATTTAAATTTGGAAGAAATTGAGCTTACACGGTCCTTGAAGGTGCCAGATCTAGAGTCAGAAACTTTATTACTGCCACCAGATCTGTAATATTCTTTGGCGTGATTGTTTCTGTAATCATGAATATCATCATTGAATAAGCCGTCAATATTACCAGGATCACTTTCAATAGTTGGTGAAATAGACCCGCTTGCTTGTCTTCTGAAATTTAATCTAGATAATGGCTTTTGTTGTCTAACTACTTCTTCACGAGCATATTTGTCTCTTTTATAGTTGCGTAAGCTTGAGCTACTGTAGGAATCCTCGTAGGAATCATCATAAGAATCGTCATAGTTATTTTGGTTTCTTCTGCTGTTTGAACGTTTCTCACTGATAAAGGAATCATTATCACTGTATTTCATGTCAACATATTTTTCAGTGAACCATTTCTGAAGAGCTAGTTTATCATCTTCGTCTAATGGGAAGGGGATTTTTCTAGAATTCCAGTACTTGCTAGCCCGTTTATTACCCATTTCACGCAATTGATCAACATCTTCCTTTGACCAAGCATCCATGGACAATGACTTGACCCTTGAGATATCTGAGCCTAGTTTACGATGGTACACAACACATCTACCGCAAAGGAATATGCCGATGTTTATACTTGCCCAAGTCGGAAATGGGGCTTTGCACTCACCACATTCGTTTCTATTATCTGGGCTGTTGATAACGTCTTTTAGTTCCTTTTGGATACGCAATTGTTGACGCTTCGACATTCTTCTGTATCTTTATTTTTTGTTGACTTATTGGTTTTATCAACAAGTAGGCTGTCAGAGGTTCCGAATTTAGTGGACCAGCTTGGGATGTTGATTTGTTATTAATATGTATGCTCAATATTCAATTCAACAGGTAAATTAGACACAGCCGTTAAATATATTATGGATGCTGCGGTATTACTTAAAGTGAGTTTCCTGTGAATAGAATGATACAAGTATATCAATGATCTTCTGCCAATTATGTAAATTATTTAAACTTTCTTGAGGGCTCGGTTGAAATATTTTGTCGTTGTTTTTTTCTTTTTTGAGACATTTCTGTGGCTGATTCCCTTTACTAATATATTCTCTCATAATTTTATCTTTCTGCTAGTATTGGAAAATTATTTGCGTTTTTTTTGTTTTTTTTTGCTTGTTTTTTCAACTTTAAAATGCCCTAACCTCTGGAAAAAATGGAAATCTTCCGATTTAGAAGCATCGATAGGGGAGGGAAAATTACTGTAAAAACTCCCAATAAAACGCGTCATTTTCAAATTTTCTTTGCACGCGATCGATCTTGAATCTCAAACTGAGAAAATTGATAGGAGGCATTTACTCTTTAGGGAAAGAGTATTCAAAAATTCAAGTATACTAATAGAATGGACCAAAAGTTTTTATCTTTTGAACTCATTTTTATACCAATATTGTAATCAAATCCTAACTACAACATTGAGGTCATTCTAAACATACGGGAGTGTATACAAAACACTTCGGGAGTCCTTTAACTTTTTTCTTTCTGTCTCTATAATTGTAGACATGAACCAATTCTTGTCCTTCTCAATTGCTTAGTTGAAACTTCCCAATATATTGGAACAATATGTAAATTTGTGCCGTTGTTTTTTCAAAACTCAGTATTCTGTTTACTCGGGAGAAGTGTTCTCCATGAATTTTTACAATTTTACTATTAATTCTGTACACTTGTTCTTTTAAATGTGTCCAAATGAACAACATTGATTTATTTAAAGATATACACTTAGGAATGTTTTAGTTTCTAAGTAGGATGATTGTGGGAATTGCTTATTATATTTTTATTTCTCTAGAAGAAAAAAATTAGGAAAAACAAATTAAAAAAAAAAAACATTTGTTTGTTTGGGAAACAAATCATTTCCCAAATGTTTCTTACAAGTAGCTGTGTATTAAAAATATCAATGATATAAACCTGATGAATCCTGTATTTCATCAAAAGATTTTGTAAAAACTCCCAAAGTAAAATTATTATCTAAGGTTCCGTCTGAAAACTGACAGTATTTAAATCACCATGGTAAATATTCTTTCCAAAGAAAATTATTAAATAAATCACCAGATGAAAATGATGTTTTTGTTTTTAACAAAGCATTCTCTAGGCAATTTAATACTGTTACTAACTTTTTGAGTATAGCCACCAAAGAAGAAAACAACAACAGTTGAAGAAAAGAAGACAAATTTACTCAATTTTTTCAAATCTGAGTTTACGTTCTACAATATAAAAGAAATCGAGTCTCAAGGTAGCAAAAGATCAGGTATAAGCAGCATGCAAATCAAAGACATTTTGCAAATGTTGATTGACGATGATTTAATCAAATGCGAAAAATGCGGAAGTATGAATATATATTGGTGTTTTGAGTATGATCTTACAAAATCATTAATTGACAAGTATGATAGTTTGAAGACCAGAATTGATGATCTGGTAATGCAAATACAACAAATGGAGCAGGAAATTAAAGAAAAGAGAAAAAATTGTGTCAAAGAGAAGGAAAAGCTTAAATATGACGAAGAAATAAACTCTTTAACAAATGAGAGAGATTCGCTACAAAACGAATTACAAAAGTTAAGGGATAGCAGCCCCCAAAAATTGAAGAAACTTGAAGATTCTATCGCAAATCAGCTCAAAGAGGCTGAAAATTATGCTGACAACATTGATTGTTTGATAAGATACCTAAGCAACAAGCAAGGAATCAGCAGCACAAATTTGAGGATTGAACTAGGTTTATCCGATTTTTACGAAGAGCTTGAATAATAAGCTAGGCGCTCTAAGTCTTGTAGCGACTCGGCATGGCTATCCAACTTGTCATGAAAAAAAATTTACAAACCGGTTATTACTGTTCTAATTTTGGTTTCAATTTATTAAATTCGAAGGAAATTGAACATGAAGTCTTAGCAAAAACGAAGTCAAACAAAAGAAAACCAAGATTCATAGACATTTATTAGAAAGTTTCTTTTTACTATGACCGCTGCTGTATATCGTGCTATGATGAAGTAAGAGTTCATGTTTTTTTGCATGAGTATATTAATTATTCTGGTGTTTTTCTTGCAGCATGCATTCACCCTTAGATGTGATGTTTTATATTTCCACACTATTTATTCAAGTCGCGAAACAGATGCACTTGCTGAAACATGCATCTTCTATGGAAGCCTATATTATTGTCTTGAACCATATATTTTTAGATGGGATCCATAATCTAGTTATATCCAGTTACACAATCTAAATCTAACACATCTATTTTTGAAAAAAAGAACCGATTTTAAAAAGAATCTAGTTCAAAGACATTGATAAATTGAAATTGAATAAAACCAAGATTAAATCCATTCGAAAATGAACCATAATGAAAAGTAAATTACACTTTCATAGAATTATTATGTTCTTTTTCCTTCAAAATTTATATTTTTCATTTGTCATTCATTAATTTATATTGCTAATCAAATATAAATCTATAAATACTATGATGGAAAATAGTTACTCATTCCAGGCAATGCCGCAACCAGTACTAGTCAACCTTCTTGACAAAAAAGATTCCCTGTTTTTCGTTTGTAATGGAGCCGAAATTAACGACATGATGATCCAACCAATCCAAATGATTGATCCAAATTCCCTGTTGCAATCAAGAAACGTTGTACCATCGTCACAAACCATCCAATCTCAAAGACATCAACTACAACCTCAACCACAAATTCAGCAAAGCAGAGCTTTCAGTTTTCCTACTGATTCAGTTGGCAGTTCTTTCACCCCAGAATCTTTCGTTTCTTTATCTCCTCCGCAAAGTATGGGGAATGAGATCAAATATTCTGCAAACACTTCGAACAATAACAACTATTACACTGTTTCTCCAAACATTTTGAACAATTTAGCTACTGGAGCCACTAATACACCGAGCTGCCCTGATCTAACAGAATCTCCTTTTAATTCAATGAACGGATCTGCCGATAATTTGAGTATTCTTTCCACTCCTAGCCAAGTTGATTCAATGAAAAAAATGATCTACGATGAAAATGCTAACATAAAAATCCATACAAACCCAGAGACTCTTGATTTCGAAGGTGCTAATACCAATTTCAACAATTATCAAATTTTTGAAATGATGCCAAAACAAATGTTGCAAATGGACAATAACCAACCAATCAAAAGAGCTGGCGATGTTTCATCCATTTTTCCTTCTTTTCAGGCAGCAACAAATCTGTGCAATGCAAACTTCAATCCTGCGCTTGTATCACAAACTAAAACTAGTAGCAAGCCTGTCGAAAAAGTGAAGGAAAATGTTCAGAAAGCTCGTCTCACAATTGATACAGGAAAAAAGAAGAAATATATCCATAAAAGGGATTTATCCTTGACAGGAATGACAGCTAATAACAATTTGATGTCACCAGTTCAATCGGCAAAATATCCTATTGAGCTCAGTTCGGAAAGTGATTCAAAGAATATCAAAGAATCAACTAAGACTCCTTTGTTTCAAACTATGGTCTTGGACTTTTCTTCTAGTAAGAAGTCGATTAAAGTCAACAAGAATTCAACTAGCTCGGCAAGTGGAACTGATGGTTTCAAAAGTCACAGAAAAACCAAGAGTGAATCAAGATTCAGTAGCATTAAAAGAAGAAATATTTCTGATTTGTCTATTTCAACTACAAATACTCCTGTTGAGGTTCTGGCAAGACTGTTGAATACACCTGTATCTACAGCATCGATTATGCAATTATGTGGAAATAATTTCACCCCGGTGAACACCCATTTTCAATTTAACAGTATTGCGACACCAACCGTAGAACAAGGACCAAAAAGTTCTATTAATGATTTCGAATTCAGAGATGAATTTGATGATGAAGAATTGCTTAACTTTGATCTTGAAGCAAGCTTCAATAATAGTAACAGTCCAGAAGAAGTTCTTAACAAATTGTTTTCACAAGAAGGCAACAATCCAAAAAAAAAGGAAACCACCTCATTTGGAGGTGATATTTTGAAGTTATTACCAACCTTGCAAGAGCTTGAAGCAGATGATAAAGATTCAGCTGCTGCGATTAACAGAGATGAAGAAAATACTGACTCTCTCAACAAGGCTGTGGAATCTATTTTTGAGAATTCCTCGAATGCATCAGAGGCTCTTAAAGGAAGCGTTCCATCATTTTCATCACCTATTTACTCAGATAACTCGTTTATGATGGCTCCATCGACTGAAAACGCTACAACTGCTGAGAATCAATTATCAGCAGCAGGGGCTTTCAAGATGCAATGCGCCGAAAACCAACCAGTTGTCAAAGTAGCTAATAGAAGAGGTAGAAAACAAAGCTCAGAGTATGATCCAAGCAAGATTTATGGATGCACCATGTGCACTAGAAAATTCAAAAGACAAGAACATTTGAAGAGACATTTCAGATCATTACACACTGGGGAAAAGCCTTTCAACTGTGAAATCTGCAACAAGAAGTTTTCGAGAAACGATAACTTAGGTCAACACATGAAGATCCACGTTTCCTAGATTCATCCAAGAGTCGGAAATAAAAAATAACATTCAACATGTACATTATTAGAAGGCATACATTACATCGGTACTTACATTTTTATTAGATTCATTTTTTTTTATTTGCTGAAGCATCATTTTATCCATACAGAAAAACCAAAAAAAACTAGAAGCATAAACCTAGATTTTATGCTGTGTATTATATTTATTAACTATTTGATTTAAACTATTCATTAATAGACATTGGACATTTTTATAAAACTGTAAATTGTAAAGTATTATAAACACTTTGAAAATGGAAATTTACCTCATTTGATTAGGATTTCATGTTGAATATTTGAAGGTCGCCCAAAAAAAAAAAAAAATTGCAGACAGAACATTAAGTTTTTTTCGCTAAAATTGAAACCTATTGAAAGGCAAGCTACGTGCATTCTTTGATTTAACTATCAATGAACTCGGATACTTCCAGGTGGATATTTGATAGAATTATTGCATTTAAGAGAGGATAGCCAGACAAAATAACAGATAATGAGTGGAAGAAAGTATATGAGATTGCCTCAGAGCGTAATGAGTTCCCAAATTTTTACGGACACACTATCGCCAACAAGAATCTTTGCGCAAATAGTGCTACTACAATGTACATACTATATAATTGCAACTTTGCTTTTTGGGTTTACAGCGTCTCTTTTTGGGTTTATATTCAATTTCAGCTGGGTGTTTTCCTGGAAGTTAATAGATTTTGGGAATCTGTTAGGTATAGTGTTGTTTTTCTTATGGCTTCTAGATACCTTACTCTGCGTTCTTTTCATGACATTCATAGTTGGTAGATCTAAATTAGCTTGGGATTTTGCACTTACAATTCATATGATTAATTTGCTAGTGGTTTGGTTTTATTCGAGAGAGTTTCCTAAAAGTTTTTGGTGGTGGGTTTTGCAAATAATATCGTCTACAATTTTGGTCAGTTTGGGAACTTACACTACTAGATGGAAAGAATTGAGAGAAACGTTTTTTGATGGATTGATTGATTCTGAGACAGGATCTTCTGGAAATAACAATCGCGATATCGAATTAGGAAACATGGGTAGTAGTTCTAATATAATTACTAATAAGTAGGCAGTTTAATGAAATATTTTATTTTCTTTGTTAAATATTGTAGATTTATGTTGCATGCTAATTGAGCGAGTTGCGCACGCGTATCTATGTATGGTAACTGCTATCGGAAATGAGGACAATTACTGAATATTCATGTCCTATATATTTACTGCGTTCGATGATACCATCAACTATTTTGAAAAACAATCGAATTGTAATGATGCTAAGAAAATCAAGTTTCCTACGAGAAACACATGATTTTTTTTATAATATTACTATAGGATTCAATATAAATTGCATTTAATTAATATACTTATCGATGAAAACAAGATCCCTCAAAAAACAAAGAAGAAAAAAAATTAAAAAAAAACACCCAAATATCTATATGATAATCCACTTTAAAAATTTATTTCATTTGTAAAAGATTATGTTGAACTTTCCTCTTGATAACTTCAAGTCTATTACTAATACTAGCGATAAATTTTTCAACCATCAATCTGTCCTCATCATCTAAACCAGAATGACCTGCAGGACCGTCGTTGTATACCAGTTCAGTATTTTCGAGAATAGCCTCTAGCATCCATATTGCATTACTATAGGCCGCTTCGCATTCTTCCAATCTGTGACCTGTGAGTTCAATAGTTGCAGCATTTCTTGATAGATCTAATGCCCTATCAAATATCAAACGTTCACCAACCTTTACAGTGTTACTGCTTTTTGAATCGGCTGTGTTAATTCCACATTGTTTATTAGCTTGATTTAACTTCAATCTAATGAACTCCGCTTTTTCTAAGCAATCGTTGAAATTTTCTCTGAGCCATTGTACAATGGTATTCAACTTTTGTATACGAATAGAATCGATACTATTATTGACATTGTTATTAGATACGGGCATACTCGACCACCACTCTCCTGTAATGTTTATTGCTTTGGAAAGTAAAGCTAAAACTTTCAAATATATAGCCAATCCCTCTTCTGCGATAACTTTCATAACATTCGGCGGTAAAGAATAAGTATCTATATTTTGAACCTTATTATCAATTTCTTCTTCATCATCACTATCATCACAAATTGCACTATCATTATTTAAATTGTTAGATTGGAGATGATTTGGAGGCATTGGTATCAACTGAGAGTACTTAACTATAGCGAATGATTCAACAGCATCAATTTTGGTAGTTAAAGATTCTAATCTTGTTAGCAATAGTTTGAGTTGTTCATTATAACTATTAACACTAGTTCCCAATATGTTGCTAGCTGAGGTATTATTATGCTGACTAAACAACAAATTGCTCAGATATACTGGACTAGTACTTGCTGGATCAAATACACGAGTATTATTATTATTATTAGTAGCAGTACCTAATAATTTAGCTGACGCCATATCGACAACCTTTGACAATGCCGTAGAAGGAGATAATGTTATAGAAAATCGTCTTTCTAAAGAGTTTTGCCTGTTTTGAGACGAACTTGAGCTTCTACGTCTTCTAGAAGAGGCATAGTCATTATTTGAATTTGTATTAAACGTTGCTAATTCATCTGCAAGTGAATTAACTTCCACAGATTTTTTTTCAACAACCACATAATCTTTTTCATTTAGAAACTGTGTGGTACTTGAACTCTTATTAGAATTCAAATTAGTGGAAGAAGAGGAAGAAGAGGAAGTATTATATATTTGTTTGGGATTGTTAGAATGATACTTTAAGTTTGCATCTAATTGTTGTTTAAGTAATGATTTATAATTCTTGTTATTGTTTATCGTAGTTCCAGATGATGATGTATTTGTAGCTTTCTTACCAATGCTCAGCGATCCTCGAGAATCAGCAATATGCAGCGATTGAGCAGCTTCTAACTCTTTTTGAAAGCTCGAATCGGTTCTTTTATTTGTGTCAATCTGTTTGTTAACATTAAATTCATTTCCCGAGTTTTTAATAATTGGTGGATTATCACTATTGGAAGTGGATTCCATTGGAAAATCTGGCTGTTTTTTTTCTGATAAGTTTTCATTATTCATATTGGTACTTATAGAATCCGCCTCATCTATTTCAGGGAGAGCAGCAGTATCAGTTTTACTTTCATTTCCCTTTTTCTTAACAAGGTATTCACTGATAAACATATTCTCATCAACTGAGGAAGTTTGCTCGTCATCATTAATGCTGTTTTCATCATCATCAATATCAAGATATTGTTTTATATCAGTCAAAATTAACTCATCATTGAAGAATTCGTTAAAACTCATTCTCTCAGTTGGCTTGCGTTTCAATAAGGCGCAAATGACTCTTCTGACATTGAAATCAACTTCAAAGTTTGACTTATCGGGGAAACTAATGTTGTCTTTTTTCGTTTCAATTTTTTTCAATAATTCTATGTGGTTATTTGCATGAAATGGAGGTTTTCCGACAGCCATTTCATACAAAACAGCACCTACTGACCAAAGATCAGCTTTAGCGTCATATTTTTGGCAACCCAATATTTCAGGAGCCATGTAGAGAGGAGATCCACAAAGAGTCTCCGCCATACTTTGATTAGGGAGAAATCTAGCAAATCCGAAGTCAGCAACCTTCAAAATAGGTAGTTCGTAATAACCTGAATAGTGAGCATCGATAAATTGTTTTTTGGAGTGAACAGGATAACAAAGTAACAAGTTTTGAGGCTTTATATCTCTGTGGACCAACTTTTTCTCTCTTAGGAATTTCAAAGCCGATGCCAATTGTTGGAGAAAATTTATCACCAATATTGTGTTTAGGGGGTTGTATTTATCCGAAGTTGAAGGAGAGGGATATTTGTTGAAGAGATGGGCTATTAGAGGATGGGACTTTATGAGCTGGGATTTCTTTTTGATGAGGAAGGATAAATCACCTAGCGAGCAGTATTCCATGATCAAATGGAAATGAGCGGATGTCTGCACACAGTCTATCAAGGCAACGATATGAGGATGCTTGACAGTCTTCAATATCTTGATTTCTATTGACAAATTTTCCAATATTTTTTTGTTTGTGAGCTTCGACCTGAAAATTGACTTGATGGCGACTGGCGAGTTAGAATGCACGTTGAACGCTTTGAAGACCACAGCGAAGGAGCCCTTCCCGATCTGTTGATCTACCCTGTAGTCTTTGATCTGCTGGTTCTTTGTTAAGGTATCTCTGGAGAAGGACATTTTGCGGGGGTTAGTGTATGGAGCACTGTTTGTAGATGTACCGTTTTGTGGCTTTCAGAGACCGTGGGACTGGTATTTTGGATACACAGTTCACTATTTAGCAGCGGCGAGGGTCCAGCAAGAGAGAACTGTAGATAGGCACGTATACATATACCAGGATTATATATTTATGGGTTGATAAACATATAATGGGGAAGATGTGACCTTTACTGGAGAACAGGGAATACTTATGTATTTATTTCTTTGGATAAAGGGTGAGGTCTGTAATGGCAAAATTAGTAATACTCTTAGGTTATGAGAGAATAGATAAGGCAATCAATCTATCAAAAATGAATCACTGATGCAACTGTGAGAGCTGATATTCAGTGTGGATAGTCCCCCAAGCATGCGTGTGGGTGAGTTTACGCACTTAGACCCGTGCACATAACGCAAGCCCTGGATATTCAGATTATCTGTGGAAATTCGAAAAGAACCACTAACGATTCCTTGTGATTTGATACAACTTGGACATAATTAGGCCTAGAGAAAGCTTAAAGAAGTTTTAGAAGCTAAATGGATCTTAGAAAGTCTTGCAGAAACTTGGGTCAAGGAAATTAATAGAGAGAAAAATCATGGAGACATCTTTCAAGAAAATGTTCAGCGAGCTGCTGGAACAAGTAGAGGGGGCAGACAAGACTGTGCAGATCCGCTGTCCGTTCAAGGAGTGCAATTTGAAGCTTATTCCGTTCAAATGCAGCGCGGTGAAAGCCAAGCTAGTGGATATCGAGGGAGCCCCAGAGACAGTGTACGTGGACCCGGAACTGCTTGAGATGGTGAAATGCGAGGAAAAAAGCAGGAAATATTACAGGATAGACAATGCATGGGACTTTGACAATATTGGCGTGTCCAAGGCAACCGATGACATCGAGCAACCGAAGATTTCCGTGGACGGGGATCCACAAAGCAACATCCAGGTGGTGAGATATTTGGTGTGTCCAGACTGCGAACGGGGCCCGTTGGGTTTTGCGGGGATCGTGAAGCAGCACAGCGACGAGGATTTGAGCCAGAGCAACAAGCGGGTCACCGACGCGAACAGCTTGGTGTACTTTTTGGCTGTGGACAGCGGGCGATACTTTTTGGATCTGTCGAAAGTCGAAGAGGTGTGATTGGATGATATTAGGGGGCCAATATTGGCAAAAAGCAGAGTTTGAGAACCATGAAGAGGGATTAGATCTCGGGCACGTGAATACCACGTGAGCTGACCTCAGATAGCTTATTCTCGTATAGATCACGTGAAATGAAGATGATAAAAATTAAAGAATTTTATCACGTGGGAAGCATGTGTCGCAGATCAAAATTTCAAGCTCAAAGCACGTGACACAAACTGAACATTTCATGTTTAAAACACGTGCTTCACACGTGCCCAAAAATGTACAAAACGCGTATTTCACGTGACACATATATTTCTTTTAAACTATCTTTTTCTTTCTCCCCCGTGACTCCCGCTAACATACAATCTCTTTGAACACTATTGTAAGCAAGATTAAAATTTTTTCTCACTGTTAGTACAAGAAACAAAAAAATTTTAGCAGTCAAAATAAATTTCCGTCCTGCCACCTGCTGAATGTAACAAAAAAAAAAAAGATATAACAGAAAAACAAAACAAACAAACATACAGCAAATATCCGTCCTGCCTTGTTGTTTTGTTGATACCCATAATAGCAGATACACGATCTAACAGGAGGACACAGACACCCCAGATACACAACTGATTCCCACATTAGGCCCACAGCCCCAAAAGGTCTCCTGCGATACCCGATAGGACTCTGAGAGAACGTTTATCCAGAAAAAACTACCCAAAGTGCCCAGAAATGCCTGAGTTTGAGGCCCGCAGCCGCGACGCCAAGTCTTCCGTACCCAACGGACCGGATCTGGCACGAGGATCGTCAGATGCACAGGAACCCCACGCCGCGGTGGCCAGTGCTGCTTGCAAGGCCATCAGCGACGCCAACGCGTCCCCAGACGTGGCCCCCGATGGTTCTGACAACAATTCCGCCTCAGCGACAGCCATTGCTGCTGCTGCCACAGACAACAATAGCGAGACCCGCGAAAGCGCTGCGAGTCACGACATTGAAATGCAGAGTCTCGAGCAAACCAGTGAGAATACGAGAGATTCCTTCATGAGCTCAGAGGACAGGGAGAAAGAAAAGGCAGTGGCAGAGGCCGTGGCCCTTACAGCTGCCGCAGTGGCTGCTATTACAGGGGCCATGAAGGACGAAGAGAAAAAAAAAACAAAGCTCACTGGCCTCACGAACAAATCAAAGAACAATTCCAAAAAATCGGACAAGAATGAAGAATCAGACAAGACCAAGGATTCTCTGACTTCAACTGCTGAAAATCATAGTTCGCTGAAACAAAGCAGTTCCACGCAGATTGGCCAGTCCCCTAAGGCAAACAATACATCTAATGATCTTGTCGACCCCGAGATTCAACGAAAAGACTCCGATGCTCCAACAGAGACAAGTCCAACAGATACCAGCCCAGGTGCAGGCGAAGCTACAAAACAGATGAATAAAGAGGACATCATTGAGTTTTATCAAGATGACTCTGATGGAATTTCAATGATACAATCCGCTGGATCCAGCAACAACAAACTCTCTGCAAACAACACTGCTCCAAAAAAACATACTATGAAACCGCCTCCACAGCTCAAGGACCTTGAAACTTCGGACAACTTGAAGAATTGGAGAGATTTCATGAGATTTGATGATGCCAAAACAAAATTGATCAATGAACCTTCCAAGGGTAAATACATTTATGTCTGTGCTTTATGCAACAAAGAATTCTTTTATAACTCAAGAAATGGCCCAAGAACGATAGTCAGCCACTTGAAAAAACATAAAGATCATCATATCAATGGTAAAAATAGCAATGCAATCATGGAAAATATCGGAAACTTGAACAATGGAACTTTCGCGAATGGATCTTTCATCAACTCTATACAGACCAATGGAGGCTCAATAGATATTCTTAATAATCCAGAAGCTGCTGCAATGGAAGTAATATCAAAACTCACTAACCAAGATATCGATACCTCAAAAATATCCATTAGCAATGAAATCAGTGCTAATAGCAATAACAATAGTAGCCATTTTGATCAATTAGATGAATCTAAATTGGATAACATTGTAAAAAATGCATCCAAGAAATGGAGATCTCATTTCATAGAAATACTGGATAACACAAACGAAGAAAATAACAACAACAATAAAAATGATCTAGATAAGAATAGTGAAATAGCAGGTCTCAAAGAACAACAGAACGAAGTAAATTCGAAACAGGCAAATACAAAGAATGGAGAAGGCGTAGCTAAAGTAGATCAAGACAATGTCAATGAATCTGACAAAGAAGCTGAAAAAAAAATAAAAGCAAATGGTACTGTTACATCAAATGGAAAAAAACTGGTCACCAAATATAAATGTAAATATTGTGACAGACAGTTCACTTATTGCTCAAGAAATGGCCCTACTTCTTTGATTAGACATTTGGAAAATTTACATAAACCGCAGTTTTTAAATCCTGCTTCACAAGATATTGCTTCGAAAAACGACCAGAGTGGCGCCGAATCATCTACTGTATCCTTCAATGATAACACCATGATTAAGAAGAATGATATTAAGTCAGTTGATACAGACAAGGATGATATCAATTGTATGTTATACATAGCTAAAGCTGCAAGATTTTGGAGGCTACATTACGACAAAAATGAAGAAAAAACCGATGCGTTGATCCTTGAGAAAGAAAAAGAGTCCGCTCAAGGTAAAGTCAATGATGAATCAGTAACTTCACAACTTTCGGATAAAAAACTTGATGATAGTACAGACGCAAATGATTCAGAACCGTCAAATGATTCTAAGGAGGCCACAGCGCAAAGTAGCAATGACAAGTCAATGGTAATTACTAAAGGTCCATTAAAGAGAAAATCGAGATATTCTCCAGAGGTTTATGATTGTAAATTTTGTGGTAGCTCGAAGGTTTACCTTTCGAGAAATGGACCGAAAACATTGAGCAGACATTTGGAAAAGCACCATAAAAAGGAATTATTACAAATTGATGAACAATTGCTATCCACCGTGTCTTACGAAATATTCAAGAGATCCAACGAGAATTTTGTGTAGTATAGATATGATTTTTTTTTTTGTTTCAAGGAAGCCGATAATTAGATAAAAATTTGAAAAAACTTGTATATTATTAATGCATTAAATATTATTAACATGTGTTTTTGTGGAAGCAATAAAGTAAAATCTATAGTGACTATTGAGTCAATGCCGCATTGATTGTCTATATGACGCTACTCTACAGGTGTTGACATATGGCATAGAATATTGTATAGCATTTTTTGTTTTTTTATAAGATTCACATGAAATTGCAAATTTCCAACTCCGTGACGCGAAGAATGCACTTTATTGCTATTTTCTTTTTTTTCTTACTAATATTATATGTAAGCTTTCTGATAATATTATATAAGCTATATAATATCCTTCTTTCGCCAATTCAACAATCCTATTTGTAATTTGCCACCTAAAGTGATCTTGAATTGGATTATCCTGTTGGTTAAGTATATTATACTCGAGAAATAAATACGAAAAGAAAAAAAGAAAATAAATGAGTTCCAAAGAAGCTATTAAAAAACTTATTACCGAGAATCCTATCTTTGTTGCCTCAAAGACATACTGTCCATACTGCAACCAAACATTGAAAACTCTTACAGATTTAAATGTTATAGATTTTGCTAAAGTATTACAATTGAACAACATGGACGATGGTGCTGAAATTCAAAATACTTTATATGAATTGACTGGGCAAAGAACTGTTCCAAATATCTTCATTGGTGGCAAACATATTGGAGGAAACTCAGATTTGCAATCATTGAAGTCCTCTGGTGAATTAAAGAAGCTTTTGGACAATCTTTCCGGTTGAGTTTGAGTATCCAATGAAGTAGAATCTATGAGACAAAACTGCATTTTTTTGGCTCAATACAAAGAGCACTATCATTTGACTATCTTTTTGAATCTTTTTAATGCTTGCATAAATATACTGCCGGATATAAAAATTTAGATAAATCGTTGAGAATTGAACGTTTGTAGAAAGAAAAGATTAAAAAGAAAATTTGAAACACTACAAAGTTACGTCTGCCTTTTTGTTTTCAAGTTTCGCAATTATTTTGGCATTTTGCTTTTGTAATTTATCAAGGTTTTTAGCATCTCTTTTTGCTTGATCTTTTTCAAATATTGCATTTGCCCATAGTCTCAATTTTTTTCCTCTTCGAATAGCAAACAATGGGAATGGAATTCCTAATAGTGCAACGAGTAAAGCAAAAATGGTATTTCCCCATCCATATCCTATTTTTTTATACATAGAAGGGGAAAATAATGGAAAAACGAAGCCGAATACTGATCTAATGAACATCAACGCGGAGGTTCCCGAGGCTGCAAATCTCGGGTTCATATCGATGACATAAACGACAATTGTCAAAAAATTATTTAAATATGCAAATCCAAAAATCCCAGCAAATATTATTGGTACTATCCAATGAACCTTTTCTTGAGCAGACCAGCCAAATATTAAAACAGATATAGCACAAATGATTGATGCTGGAGCTAATGTGATTAATCTAAACTCAGGCTCGGATTTGCCGTTATTATTGATAGTGTATTTCTTGTAGTAGTAGCCATTAAGTTTATTCCATACATAAGTTCCGAAAGCGTAACCTACTCCAAAAGTCAAATTTACTAGGCCTCGTGAGCCTTCAGAAAAATTATAAATAGTTCCAAAGACCGAAGGGAAGGCTATTATTAACAAATAAAACAAACCATATAGACATGCTTGAAATGCTCCCAAACCGTAAACCATTGGGTGAATCAACAACAATTTACACGGCAAAAGGAGCGCTAAATATAGTCTTTCATACGGTGTGGAACCGTCAGCTATCTCGAAGATAGTTTTCAAATGAGGATTTCCGGGATCCTTCTTTCTCATTGATTTTGCTTTATAATGCAATAATGTAGGCGCATATGTTTCCTTGTAAAATACACCTCCAAAAAGTGCTACACTACCTGATATAATACTCATTATCCAGAAGTTCCATCTCCAGCCAATACTTTCATCAACATAGCCTGTAAAGAAGATCAACATGGGACCCATAGATGGTGCTAAATTATACAAAGCATTAGCAGTACCTCTTGATTCATTATCAAATAAATCACTTAAGACACCAGCTGGGACCGAAAGCATAGTAGAAGCGGAGCCACCAGCTATGAACCTGAATATAATTAATTGAGCTGTATTTTGACTTAATGCACAGGCGATATTGAAAAAAAATAACAACCATGAACAAACTAGTAAAACAGGCTTTCTTCCATATACTTCTGATATAGGAGCTATAAATAATGGAATAATGGCGTATGCTAAAAGGAAAATACTGGTTACCATTGACTGAATCACGGGACTAGTTATGTGGAACTCTTTTGCTATGGAGTCTGCGCTCAAAGAGCAAATACTTGAGCTGAATGGAGAAGTTGTTGCGTACAAAGACACTATAAAAAGTTGAATCCATTTTGTCGTAGAACTCCAGTTTCTAGGAAAGTTTGGGTCATTAATTCCATCCCAAGTAACCAAGTTGGGGTTGATAGATTTAAACTCGTCACCATCATTTTTTGTTGGAATTCCGTATGATTCATTTCGGTAGTATTTTTCGTCATCATAGGCTTGTCGGTTGACATCGCTTAATTGTTTTTCATCATCACGTAATCCAAACGGCACATTTTCATTTTGGTAATTATTATCAGCTGTGGCGACTCGAGATGCTCTTCGAGACAAGACTGACAAAATTGATTGCTCTGTTTTTGTTCTTTCAATCAAGTTATCGGTCTTCAAAACTTCACGTATCGAATGGATCGAATTTGTTTTACCAGCAGCTCCTGCATGACTTGCTGTCAAGTTGATGGCATAACTTTCGTCTTTAAAACTGACACTTTGGCTGTTGCTGATATCCGATTCTATAGAGTCAATGTCATCCATAATCGCTATAATACTAAATTTACGTGCTCTTAAGTCTCGCAGTTTTGCTTGTGATTCATTCGGACGGAATTAAGCAGTGATTCTATCTCTTAGTTCTGAATAAAGTTTTCCCATTCAAAAAAATTACGAAATTACATAAAATTTAATAGGATGGTCTCTGTGAATATCAGAAAGAGTCTTGTGTATCCAAATAGATTTTATCTTATAGAGTGTCTAAGATGGTTCATGTTTGTTTTCAAAAGAAGTAAATCAGTGTAAAAAAAAATACAGCAGTTGTGGTTCATTTTATCTTAGTCTTGATCATCTGTTCTACGGTCTCCGCCTCACAAGTTTTTCTATTTTATCACTGCAATTTATATAAATTGTCAAAATTAAGTGCAATTTCACAGTGTAAAAGTGATATTTGCTTAAGGCTTTTGGTAAGAACAAAGGATTTTATAATATTGGTTTAATCCCGTGGACGTTATAACTCCGCGGCGAAAAAAAAATTCCTGGGGTAATCCACCCGTTCTGTAAGTAGATGCGACATGCGGTTACCACATGCAAACAGGTTATTCTCTAAAAAGCCGTTGATACAAACGGGAACTCTCAAGATAAGCGAAATATTGTAATAGATTAGTATTTCATTAACTATTTTTTTATACTATCGCAGTTAAATTATCTCTAACGTCAAGATTCCTGGAACTTTAATTTCCTTAATAAGCCCTTGAGGTGAAGAAAAAGTATGGTACAGCGTTTGAAGTCTGAGAATTAGAAAGCTACTATGGCAATAAAAAGATATTTCCAATGGGTTATTAGAAATGTATTAAATTAGAAATATGAGCGAAATAGAACGACTTTCGTCAGCAATATATAAACATTTATATATAACAAGCAAGAAATTATGAAGATTCAAAGTAATGTAAGGAGAACATGTGCAGGGAAAATAAGAGCTTCTCTCAAAATGAAACTAAACTAATACTGGTTGTATGACAAATGCTAGAATTCTAATAACATCTATAAGAAAAGATGATGACAAAAAAGAAATGAAATGAAAAAGATACAGCTATGAATATTTGGGGTATTATTGCCTATAAAGAAAAAAATGCAGATAATGGACGATTATTTGAAGTTGTTGAGGAGACAGACTTTGAGGTCTTGTGGCCAAAGATGATAGAACGCTTCTTCTTTGGAGATGGACTTGGCACATAATATTGATGCTTAAAATTTGGAGTAAAATTTGACTTTGGGGAAGGTACGCACTTCACATCACCATTTGTCGACTTATTCATGGACAATAAGCTTTCCTGAGAACGTGAGTTTCTCAAAGTTCTATTGTAATAATCGTTTCTGGTGAATTTGACAGAAGAAGGACTCTTAGCAGGCTGCTGTTCTATATTGAAAAAAAGAGAGCTTGGGCTATCGATATTTGCACTGTAGTTACTTGAAAATAAGGAGTTGGCTTCATCGGTGTAATCATCACTGACCGAGAAGTTGTGAGCGTGATTATTATAGGAGGATGCTGTGGAAATTGTTGTGTTTTTATTGTTGGAGGAAGAGGAAATAGCGCGATTCTTGATGGAGGTAGCCTCATTAGCATGCTTCATGATATCAAGCTCGTATTGGAGATCAGCGATTTGCTTCTGCAATTTGGTATTTTCCATTTCTTGCGTTTTGAGTTTTTCCAATAATTGTTGATTTGTTTCTTGGTATGTGTTTAAAAGAGGATCTAGAACTGGGATGTGAGCAGCAGATGGCGGAGTTACAGTAACAGCGATGGCATTATTATCAAAAGCAACAGAATCTACAATTGATTCATCAAAGTTGGCGTTCGGATAGTCGAACATTGAGAATGCTGACAGCTTACGATGGTGATGATTTTTGCTTGGACTAGCAAGATGTTCAGCGTCTGGGACATCTGCAAACTCGTTTTTGCAGATCAATATGGCAGACAACCTATTATTTTTTCTTTTTTCAGATTTCAAATCTTGTTGCAATACGTCCAATTTTGCCTTCAAGACAGGGACTTGCAAGGACTCGTTCTGATACTTGCAAACCTCTGAAGTCAATTCGTTGATTCGCGAGTAGTTTTGCTGCTGCTGTCTCTTGGCGGAGGAAATTTTGGACTTTATCTTTTCGAAAACCATTGCGGGATGCAGTGTTCTTGTGTGTGGCGGATGCTGCGGAGAGTTTCTTAGGTTGAATGGAGCCAGAAACGGATATCCAATTGCTGAGAATCAGAGGAGAAAGGGGGGAGGGGGGAAAAAAAAAGTAGATTTGAGGGCAGTGGGAGAAGCAAAGAAAAGGGAACTATTTTATGGCTTCCAAAAAGCAGCGATACAGAGACTGGATGTAAATGGGTATCAATAACAAACAAACGGCTGTCAACAGGTTTCAGTAACAACTCACACAGGTATTTTAGCGGACAATACTGGGAAAATAAAGCAAAAATATAGAGAAAACCTTTGAAATGTGTTTAAATTTATATATGTTAGCAATAACGTATATCGTAAAGATTTTGGGGAGATACCAGGATGCTCTTATAGTTCGCTTTTTATGTAATATATTACATATGGAGCGATTTTTTTGATGATCGGCTTGTTGCTATTTTTATCCATTATTTCCAATTTTGTTTGCGCCTCGGTTTTTCTGATAGGAAAAAAATCATTGACAAATCTTAAATTATGTCATAAACATTAGGCGCACGCTTCTATTAATAACCCCAGATGATGAAAGATTGAGCAAGAAGACCCTTTGGAGATGAGTAAAGATTAGCAGATGTACTATAAAATGAATGAATTACAATCTAGAAAGATGATTGAAGCACGTTGAGAAGATGATTGAAGTATAGCTTAGAAGAAAATTGAGCTGCAGCCGGAAACATGATAGGAGACGGCTGGAGAATAGTTTGAAAGTAACAGATAGTATGCAAGACTAGGAAAGATAGATCCTAATTTTGGAAACCAATTGCTGCAAGCTTACCGGTTCCTACAGGGTTGAATTTTCAAAAAATAAAAAAACAGCTGGCAGCCATCATAATGAGAACTAAATAAAAGGAACACGAGCCAGCGACTATGCTAGACCCTGAAAAATAATAGTACTTAGAAAAATTGAAATCAGATGCCGTGAAGCCAGCGATGCAACGTCCCAGCCTCTAGAACCACATTGCTCCTGGAAACCTCCTTAGAACCTACACTTTGTGCTTGTCGTTGAACGGATTGTTGTCGTCGTCCTCGTCAGACTCCTCGTAGTTGCGCACGCTTGTTTCGTCAAAATCGTTGTGGTAGCGAGACTCGTCATCGTCGTACTCATCGTTATAGTTGCTGTATGCGCTGCTCTGGATAGTGGAAACATCATCCAGCGGTTTGGAGTACTCGGTGTACTTGTTCAAGGCTTCCACCAATGCCTCGTTGGCACTGATTAACAACCCCAAAAACTCTCCCTCTGTGACCAACTGTAAATATCTTAACACTTTTCTTCTTATCTGTCTGCACTTCTCGAAATTGATTCTGCATTTATCGTTGTCCATAGATAATTCCCCATGTTTTCTGTCCAAGGAATCCAAAGAATTTTTCAAAATGGTGGAGCTGTTTATAGCATCTGAAATGATTCTATTGATCTCAGGGGCGGCCTTTTTCAAATCAATACCAGGGATTTCATACTGACTATCCAATTCATTTCTTGTTCTATGCTCTTGACGACGAACGGATATACGGTCAAATTCATCCTCAGAAATGTCATCTGCACTATCATCCATATACTCAGGGACTGTTCTTCTGGCAGTTTGCAAATCAGAAACATTTCTGTTGGTAACATTGATATGCTTACCTAATCCCACTAAGGAGCTATATGCAGGATCATTCCCAAATTCAACTCTCCATTGGAGGATCATACCTACTAGCCTCTTTCTGACTTTTGGTGATACAGATCTATCATTTGTCATGAGTCTTAATCTTTCCAACAACTTGCTATCCTCGTAGAGTGGAACCAATGCGGATCCTCCATTGGACACAAGCAACTCCAAAAGCTGTATTTTTAGTGTTAGTACGAAAACTTCGAGCTATTCCAAAAATGTGTAAAACTAAATAGCTAATACATACTATAAGTGCACGGTATTGAACATTGGTGCTTCCATATTTCAACTTCTTTCTTATCGCTCTGGCAGCCTCAATTGCACTGATTATGTTAGTAAAAAAAGAATGTTACTCCAATCTGAAACACTGTCTTCTGGCATACAAAACTTACCCTTCCTGGCGTTGGATCTTGATACATTCTAGTATCTGTGGTAACTGAACCTCTGGTTCAAACTCATCGACAGTTTTATCTGGGATAAGTCTGTTTATCGATGCAGTAATTGCGGTGCATGGTTTATCCTCAGTGAAGAAACCCATTTTTTCTCAATAGTCTCTTTTATTTTTCTTATGAATATCAAAAATACAGTGTTAGCTAATTTATTTCAAAATTTTAAGATCAATTAGTTATTTTCAGGAATCATCAAGTCGAATTTGAGTGTGATTTTCCATAGTAACAAATATATCACAATAAAAGCTGTTGTTTTCATATACATATACAATATAATTTTTTTTTTACAGATAGTGGCATTTTGAAGTAAGATTGCGCGAAAAAAAAACAAGTTGATTATGTATGTAGTGATTCTCACATCTGATGCACATATGGCAAGTTGATTCTTGAACAGTCAGGATAGTTGAAAAGTTTGTTAAATGAACCTAATAATTGGTTTTAATTATTATTATTATAAATACTAATATACAATAAACTAAATGTACTTATGCCCATAATAGTTGGCTTCTCCAGATACTTGTCTTCTTCTTCTTCTTTTCAATTTGTGATTGGTGAGTTTTTCAGCTAAATACCGTATCAAATAGATCGAACATCCAACAAATCTGAACGCTGCTAAAAATGTCACCAACCAAAGTATAACTGATAAAAATATCTCCGATCTTTTGGTTCCCGAGTTGCTTATTGTTTGATCTTTAGTAAATCCATCAGAGCTCAAAACTACAGCAATTAAGCAGCAGTTGGTACCCATCCAGAATCCCACCACTAATGATCTGATAAAGGCGTAATAGTCCTTGTTTTTCGTCTCTTTATCCCTAGAATCTATTTTAACCTTTATTCCGAATCTGTTTATTCTATGTGTTGGTTTTCCAGATTTTTCATTTAGATACTTGAAGTTTTCAAGGTATTGACGGTCAACGTCATCTCTATCAATTGGGGCATCCATTGTAATCAAATACTCTCCCTCCATGGCTTCTTCATCTTCTTCATTGAATCCAAGCTGTTTCAACTTGTCACTGTTATAACCTTGTTTTTCTAGTTCTTTTTTCGAAACCTTGGACATTTTTGCAGGGGTTTCATCCTTAATAACCTCGTCATCTCTATTACCCCAACTGAGATCATGCAAGTTGCAAAACGCATAAATATTAAAAACATTGATATAGGTTGGACTGATCAAAATATATTGGATGAATGATGTAAACATATGCCATGGTTCAAAGTACATGAAAGATGCAGCAAAGTATAGAACGTACGTGGAGAGCACTGAAACAACTAAATCCCTGAATCTCGAATTATCAAAAAACAATTCTTTGAAATTCTTGATTTTGATAAAATCTTCAACAGATTTAACTGCAGTAAATATAGCTGCAAACATCGTGTACGCCATTAATATAACATAGAAGATAAGCATAGCAAAATAAACCTTGGAAGTTCCTTCTGGTCTGTTCCCAAACAGAAGAATAAAGGTCATAACAGTAGTGGCAACATAGATCCAAAGAAATATCCCAGCAAGAATTCGAGCGGCGCCGAAATAATCTTCAATTGTGGTGGTCAATATTCTAAAAACCAAAAAAAAGCAGGCTATTGCAAACCAAGATACTATTAGTTGAATTGCTTGATATATGAATTCAATTTGGATCACTAATTTTCTGCCAAAAGAATGATCTGTTTGCCATACTCGGTAGAAATGTCTGATTGAATAAAGAGAGGCAAAAAATGAACCATTCAACCATCTTCTTCTTTGTTTAATCAAAGTTGATATAGCTGTTGGTGTGTCTGTCTCAGCACTTGCAGATTTGACATATTTCAAAATCCAGTTGGCATTTTTCTTGGCTACTAATTCGAAGCAAAGAATTCTGTCTTCTGCAAGATACATATTTCTTTCGAATACACCAGCCAGTGATGTCTTATTTGTATTGTTGAATACCGAATCTAAGTTTTCACCTTTGAAGTATTTTTCAAGAGGTCCTTTCCCGAAGTCATCATTCAATAATGCGGTATATCTATAAGCACTGAATGCACCAGGAAGAACGGAAATAAATCCAAACGTTGATTCTGTAGGTTTATCTAGAATATTTGAAATCTTGTACTCAAAATTTTGAGCAGCAACCAAGGGATTAGCAAGATTCTGAAATTTGCTGCCTAATGATACTTTTATTTCACCGCAACATCCTCCCACCTGGGGATCCATGTAAAATGCGTTCCATAGATGATAAATCGATCTGTCTGATGGTTGGGTGCCTGCATCCAACAATACTACTACTTCGGGTTGTAATACTTCACAGAAAGCTTCAAAACACCACCTATGTGAATTAATCTTCTTTTTATTTCTTTCTTTCAAACAAAAAAGCATTTGAATAGGAACTGGATTATAGACAAAGCTAACATCATCAGGTTCTGTGTTCTGTGGAATGAACTTTGTGGTATGTTCATAAAGATGGGCATAAACTTGTCTTTCTCCTAGGGAAGATTTGGCAAACCCCTGTTGATAAACACCTAGGGTTTCGAAAAATGCTAGAGTTTTCGGGTTGACTTTATTTCTACCATCTGCAACAAAGCAGATAACCACTTTTTTCCATGAATTTGGACCCCATACTTCAGAATTTTTCATATTTTGTAAGTTATTGATGTTTTGTATCACACCCTTCAAAGTTCTCGCTATTAGGTAAGGTTCTTCATCATACAAAGTGATACAAATTAATATTTCAGTTCTTCTAGGAACGGCAAAACAATTTTGTCTCAAGTAGAATTTTTGATCTCTGAATTCCTGGGCATCACATGTAACACTGGAATATCTCATGTACTTGAATTCATTAGTAGCTGCATTTTTCGGAAGCTTATACTTTGATAAAAGGAAACTCAGCGTCTTACTGTCTAGAATCAAGTTACCATTAATTGTTAAAAATTTTTTGAATTTTTTCTTGTTGCCGTGATTGGTTTTCTCTGTCAATGTAGAATTGGACGATGCAGCATCATCGCTGATGTCATCGTGATAGCCTCCATTCTCATCGTTATTGTCATTTAGATATTCTTCTTGATAACCAAGATCCTTCATTATAGGATATTCTCCGCTTGGATACTGCTGCTCCAGCAATATAGTTTCATAACTTCTACTTGACTCGGGGCTTCCAGCTTCATGGTAGCCTGGAGTAGCGTGATCTGCCATAGCATTTTGGTTTTGAGGATGCGGGTATGCGTTTGAATACATGACATCATTCGGATTGTTGTACGTGTTCTGAGGCCTTGTGTAATCCTGAACATTGCTGGGGTATTCTGTTTTGTTTCTATATGGTTTTTGGATATTAGATGGATGCATGATGACTTATTGTTTGAGTCTAATCTTTTCCTTCACCTTTGGTAGCGGCTCCTTTCACTCGCAGTTTCTTGTTCAGCGAATATTAACCTGAGGCAAAAGAAGAAAAAAAACACTGAAAACAAAGCCGCAGAGGAAATACCATATGGAAAGCATTTGTTAGGCTCAGCCAGGAATTGAGATGGATATTTTCTTTTATATATCAGTTTTATAACATCTCAGTCATGGCTGTTTATGGATGTGTACTAATGTTAGACGCCAGATGCCTGGATCTGGCCGTCTAAAAGCGTAGACGATACACACTTTCAACGATGCGCACCTGAAAAAAACCCTAACAAATTGATGTTTTTCAGAAATTGCAAGAACGTCCCGACATGAGAAAAAAGAAAAATAAGATCCTACAGAACGCTAGTTAAAGCAACCTTAATCTTTCTCCATATTATAGGTGATGTTTCCTGTACAAATAACGTTGTATGGAATAATTCAATAGAATTGCACGGGTTTTTCATTGAATCATCAAATTCGACCGGAAACAGAGACAGTGAAGTAAACTGTATAGAAAGAGTAGAAAGTCACAAGTATCTTGAAAATAAAATCGAGAACCATCAAGATGTCAAAAATAGGATATTCTTTACCAGCTCAAAAGTTTTTAAAAAGCTTTGAGCTCAAATATCCCGTAATTCAGGCACCAATGTCTGGGTTGTCCACCACCACTTTGGCAGCCAGGGTAACAGCTGCAGGAGGTTTGGGATCTTTACCGATGGGTGGCAATGTGTCAAACATCGAGTTGATCAAGAGCACACTTCTGAGATACGAAGCAGAATTAAAGGGCTTCGTAGGTCGCGATGCCAATTTCTCAATTTTGACCCAAAATTGCAATAGAAAAGTTAACTTGAACTTTTTCTGCCACAAGGAGCCAAATTTGGACGAGCGTTCCATCCTGGACTGGCGCAAAACCTACGAGGTATATTTCAAAGAATTCTACTCAAAGGAGAATGCTGGTTTGGATGACGTGTCTCTACTGGAAGACTTGAAAATTTTCAAACCGTATGGAACTTTCGGATCAATTGAAGATATTGATCATCCCTTGATCCAGTTTCTAGTACAATACAAACCGTTAGTTATAAGTTTCCATTTCGGTTTACCAGATTTGCGCATAGTGAATTATCTAATTCTGAATGGAATAACGGTGTTCGTATCTGTCACTAACCCTCTGGAATTTTTGGAAGTGAGACGTAAATACAAAGACGTCAAAGGCTTCATTTTACAAAATTACCAGGCTGGTGGACATCGTGGTAACTTTATCGCAAATGATTCAGCAGATACCAATTTAAATCTAGAAGATTTATCAGATCAAATCAACAAGGTGCTTGCTAAGGAAAGATTCGCGGATTCTAAAGAGTTGTTTATTACCTTAGCCGGAGGAATTTCTGAGGCCTGCCAAATTCGAAAAATTCTTTCTGACGATAAACATAATGACTTATTTGAAAACGCCTCAGCAGTCCAACTAGGTACAGCCTTCTTCCTAGACGACTCCTTGAATTTACATCCAAAACTCAAATCTTTGCTCAGAAATCCACCCAAGGATAATGTTTCCTTATCTGAATATTCAACTATTGTTACACCAACAATTTCAGGAAGAAACTTGAGAACTTTGAAAACCTCATTCATCGAAAGATTAATAGAGGATACAAAATCTTTCAAAATCCCTGATTACCCTTTGCCATATTCAATAAATAAAAGACTTGTGAGTAAGGATAAAAAAATGTATGGTGCTTGTCTAATAGGCTCAAATTTCCAGAATTTAATCTCCTCAAATGGCGACAAAGTGGTGCAAAAGCTATTCAAAGATTTTCAGAATTAGTAGGGTTTAATTTCATCAGTCATTTTCTATTTTTTCGAGAACAAGAGTCTTGATCATTCAACTTGAGTAACTCTTTCTTACGCAAAATGTTAAAATTCAAAATCAAATTAATCTATCAAAAGTTTTCATATATTTTTTCCATTACATATATTCACATTCTTCAATTAGCTAAATTTAGAGCTAATGTGTCTTTCTTCTCATCATTATGTTCACAATTTTCATGGTTTTTGAAGTCAAAGCCAAAATCCTTATCAGATTTTATTTCATTATCAAACTTGAAATCAACCACTTCATTTTTTTTCGCAGACCACTCATTAATCCAACAATAGGCTTTGTATGTTTTCCATAATAATGAAATGAACAAGCCTATAGAAACAAGGATTAATGATGTCGTACAACACAAATAAATCGCATTAATCTTTAAATTATCACTCAATACTGCAACGCAGTTGATTTGGGAAGATTCCATCCAAAATGTTAGAGAAGAGCGCAAACCTTTCTTTTCATTTGAGGCAATGTCTCTTGTGAAGTCAGAAACTTTTAGAATCATACGCTCAAATAGAACGTATTTCTTATCAGAAAAAAATGTCACTTCGGTCTCAGGTAGAGTCTTGAATATTGTTGGTCCTGGAATACACTCAATAATACCTAGAAAATATATATTCATCAAAACGGTAAAAGCAGCTATGGTGGCAATTATTAATCCATCAGGTAATAATAAATGAACAAATGTGTTGTAAACAAATTTATACGCATTCCAATCTTTTGTAAATTCTGCAACAGCAAAAATTATACTGCAAGCAAATGGGAATACAAATATTATAGTAAATAATATACTGAATATTGATGGAATCAAAAACGAGGATGTTTCATTATAGTATATTGCCCAGAAAAAACTATTTGGAGCAAACCTGTAATGTCCCTTCACTTCACTAGATTTAATGATGTCATATGGAATCAAGACACAGTAAAAGAAAAGTAGCTGATAATGATGGGTAATCCAACAACTAGTTTTGATTCCCCAAATGAAAATTATGAATGAAATTGCTCTCAGAAAAATTTTGTAGGTAGCTCGAATCATCGCATGCAGCACAGTATCTTTTTGGAAATCTTGTGATCAAAATGAAGCAGAAAGCGTAGAAATTACAAAAGTTCCCATAAATAACGATGTATTATGTATAACTTTAGCGAATAAATAGTTTTAAGTTGTATGTAACTTTAATAATAAATAGGAATTTAATCTCTTTTTATAGTGTCTGTACATGGCAAAAATATAGCAAAAACCATAATACAAATGTGCTAGAAATGACCGACAGTTTTTGTCCGTATAACAATTTGTGTTCTTATGCTTTTGCACTCGCTGTAATAAATGATTGATTTTATGTGTTGCATACAGTCCTTATGACAATATGTATAAGCATGGTGGTATATTAGTATTTTTCCTATTTGGTTGAAGTACAAGATTTGCAGATTTTCATCGAACTATTCGTGCAGCGTGTTCAACCTGAATGACTATTTATTTTCACAGAAAGTGATCCGAAATATCAACAAAATTGTCAATTTAAAATTTACTTTCTAAGAAAATAGATCTGTTGCTTTGTTCAATTATATTTGGTAAATATGACGAAGCATCTTTGGCTTTGTAAGTTACCTGTTCCTTTTTAGATCTGCTTTTCAGCATAGTATTTTTTCCTCATAAGAAAATTAGAAGATCTTTCATTCAGCTATTGGTTATTTTTCATGCATATTATCCTCAAAATAAAACCCTGACTTGCACTAAATGGTTGATTGAATTCAAAAACATGTACATACAAGTCGATTATTATTGGCAAGAATTCATTTTTACTTAATAACCAATCATATAATTAAGACATAAATTCTATGATACAGGAAGTTGGGATATCTTTATAATCAAGAACATTGAGATCGACTTACTGTTTTAATAGATCTCTTTGGATCTGCTAGAAGTTTATTTTGCGATTTCTTGGTACACAACCATACTGAAGGCCCTTTCGCAAACACGCGCTTCAACAGGTCAGGTAATGTTTTTTACTCAACGAATAGTCTAAATATTTGATATATTTATATATTAAGTCAATTAACAACTTTTATTAGTTGTCTTTTGTCGCCTGAATGTTTTGAATCGAAAACTAAAGATCTGTTTCAGATTACATATAGTAGAACTTTTACCTCAGAAAATGAGAAAAAGTGAAAAAAGTATATAGATGAAAATATAATAATGCATATAAATATAGGGTGTAAACTAGCACATATATCGTCTTTTACGTACCGAAAATATCAATTATGAAAAAGATCCTGAGTAAATGCTGAAGCTTGTACTAAGTAGTTTCAAAATCTTTCTATCTGAAAAATTTCAGTTCGTAACTTGAACCTCTTTTCTCAACAACACGGAACCCGCACCAGCAAACTTATCAGAATGATGAATTTTTTTCTTAGTTTCAATTTTATCTTCCTTATTACCATAGCCACCACCACCTGGTGTTAATATGAGAAATCTATCACCAGGTTCAACATTGACAGAACCTTTACCACCAACGTTGATTTTTCTTTCGCCTACTATCTCTCCTTTCTCATTCTTAATAGGTCTGATCCAGATGTTCAATCCAAGAGCACCGTCAGAACCGCCGTTCAAGCCATGCGGAGGAACAACTCTTCTCTCTGATAGAATAGAAGCCGTGATAGGAATTCTAAATTCAATCTCTCTTTTTATACCATCACCACCAGTATGTGCGCCATCCCCGCCTGAATTGGGTCTCATCGAAAAAGTTCTTAACAAAACTGGATATCTTCTTTCGAGGATTTCGGCATCTGTGATCCTCGTATTGGTCATGTTAGTATGAACACCGCTGACACCATCCCAAGTAGGTCCTGCTCCGTGGCCACCTGCGATAGTTTCATAATAACCAAATCCTTGAACATAATTACCTTCTTCATCTGTTCCTCCTACACCGAAAGTAAAATTGTTGCAACAGTTTTGAGAATTGGCAGAGGCCTTAAAAGCAGTTAGAATAACACTAGTAATTATTTGAGAAGTACAAACATTTCCTGCCACGACAGCACATTCATTATCTGGATTCACTATCGAGGATTCTGGTAAAATAACATCAATCGGTCTGAGGCATCCTTGATTCAATGGTATATCATCATCAACTAAGCAACGTAGACAATAAATTATAGCAGAATACGTGATCGCTTTAGGTGCATTACAATTATTATAAGCTTGCATACTGGTTCCAGTAAAATCAAATTTGACATGTGAAGTACTTTTATCTGCAGTGATATTCAATACAATACGAGAACCATCATCTAAATAATCCGAAGCACTAAGATTACCATATTTAGCAACCACATTATTCAACATATTTGTAACAGTATCCGCGGCATTATCTTGAATTGCAGTCATATATTTACTAATTGTAGGCAAGCCGAACTCTTTGACTAATGATTCGATTAGTAAAATCCCTTTTTGGTTTGCGGCAATTTGAGCTTTCAAATCACTAATGTTATCACTTAATCTTCTGGTACCTGAACAGCCTTCGACTTTAGCAGGTTCATACAATAACAAATCTGTGATTTTTTTCTCCTGAAATTCACCATCTTTTACCAAAAGTTCGGAATATATCGCCGCACCTTCGTGAATTAAAAATTTAGAGTTTGGTGGCATTGATCCCGGAAGAAGACCACCAATATCAGCATGATGTGCTCTAGAAGCAACAAAAAAAATCAATTCGTTATTACTGAAAGCAGGAGTAATCACCGTTATATCTGGTAAATGGGTTCCACCAGCAGCAGGGTGGTTAGTCACCAAAACATCACCAGGCTTTAATTTATTTTTCCAAAGTTTTGCTTGATGTGTAATACAGGTCGACATTGATCCGAGATGTACTGGAACATGAGGAGCATTGGCAACTAGATTACCTTCCGAGTCAAATAATGCGCATGAGAAGTCTAGTCTTTCTTTAACATTCACAGATACAGAAGTCTTTTGCAATGCCGAGCCCATTTGCTCTGCAATATCCATAAAACGATGCCCGAATATCGAAAGTAAAACAGGATCCACCTTAGTGTTTTCAGAATTAGTATCTTTCATTGAACTCAATGATGCTGAGTTGCCTTCTTTTTCAATAGTTACCACCAAATGACTTTTCAAAACTAATGCAGAAGCGTTAGGTGGAATGACATTTGTCTGAGTTCCATCTGCAACAATTGCAGGCCCTTTGATCTCATTTCCAACTTCGAGATTATCTAATCTATAAACTGGTGTTTTCTTCATCGAGTCCACGAAATAGGTCTCCTTGAAAAATTTGACATTTTCTTCTTTTACAGAAGTGATTAAATTATTCTGTTTTAGCTCAGAGATTTGATCGTCGATGTATTGATCGTCATTTATTCCATTATTTCCGATTGCTCTAACTCGAATATCATCCACAATGATATCTTTTTGGAAAACAAATCCGAATTCTCTAAGATGCATGGCTTGAAAGGTTTCTTTAAAATCCCAAGATTTACCTTTAGGAACCATAATAGCTGATTCAGTACCTTTAAATCTCAAGTTCAAGTATTCTTCAAAACGTATGTCTTTATCTTGAAATCCTTGGCCATGTAAGCCCTTTGAAGCTTTAATCTTCAATGATTCTAGCTTTGAAGATAACTGATTATGAGTGGATTCATCTAAAAGTACAGAGGAAGGCTCTTGGATATCTTCAACCACATCAGCTAAAGCCATACCATAAGCAGATAAAACTGAAGAGTATCTATGAATTAATACAGTTGAGATACCTAAAGATTCAGCTATAGCGACCGCATGTTGACCACCGGCACCGCCAAAAGAGACTAGTCGATGCTCAGAGGTAACAAAACCTTTGGCTTCCACCAATTGTCTAATTGGTCTTATCATTGTTTCATTGGCTACCTTGATAAAACCATAGGCAATTTGTTCAGGAGACATTTTCGGATTTTCTGGATTTGCATCATTAATAATTCTAGCCAATTCGACAAATTTATCATAAGAAGCATCATAATCTAAGCTTTGGTCTTCTTTAGGGCCAAAAATTTTCGGAAAATATTCAGGCAATAATCTGCCAAGAATTAAATTAGCATCTGTAACGGCTAAAGGTCCTCCTTTCCTATAGCATGCAGGACCTGGTTCCGAGGTCGCAGACTCGGGACCTACATGGAAAAGACCATTTTTGAATGTTAATATTGATCCGCCACCAGCAGCAACAGTATTGATATCTAATTGAGGAGATTGAATAGTGACACCTGCGGTGGTTGTTTCAAAAACATGATAAAATTTTCCATCACCATATCTGGAAACATCTGTGGAGGTCCCGCCCATATCGAAACCAATCAAAGGGATATTGTTATTAGGATTGAAACATGTTGCAGAATATCCAACTACCCCACCAGCAGGACCTGAAAGGATGGCTTTCAAACCAGAAAACGCAGTAGCATCGACTAATCCACCATCAGATTGCATGAAATTGCATCTAACTCCAGAAAAGTTACCGACCGACTCATTTTTGTAACCATCTTTCAAACCTTGCTCAAAACTGGACAAGTATTTTTTGATTGCAGGAGTCAAATAAGAGTCAACAACAGCAGAGTTGGCTCTTGAAACGAACTTGATCATAGGTGACAATTCGCTTGAGAGAGATATGTGAGTAAACCCAATTTCCTTCGCGATTTCCCCAACAAGAATCTCATGATCTCTAAAGGTATATGCATGCATTAAACAGACCCCAATAGATCTAATTCCAGAATCAAAAACAACTTGTAAAGTAGATTTTATGCTTTCAATTTCTGGTCTTTTAAGGATTCTGACCACTTCAGAGGAAAGTCCCATGACAAGATCCTTATCGCTACTCTCAGAAAGAGCAGTGATTTTTTGCTCAGGATCCTCAACGTAGTCTTCTAAAGTGACCCTTTCATCGATTTCCACAACAGTTTCGTACAATACATCTGGTTTTGATATAGATAAATCAAAAATATGAGGTCTCGTTTGTGTGCCGATCTCTAGGACATCGTGGAAACCTTTTGTGGTGACTAAAGCACAGCGTTCACCTTTTCTTTCGAGTAACGCATTTGTAGCAACTGTAGTACCCATACGCAAATATTCAATCTGGGAGGTATCTAGCTTGGTTCCTCTTGGAATAGGTTTTTTTGTGAATATTTCTAGCAATCTTCTGATACCTTCTAGTGGAGCATCTGGATAGTTAGCAGGGTCCACAGAAAGCAACTTCATTACCACATCATCTTCTTGACGACCTGTGCCTGGATTACCAACACAATCTGTAAAAGTTCCGCCTCTATCGATAGCGATACGAAATCCCATTATTGTGTATGATTGATTGTGAAGAAAAGCTGTTGTGATAGTTGTCGTAATTAGTGGTTCTTATGCCAGCACAATGCACAGAAAACACTCAAAAAAATAAAGAAAACAATTGATAAACTATTATCCAGAATACGCTTCTTGATTTACTGGTAGTTGAATATTAGCAGAACACATATTGTCAGAGAATCATGAACATAGAATATTGATCTCTATATATACTTATGAGCTTTCACCAATTTTTCATGGATTGATTCTGACATTGTCTTCGTTTTTTTTTTTTTTTTTTTTTTTTTCTACTCAGTTGGAAATTGATATCCTGCAGCATACCTAATTTGGATGTTATCAGTGGAAGATGACTTCCGTTCCGAGTCATATGAAAAAATGTGGAGACAAGCCAATCAACTGCCACATACGCACCAAATTTTGCGTTATCAGTAAACGCAGAAGACATGCAACTTATAGTAACAAAGAAATTGCGGTTATTGATGAAAAATTCAATATATTGCAGTATTTAGATATCCATTATAGATTAGAATGATTACAATTCAACGAATTTTGAGTGTAAGCAAAAAGAGATGTAAAAAGGAAAAAGGAGACCAAATAAGGAAATTTACATCCGTGTCATGAATATTCATCTTCTACAAGTTTTCGATGAAAGATTATCTCTGAACAAAAATACTCCGCAGCAGTAGTCTGTCACAGTATTTTTAAAAAATAAGACTAATCTGTTGGCAACTAGTTGTGTAAGACAAAAGAATGACCGGTAGGTTTATCCAAGTTTGATATATCTATGCTATATTACTTGAACCAATTTTCTATTTTTTTTTTTTTTGAGTTGTTTCCATGTACAAACGACTATTCAAATATTTGGATGTTTCTGGTTACAATGATGACTCAATAGAGTAGATACAGTGTAAGTTTACGTTTACGCGTGTTCGATTCATGTTTTCTTCAAAATCTTTTGATTATATTATTTTTCTAAATACAAAAAATGTTTTTTAACTAAGTTAAATTATAAAAAATTATAAAAAAAAAATAAAAAAAAATAAAAAAAAATGTTAAATATAAATTTAATACATACATTAGATCCTTCAATATTATTGGATATTTCAGTATTATTTAGTATTATATTAGGTATCTGTGTAATTAGTACTAATAATCCTATGTTAAGTACTTTATTTAGTTCTCCGCCTTCTAAATAATATGACGTAGAAAGTTATATATTAACAGTGAACCCAAAAAATCAGGCCTAAAAGATACATTGATACATTGATTATCCGATTACTCCCAATCCTTTTTACTTAAATCTCAAAGTTCTGTCCAAAAAATATCGCCACAATAATGAGGGAGTCTAGTAGCAATGCTCGAAGACTTTCAAAGGCAATCAGAATCTGTAAATCAGTACCTTTTACTTTTGCGAATTTTCATGCTTTCTTTTTTTTTTTTTTTTCATTTTTCATACGGTAATTTTTTTTTTGATCTCATACTAAAAAAATAAAGGATTGATAACACTTTAGGAAAATGGAGAAGCTGTCAGGCTTTTTGAAAAGATACAACATTTCGAAAAAATCATATCTCATGACATGACGAGTTTGCTGTACTATTAACATTTTTATTTCCATAATATATTCACATTCGCAAAGTCTCTAATTTTCCTTCACTATGATGGAATCACTGGGGAAACCAAGGAAAAGGGCATCACTCGCATGCCTTAATTGTCGGAATAAAAGAATTAAGTGCGAGTTATTGACAAGCAGCTTGTGCTTTAATTGCAAAACGCTTAATATTGAATGTCTCCGTGTGTCCACGGATAGAAGAAAAGGAAGATATAATGCTCAACAGATTAAGAATATGGAAGCAAGAATCCAAAAGTATGAAGAAACCATTCACGCATTGAAGCAAAATTTTGATGAGAGTTACAAAATGATGGCTTCATTAGTCAGTCCCACAAATGACCACGACAATGAGAATGGAGCAGAAGTCATGAAATATGAGCTTTCGCATAATTCTTCGAATAAAATTCAACTTAATAGCAACATCACTAGACCTTTGATAAAGTTAGAGAGTGGTATCCTCACTACAAATGCCAATCGATCTAACATGAGGAATGACAATAACAACGATGAGTTGTTACCAACCTTAGAAGATGCGCAATTTTTGAAGCCAGATAAATTTAAAGAGGGTAAAAAGTTTACAGTATATGGTCCTACCAGTGTTTACGCTAATGAATCATTGCCTAGCAAGAATCCCTCAACTGAGAACGATTTATCCTATTTATATAACAATCCTATAATATTACAATGTGTTCAGCTTTTTTTCAAGTGGCAATATCCTGATGTACATGTGTTTTTATTCAGAGAAAAGTTTTTATTGGATTTTGCAAATGCTAACGCAGATTATGCTTCAGTAGAGTTAGTCTATTCAATTTGTGCTATAGGTTCCTTGGTGTCTGAAGACACATATTTGCGCGAGCAGTCGTTTACTTTTTATACAAAGTCCAAGCAATCTCTAATTCATAAATTAGATTCACCCTCAATTCCATCTATGCAAGCATATTTGCTTTTGGGTTTATATGATATATATAATGCTCGAAATAATTCTGGCTGGATTTTGACAGGAATCGGTTTGAGAATGGGATTCGATATAGGATTTCATCTAAATCCTTTGAGTTGGTCAGTGAAAAAAAACGAAAAGATCAGTAAGTTTACAGTTCAGGTTAGAAGTCGTATATTTTGGGGAAGTTTTATGGTTGATAGATTTATAGGTTTGATTTTAGGCAGAACATCCACATTGAAAGCCAATGATTCCAGTATACCAGAATCAGTTAATCTACCTTCAATTGAATGGGTTGATGATTTCACGTATCCTGGAATTGAGGAGAATGAAGATACAAAAGCTACGTATATTGATATCTCTAATCCTTTAAAGGTTATTATGAAGCTAATAAGAATATCTGATGAAATGTTGACCAATCTTTTCGCAATGGATCAAAAAGATACAGGAGCAGTGCTTGATCTCACATCAAAATTAAAGCTTCTCGACAAATACAATGAGAAACTTCTTGAGTGGAGACAAACACTACCTTCAAAGCTTCAATGGAACAAGCAGGAGCTATTGGAAAAAGGCCATGACCCGACTGTAATGTTTTGGAGATATTTTTATTATATGGTGCTTCTTTGTTTAAATAGACCATTTTTGGAAGTTTCTCGAGTGTCCTCAGCATTAAATTCAAAAAATTCAATGGATGCTTTGAAAATATGCTCGCATGCAATTGAGGATCTACATACTGCAATTTTTTCTTTCGTCAAAGCACATGGATTCACCCGTTGCTCTATATTGATATTGTATTCCTGTATTATTTGCTTGTCTATTATACTTTTGTCTATTAATGGAGGAAATTTCAGAGAAAGTCATCTTTTCAAACACTACTTCTTTGAATTCATGACACTATTGAATCAGTCTTCTGTAACTTGGAAACTCGGTGAAACTTCATATAACAGAATCAAAAAGTCTGTAGTTACTGAATATAAGATTGATTATGACAAAGAGTTTTCACACTATAAAATGCGAGCAAGATTACAGTCTTCCAATTCATTAGTGGTCCTACTAGATACAGAAAATTTATTGTCTTCATCCCCAGATTTAAATACATCAGAAAATACCAATCAAGAATGGTCTCCAAACACTGATGAGAACTATCCGATGGGATTCTCAGGCTTTGGAGGGCCACCTGTTTTTATGAACTCTGAAATGTTTGCTGAATGGGAATCGCTTTTTCCAGATCATATGTCTGCAACACCTAATAATAATTAACTAGAACATGTTTCCGCAGTGAATCTATTATTCAATTTTCTTCATGTACGATTCCTGATTTTTTTTAATTCTCTGGAATCTTGAAAGCTCTTATGAGTTCTGTATCATAAGAAGTTTCTGTTTTGTCAATTGGAAAATATATAGATATAAATTGAGATAGGAGATGAAACCATTTAACAAACTTTTGCATCTTTTTTTATATTTTACATATTTAAATCTTTTATAAATTATGGAGCTATAAAAAAGGTTTTGTGATTTTACATTTTCATTGCAGCTGATAAGTCAACTACATAGTAAATTTATTCACAAAAATATTCTTCCGATCACAAGATTATCTGCAATATCTCTGATCAGTTAATGCTTGATAGCTCATAGTTTATCTGATAAAGAATTGAACTACTTTTAGATCATAATATTTTTTTTCTGATAAAGTAAGAAGTGTGATCGTATAATGTTTTCAAGGAGAGATTCACCAAGTTGCTCCAAAAATACTCAAGATTAAGATGATCCTGCGAAAAAACTAGTAATCCAGTTTTGAAAAACAATATTTCAAGAATAAGAAGCAGTTGATAAGCATTATCCAACCGTATGAAAAGTAATACGAAGGATATATAGAAAGGAAATTATTTTCCGATTATTCTGATAGCGATATTCTATCCTTATTTTCTTGTTCGTATACAAAAACATAAAGATGTGGATAAAACACCATCAAACACTATAGGAAGAATACATCCTCGTATTCGGATTCACTCTGCCTCTTTTTTCTTGTTTTGACCTTCAATTTCTACGATATACCATCTGGGTTTTTGTGGAGAAGCAATACGGTATAAATCAATAATTGGCCATTTGGCATGGAAAAAGACTTCCTGAAATTCAAACGCATGTTATATTGCAGTTTGCATATCTTGTTATCAACGCGTAAACTTTAATTTTTGGGGCGTGCGACGCTATAAAAAAAAAAAATAAAACAGCTGAAGAAAAAAAACTAATCTTGGAAAACAGATATTTCAAGTGGTCGCCAAAAAGGGTTTATCTGAATTTTATCAATCAAAAGTGGAGTATTCGCTTCTCAAAATTAAAGAAAAGAATGATTCCGGTGATATTCTAGCATATAAAGAGTCAAGAAAATCCTAACCTTTTTATCAAGGAATCTTAATCGATGGATATAATTTAAGTTCGGAAAATGAAATTTATTAAATAAATCAACCAATTGCTGACAACTCATTAGTAATTATAAAAACAGTATCAAAATTTGAACTATGGACGAACAAAAATCCGAGGTTAAAGTATATGACGAAAACTTACCTTCGATTGTTGAAGGAAAGGTCAGTTATCTTCACGATGATGAGTTGGTATCTAATGAAGACAAATCCAACGAGGCAAAGCTTGTTCATAAGTTCGATTTACGACTTATGCCCCTCTTCTGTTTGGGATATTTTTTCTCTGCTCTTGACAGATCCAATATTGGTAATGCCAAAGTTGCTGGAATGGATGCAGATATTGGAATAACAGCCCATCAGTTTTCCAACGCATCGTCTGTCGTTTACGCAACTTACTTGCCAGCCATGCTTCCAGGTGTCTGGATAATGAGAAGATGTTCCAAGCCTAGACTTTTTCTTGGTGGTATGATGATTTCATGGTCTTTGGTCTCGGTTTTCACAATGTTTGTCAACAATTATGCAGGTTTGATTGTCTGTAGACTTTTATTGGGTTTGTTTGAAGGCTCTTACTTCACTTGTATGACAATCATTGCTGCTGATTATTACTTACCTAACGAAATAGGTAGAAGATCATCTTACTATTGGGTTGCTAGTGCGCTCTCATCATCTTTCTCTGGATTGATTGCTACAGGTATTACTGAAATAAAATCTGGAAAATTGGCATCTTGGAGGTATCTTTACTTAATTGAAGGTTTGTTATCTGTTTTTGCAGGTATTTGGCTATTTTTTGGGTTACCAGATAATCCAGCTCTGATGATTCATTCAGATACAGAAAAGCGCATTTTTGAAGTGAGAAAGTTGAAAAGAAAACATTATGAAGGAAGCACCGCCTTTGACTGGAAAGAAGTGAAATCCTCACTAGATTTCAAGCTTTTCTGCTCTGTTATTATTCAGTATTGTCAAGATACTTGCTTATATGGTTTCTCTACGTTCTTACCAAGTATTTTGAAACTGGATTTTGGATACAACAGTCTACAAGCTCAATATTTAAGTGTTCCTGTTTATTTGTGGGCGGGTCTTCTTTACGTTATTATGGCGTACATTTCAGATAAAAAGAAAATGCGTGGCCCAATTATCATATTTTGTAATATCTTTGGAATTGTAGGCTACATTTTGCTTTTAACCGTCAGAAAGTCTGGTGTTCTTTATTTTGCATGTTACTTAATTGCTTTCTCTATATATATTGGTACAGGTCTCAACGAATCATGGATTCTCTGCAACACTGCCCCAGCTTTCAAAAGAGGCACCAGTGCAGCTATCAATCAAACATTGGGTAATATTTCGGGAGCAATTTCTCCTCAAGTTTACAGAAGTCCTCCTAGATATATTTTAGGGCATGCTTTTACTTTGGGATGTCTATGTGTTTCTACTATTACCTGTGCAGCATGCTCCTTATATCTTCACAGAAAAAACGTTTCTAACAAAAAAATATTAGAATCAGGTGTCGATGGCAGAGAACAAGAAAGAAAACATGGAGATGATTCACCGGAGTTTGAATTTCATATCTAGGAATCAAATCTTTTCTATTTCCTTTAATCCTTTGCCTATATATCTGCAGATATTCTATGGTATCTATTTATATCTTGTTTATGTGGTTGTTTCTTTTTATTGTATTGTTTAGTTAACAAATAATATAATCGTTTAATTGTATTAAATATACTGATAACAAAATTTTTTCTACTTATCTTAAGACTGCAGCTTATCTCAATTGTCAACTGTCGGAAAATAACATCCAGATATGCGAATGATTTCGATAATATCAAAAAAATGTACTTTAACAGGCAGGAAAAAATAAATGTGTGCGCTACAATTTCAATCAAATATTATTCAATTGATTCTTTATGGATAACCGAGTTATCAAGCTTTTTGAACTGGCTTATATAGTTCCAAAAATCTCTCAAAATTGAGCATGAACTATCAGTGATCCAAAAAAAAATTTTTTTTTTTGTAAAATGTAGATTTTATACACATCTGATGAAAATACTGGTTCAAAACAATTTATTTTATACACAATGCTCAAAGTGGAATCGCCAGTTGAATTAAGAAAGCTTTGTAAACTGGAAAAGTTTTCTTCTCAGACATCAGGATATTGTCCTGGATTTTCTCAAGCTAATCTAGTGGCTCTTCCAAAAGAAGCTGCGCAGGACTTCATAGATTTATGCTTTAGAAATCCAGTACCAATTCCATTGCTTGGAGTAACCTCTGTCGGTAATCCTTACGAAATCAATAATAAAAATATTATAAACGATGAAGAGTTTGATATTCGCACTGACTTTCCCAAATACAATATTTACGAAAGAGGTAAATTAGTTGGTACCAAAACTGGGATAAAAAAGGAATGGGATCTCAATTCTCATGTTGGATTTCTTATTGGTTGTAGCTTTTCGTTTGAAAATGCGCTCGCCCTGGCAGGATTACCTCCAAAAAACGGGATTTTGAATAAAAATGTCTCGATGTACATAACAAATAAGAAGCTTGATTCCGCGGGAATTTTTGTTGATGTGCCTTATGTTGTAAGTATGAGACCCTATAAATTAGCTGATATTGAGAAGGTTAGATCAATTTCTCGCCAATTTAAAAAGACTCATGGAGAGCCAATTGATTGGGGATATGATGCATTAAAGAGGCTAGGAATCAGTGATATAAACAATCCAGAGTTTGGAGATAGTACAGTGATTTCTGAAGATGAGATTCCTGTTTTTTGGGGCTGTGGAGTAACTGCTCAGGTTGCAGCCAAAACTGTTGGGGAAAAAATTCCGGGATTGGTTTTCGCTCACTATCCAGGGCATATGCTAATTCTCGACATTAAAGATAACGAAATCATTGAACTATAATCTGTGTGAAATAATTTTTCCAGGTATTAAATAAATTTCGTAATTCATACCGCTATTAGGCCCTTATATATTTTTAACCAATATTATTTATCATTGGAGAAATTTGTCTTTCAAGGATGTTTTTTTTTGTTCATATCGTTGGTAAAGAATTGATTTTCACAAATAATATCTTGTTGGTTTTTATATTTTGTAGTGCGGTTTAAAGTATTTGATTATGTATTTCTTTTTAATCTAATGTAATCTATTGAACTGAGATGAAGTATTTGGTCAGATAAGAAAAGTCTAAACTGGAGGCATAGTTTTTATGAAAAAACTTTAGAAATCGATTGATATAAATAACTTTGGAGTGCAATATGAGTTTCTTGATGGCTGAGAATATCTAGAGAATGCTAATAGCCATAGTTTTCCTATTTTGAACCCTTTTCTGAAACTTCAACTTTTGACTTTGGCTTTTGCTTTCAGTTTCTTAGCCCAGCTTATTCCTGTTGCAAATTTTTGCCCAAAATTTGATCATTATCAATCTTACTGATCTGTTATGGCAGCATGATAATAAATCAGCAGCTGAATTAAATAGTAGAATATGATAATAGATTATTCTTGAGTAAACATGAAAATACATTAATGTGATAAATAAAATAAAACATATCAGGTAATCAGAAGAATAGCTTGGAAATGGATAATTATCGAATGAATCATCAGTATTATGATAATTGTTAAATGATAATTGGAAAAAGAAAGATAAATAAAACTGAGCAAAACTAATATATGTATGAAGAATAAGAAAAATTGATGATTGAACAACACAAAAATCCTAAATTTTGAATCTTTAGATCGTCAGAAAGCAAAAAAAAATTAAAAAAGAACGTAAAGGAAAATAGTACTTAAAATGATACTGAGAATATTGGAGTTGACATTTTGAGTTGCCGCATTAGAATAATCAATTTCAGCAACAGCACTAGCAACTAGCGAACTAGAAGAAGTAGGCTGAATTGCATTCGTGATTGCTACTGAGGTTAAGGTCAAAAGAGTATTGGCTGATTCAATCGCTGAAGTACTTCGAATCGAAACAGGAATTTCATCTGAGGAGGATGCAGAAACGATACTGGCAGTAATAATTTCTAGATTAGTCTCAATCGAAGCGAAAATTTCTTCGGAGGAAGATGCAGAAATAGTACTGGCAACTAGTGAACTAGAAGAAGTAGGCTGGATTGCATTAGAAGTTGCTACTGAGGAAGAAGCAGAAATAGTACTGAAAAACTCAATTGTTGAAGCAGTTTGATCAGAAGTTGACATTGTCTCACTGAAAGAACTAGCAACGCTAGGGACAAAGCTTTGAAAAACAGTAGAGGAGCTTTCAGATGAAGAAGCAGTGGTAACAGTGGTTTCTCCAGATAATGGGCATGTAGTAGACTTGAGAGTTTCAGTTTCATGATCGGTAATAGTATAAACATGTTGTGGATCATTTTCATAAATAGTAACACCATCAGCTGGATTGATTGGGTACGCTGTGTAGTAAGCAGTATAATCACCTGGCCAGTAGTTGGTCACAGTAGTTGTAGTTTCTGGAACCAAATCAAATACTTCAAC
>JNFW01000003.1:2130021-2142817 GCA_002564245.1 Saccharomycopsis fermentans
ACTTCTTGGTTTGGATCAATTGGAGAAACAGTTGCATAAGTGGTAGCAATAGTTCCAGTCCAGCCTCTTGTGGTGTAGTATGTACCTCTTGCAGTATAAACTTCAATGGTAACCGTACCGTTTGAGCCATAGACAGGTTCAGTGTAACTGTAATTGTAGGTACCAGTCCAGGCTTCGGTGGTTGTTGTTCTTGGATCTGGGATCTCGACATATACAGTGGCATGTTCATTAGCATTTGCAGGACTATAAGTACCGTAAGTACTGATTACTGTGCCAGTCCAACCTTGAGTAGTGTAATCAATACCTCTGGCAGTGAAAACCTCAACGGTAACAGTACCACCTGGGATTACTTGGTCTTCGGTAGTGCTGGAATTGTATGTACCAGTCCAAGGAGCAGTATCTGTAGTTCTTGGATCTGGAGTGTTGATCACAACTGTAGCATTCTCTCTTGGATCAGCTGGATTGACAGTTGTATAGTATCTGTCAGTAGTATCGGTGTAGCCAACACTAACAGTATCGGTTGCTCTTGGAGTGAAGACCTCAACAGTAATAGTACCTGATCCACCAATTGGATAGAGAACAGTGGAAGAAATTTCTAAGCCAGTCCAAACATCAGTAATATATGTGGTTRRGTCTGGGACRTATTCAATAATAGTAGCATGCTCATCRGCAAGATCTGGAATCACGGTTGTYGAAGAAGTGGTAGAACCGRTCCAWGAAACAACAGAAACATCRGTGGCTCTAGGTGTGAAAACYTCAATAGTYACRGTGTCACCTTCATTTTTWGGGAYRTCAGTTACAGATAAAGTAGTATGSCCAGTCCAAACCTCGGTGGTAGTGATTCTAGCATCTGGAKTATATTCAACAACGGTGGCATGTTCGTTCAAATCAGCTGGAATAAATGTAGAAAATCCTGTGGTGGTTTCKGTCCATGCAGCAGTGGTAGTATCAGTTGCYCTTGGAGTRAARATTTYAACAGTGACRATATCRAYACCAWACATTGGGTTTTCTGTAGTAGTRGAGTCTATTGAYCCAGTGTAAATATCAGTAGTAGTTGTTCTTRAATCTGCAGTTTCRATGAAGATAGTAGCATGCTCATCTGGATTARCTGGKGCRGTGGTAGAATAAGTAGAATCATAAATACCGGTCCATCCTGTGGTAGTAGTATCTGTTGCTCTTGGAGTAAAAATTTCTACGGTAACTGTATTTCCTTCACCGACTTCTAATGTTTCACTAGAAACAGTTGCACCAGTCCATGGAGTGTAGATAGTAGAGCGAGCATCTGGAGTGTTTTCATAAACAGTAACATGCTTATTAGGATCTGGTGGGCTATAAGTATCGTAAGATGTAGTAGTTCCTGTCCATCCTTCTGTAACAGTATCAGTACCTTGAGGAGTGAAAATCTCAATAGTGACAACAGAACCACCGTCGACTGGGTCAGTAACATATCTAGTGGATGCACCAGTCCAAACTTCGGTTGTAGTGGTTCTTGAATCTGGATTATATTCAATAATAGTTGCGTGCTTATTGACATCATCTGGAATAACTGTAGTCCACGAGGTGGTAGTCTCAGTCCATTAAATCACTGAATTATCAGTTGCTCTTGGAGTAAAAATTTCAACGGTAACAGTGTTTTCATCACCTACCGGTGATCCAGTAGAATAAGAAGTTGTGGAACCAGCATAAACCAGTGTAGTTGTAGTTCTTGCATCAGCTGTTTTAACAAATACTGTAGCATGAACATCGCCTTCAGCTGGATTTGTGGTAGAGTAAGTGGAGTCATAAGTACCAGTCCAGGCGTTGGTAGTGGTGTCAGTAGCTCTTGGGGTATGAAGTGTTTCGGTCCAAGTTCCAGCGCCATCAGGTGTGTAAAATTCACTCGAAGTAGTTAAGCCAGTCCATGGATAAGTAACTGTGGTAGTAGGATCTGGCTCAAAGTAATGAACAGTGACACCATCTGTCAGACTCTATGGATATTCGGTAGATACTGATGTTGTAGAGCCGGTCCAACTTGATGTTTCAGTGATAAAAATTGTAGATACTGCGCCTTCCCCACAATTTGAGCTACTATCATCAGCAGAAGTCGGGGTAAAAAAATATCCAGAATTTCCTGTTGTGATAGATTCACCTGATGGTGTGATCACTGTAAATGACAAGTTGTAAGAAGCAACAATATTGGTAAAGATTATTTTTAATGGGTAGTATTCACCTTTTTCTAAGTACTGATAATAATACTGCTCATGATCTTTTGGGCCATAAAAAGCTTTAGATGTAAGAATATTATAAGTGAAACTCGAGCTGGAACTTGGAATTTCACGATCGGTACAACATAAGAAGGCACCTTGGGAAGCAAAAAACAATCCAACAGAATCATCTATATAGTTTAACTCTAAGGTATAATAACCGTTTTCCCTGGCATAGAAATAGGAAGTAAGTTCTGCTGTAAAATTGGTAAGATCTGCTTCAATTCCAAAAACCTCACCGGCAATTGGAGCCGAGCTATCAACATTATATTCGACATCAAAATTTGTAATAACATTGGTACCAATTAATTGTTGATTGAGATATCCACCATCAACATAAGAATCTAAGTTGAACTTGGATCCATCATTATAATCATATTCATAAAGACGTACATCAAAACCTTGTTGGGAAGGAGGATTTTTGAATGAACAAAATGTAGCATCAGGTGTTGCACCATAATTTTGACCATCAGCAGCTGTAAGAAAAACTGAATTCGCTAATATTAATACTTTTTTGTAAAAAATCATTTCGAATCTTTAAAATCTTTCGATGATTAGTTTTCAAATCAAGTAAACAGTTGAAATTAATATTCATCTAGTATTTATCCCTTTTATTTTGTAGTTGAATATCACGAATGAAGGAAATTCCAGAAAATTTATAACATACGGGATTATACGTCTTTTTGAATTTCAAAAATTTGCAATCACTTGGTCCAAAAGATAAAATACCAATAAACTGCGATCAAATTGAAATCTATGAGGTTTAAACTTTATGGATAGTGAAGCTTAAGTTTTGAATGAGAAGAGAAAAAGACCTCTTTTGGCAAAATAAAAAAGAAACAAAAATGGTAGCGCAACTCAAATTGTTTTAAGGTTTCGATGTACATAAGTTTACAAATCCCAAATATTCTTTTTTGTTTCTTTTCAAGTATGGATAATAAATGTACTTTAAGAAACTTAGTAGTCTATGTTACACACTTAGATGAGCGAGTTGGATTTTATCATACTATCAAGGTTTTAAAAATTATCACAGTATACTAAGTATAATTTCAAAATAGGTGATGATATTTTTCTTGCGAACTATCAAAGTATATCAAAGATTTTACCATAAAAAGAATGTGCAAAAACGTTAATTTCAAGACTGTTAAAAAATATCAAAACTTTTTATGACGTCAAAACCAAAAGAAAAAAAAATTATTTATATCATCTATTCGTAAATTTTTGGTTTTCTGTACATGTTTTGAACACATTTTGCGTAACTTCATATTACTGATTAATGCATATATGTTGTTTAGCAACAGGCTGCATCAACTTACACAGAGCCCATCTTTTTTAAACGCAATATCTAGATTATCAGAAAATATCCGAAAAGGTTCACAAAAATAGAGTGCAAAAATGCAGTATCGATAACTTAATGCGTTCGTTCTTGTGAAGATCTGAAACCACGATGGGGATTAGCATGCATCTGCTAAAAAGTTTCTGCACTTACTTTCGAATTAACAGAGGAAAACAATTGCATTTTTATAGTTTTTGTATACATTATGTTAGATGCGGCATCTTAATAAATTTGCATATAACACAGAAAAAAGCAACTTCCAAATCCATTTTATCTTGATTTATTATTTTTGAAGAATATGACCACTCTTACTCATGTGCGCTAAGTTAAGCTGAATTCTTAATGCGTATTATATGGCAATATACGATTGTCTTATGTTTAACTATAAAATCAAACCTTCTTTTCTCAACATTTGTCATACATACTCGAAAATACTTCAAACCGATTTTTACACTGAAATTGACGATCATATGCGACTTACTCTAAATTTTGCAACCTTTTATTTCAACATGCTTCTTGTTGGAATGCTGTATTCTTGCTGACTTTGTACTGTACCCTCGAGACTGAAATCTAAGTTATCGAAATCAATTGAATGAAGCCAATAAAATTTATGGACACATATTGTTTACCATTACTCCGTATCTGATTGATTATTATCATTATGAGTTTCTTGTACAACTTGTTGAATATACTCACTTCTTGAGATCAATGCCTATTCCATTTGCAACCTTTAAGTAGCTGACTTGCATGAACGTAGTGTTGAGCCAGTAGCACGTACTGACTCAGTGTTACAACGAGATCTATCATAGTAGAACTATTAATCATATTAAATGAATCATTTATTATTATGAATCAATTATTAGGATAAGTAAGAATTGGAAAGAGTATCTAATATAAATGGAAGGGAACTCCCTTTGTAAAGAAGGAACTGAAATAGAATAGAATAGAAGAAAGACAGAATAATCAACTAATTAATATACAACTTAATTATCTCTCTCGAATCAACTATGTCAGTTAACATAGATAGTGATTCTTATAACGAGGAAATCTCTCTGCTTAAAAAGCAAGAAGATTGTCTCGACACGTAGAATATCCTTAAAATAATATGGACTAGACAATAAATTTACAATGGCTTCTTGTGATTCAATATGCTAGTTTTAAGTGTCTATTCATAGTCTCTTGTTCACTTTCAGAGAGATATACTTGTTGTCTGAATCAGCAGCTGAATTAACAAACATGGTTGATATGAGAGAGACAATTAAGATATATATTAATTAGGTGGTCATCTTTTCTATTATATGGGTCTTATATTATGAATTCTTATTGTTTTACATCTCCTAGGTTGGATTGGTTGTATTTATATTTAGTTTAAATCTTTATCAACAAATATCAACATTCATTGACTTTCCAATATCGTTCTTTTCTTATCAGTGGTTGTAAACATACGTACTTAGAAAAAAAAGGAACTGGTGCATTAAACTAGGTGAATTAAATTACCTGTTGGATCCTCTATCTTTCATATCTTAACACAGAAAGATTTTTGAGCCAGTGATACTTGTTGATTTCTACCATACTTGTCTGCTAAGTGAACTAGGAGATTTTCTCGACAAATAAAGCCAAAAAAATGTAATTTTTAGTGTTTTCGTATGGGAGCGTGTGTCGTCTATTCAGCCAATCTTATCTAATGTCTCTTGTTGACTGACAAATCGCAAAGAATTGATGCGAAAATTCTAATGTTGGGGTACTGACTCAATCGTTCCTTTGAGTCACTTGCTCTGCATCACTTGTTGCGACTCATAAAGGATTAGTCATTCAATATGAAAAAGGGATGGTGACTAATAGTATAAAAAGAAAGGAACTTCTATCTGTTAACCAAATAGCAGAAATAGAATTGTCAATATAGAAGAGAATCAACTATGTCGGCTGACGTAGATAGTGATTCTGATAACGAGCAAACCATCTATTAAGTGGGCAAGAGATTTTGGCCAAAAATGAGAAATATATATTACAATCAAAATACATCGATAAAGAGCCGAAGTTCCATATAAATAAATGTGAACCCAATCTAGAAAATATAATCTAAAATGGAGGGAAAGCTCAAATTAATAGAAAAATAGACAGCCAATTTGGTGTGAATTTTTTATTCTCTTTCGAGAAAAAAAATTGTCACTATCATAAATTGTGCTGTACAAATAATGATTTTGATGAAGGGTCTCAATCTCTGTTAAGTCAACAAGATATTATGTTAAGCAGTATTAACTGTATGTTACAAATCTATTTCTTTGTACTTCTAGCTTAATAGCCTGCATAGTATTAATATCTGAGAATGACAGATTAAACAGGATCACGTGAATCTATAGAAAGTGAAAACAGTATGGAATTTACTTTATGGACCACCTATACATCAAGAAAATGCGAATGTAATTACATATCTGCTTCAGTGCTTTCTTATTAATTTCAAAGATTTACAACAAAATAGAAGACAGATTATCTGAAGAAAATGATCTATTTAAAGATATATACAAGAAGTTGATCTCTGACAAGCATTAAGCATTATGTCAGGTACGCCTTTAAATTAAAAACAGGTACTTGGAGATTTTAGTATCCCTTTTCTGTTCTACAAATAGATTTCGACCGCAAATCAGAAATAGTGCCTGTATTTTAAGCCCTGATAATCACATGTTGAAATTTTTCTTGGTGCAAAAAATATTTCCGCACAAGAACGCCGAACGAGTTTATCTCTCATGCAAGATTTTCAACATGAATCGCCGTTTTACTCTTATTTTTTTATGAGATGCTATTGTTTTTTTGTTGTTTTTTTTTGTTTATCTGGGGTCTATCCAAGACTTTTGTATTTGCACTGATGGCATTTCAACTGCTATTCATTAGTGTATATTTTTATATTGAAAACCCTTACAGGGTTCACTTTAATTCAAATATATTTATGCCGAGAGAATGAGAAGCAGGAATCAATTTCAATTGAAGGATCTACTGCCAATAGGAAATGGCTTGTGGGATTCTTTTGATCAATATAATCACCAAATTTTTGTATAAATACAAATTAGTTTCTATTTTCCATTCTAAGCTATTTATGTATAACAATAATAAAACAGTAATAAATATACAACATTTATACATATCCCAAGTATTCTCTTTTCATTTCTCAAAATCATATTATTTAACTTACGATGCAATTTTCAAACACTATTCTCTTTACTATCGCTGCAACCCTTTGCTCAAATACTGTCCTTGCTGCGCCAGCAAAAGCACAACAGCCTTTGAAAATTGATTTCGAGGTCAAGAGAGCTTCTAAGAGCGAGATTGAAAACAGCAAGGTATTGCCTCACAACATGAGACATTCTGCTTCCTCTTCTGGCGTGTTGATGGATTTGGAAAATGAGTATGCTATGTATCTAACTGAAATTGAAGTAGGAACTCCAGGTCAAAAAATTAAGGTTGATGTTGATACTGGTTCTTCTGATCTTTGGCTTCCAGGTAAAGGAACCACTAGTGAACAAGGAACCTACGATAACTCTGCATCCTCTACTTACAAGAAAATAAAGGACGGTTTCCAAATTGGTTACGGTGACGGTTCTTATGCCAAGGGTGATTGGGCTCATGATAAAGTCAAATCAGCAGACACTGGTGTCAGCGTTGATCTTCAGTTTGGTGATGCCACCGATCAAACCTCTGGATTCGGTGTTTTTGGTATTGGTATGAAGGGTAACGAAGCTGCTTTGTGGTCAGGTGACTCTGAATACTCCAACTATCCATATTCTTTGAAGGAACAAGGATATATTAACAAGGTTGCTTACTCATTATACTTGAACAGTCAAGAAGCCTCTCATGGCTCTGTCTTATTCGGTGGTATCGACAAAGCTAAGTACGATGGTGAATTGAAAACTTTGCCATTGATCAACATCGATGATGGTGGTAATAAGGTTCCAGAACCGGTTGCATTCTTTGTTAACTTAGACAGTATTTCAGCTGCTGGCTCAACACTTGCTAACAAGTCATACCCAGCTTTGTTGGATTCTGGTACTACTTTAATTTATGCGCCAACTGACATTTACAAGACAATTGCTGGTAAATACGGTAAATATAACTCCCAATATGGGGGATACATAACTAGCTGTTCCACCAAGGGAGACGATTTCAAATTCACTTTTGAGGATAAGACCATTACCGTTCCATTCAAGGATTTATTATTCAAGGTTGGTTCTACTGACACTTGTTTGGTTGGTGTCATGAGCTCTGGTTCTGAATACTACATCTTAGGTGATGGATTCTTGAGATCTGCCTACATTTACTACGACTTAGAAGAAAACACTGTTGGTCTTTCCCAAGTAAAGTATACTGAAGAAACAGACGTTGTACTCGTCTAATCTTAGTTTTATGGTTTTCTATTTACCGGTTTTCCGAAACATTTATGATCTTCTTTTCACTTCATTTCTGACAATTTTTCAATGAACTTATTTGGATAATGAGTTTACATCTTTCAATTTATTTCGATTCTTTTTATTACCTAAAATATATGGTTATATTTATTAAATTTGGTTCAATACTACTAGTAGCTTTATAACAGTGTATATGTTAAAAAATACAACTGTATGTATAAAAGAATTATTAATCAAAAAAGTTGGCATTTCACGGTTGGCTGTTAGTGATAGTCGTCATCAGTTAATATATACTACAGGTACAAGATTCAAATAAAAATGTGAACCAAAATTCGCAAAAAAGAATGCCAATGAATTATTCTATAACATGATTAGTAATTACATTTTAAGATCAACTGTGGATTCCATTGACCAAAACTTACATTTAGTTTAAGCTGCTGCTCCGTAAAATCATTCAATTTGAACTGAATTCTTTGGTTACTATATTTTAGAACTCGATTATTTGTGTATCACCTATATCAATAAATCGTTAACATGCCATTGCGCCATTGCAAGTTAATATGTACTATAAATACTAGACTTAGAACTTTTGATCCTTTATCAACACAAATGGGATTATAAATAATATTTGAGGCTTTCACCTGCTTTGTTCATATCTAGTATTGCAAGGTGAAAATGGTTTAATGCCATGTTAACATATGTGCAATGCAAGGATTGTTAGGTTTTTCCTTGTACTTTTTCACAGTATTGATAAATCGATCAAAGCATGCCGTGCGTTTCTTTTCATACTAGTTTTTCCACCATGCTGTGCCACAAGAAATTATGCATGCAACGTTATCTGTATATATTGATCCGTTATACAGTTTTGGAAATGCTCTTATCATGAACTTCTTTCAATAGGAAAACTTCAGATGTCAGAACTACGAGTTCAATAAAAATCTATATAAGGAAGTCTGAAAGCCCTCACACAACCGTAAATGTTTTCTCGTTTGCATCTTGTAGATTTTTTTGCAATAATTAGTGACTTCCAGGAAACTTACAACCTTATAAACCGCTACATCAACCTGAAACGGAGCTATGGCTGAGTCAGAAAATATAGATGTCAAGAGTGACGGTAAAACCTCTGCTGTTACTTCCCATAATTTATTATCATATAATGAAAAGAAAGATTCTTTTGGAACAAAAGAGGTGTTCGAGGTCCACATAACTGAAAGTGAAATAGAAGTTCCGCAGTTTCAAGATAATAAGGATATTGTTACGAAAATTATTGATAGCTCAGATGATCCTACTCTACGATATTGGAACGCAAGATCTGTAATTATAGGTGTAGGTTTGGCTATTTTTGGTGGTGTTTTACAATGTATTTTTTATTTCAAGCCACAAACTATTGTTGTCAATGGTGTTTTTTTGATGTTACTTGCTTATGTTTTTGGTGAAGCTATGTCGAACTTCATTCCACGGAAAGGATTTTTGAAGTACTTGAATCCGTACCCTTTCAATAAAAAGGAGCATGTCCTTATTACCATAATGGCATCTTCTGCTGCTAATTGTGCTTTGGCCATCGAAGTTTTAGCTGTTCAAAAACTTTGGTATACAAATATGGAGATGAACAAAGCGGTTGCCATATTTATGACATTCTGCTCTCAATTTTTAGGATATGGATTATGTGGGTTGCTTAGAAATTCTTTGCTTTATCCAACCGACATGTTTTATCCAAATATTGTTGCACAAGTTTCTACTATTCACGCTTTGCACAACAATAAAGAGAAAACCAAGAAACAACTAAAGTGGTTTTATTCCTGTTTCGGTGTTATGTTTTTTTATGAAATTATCCCAGAATGGATTTTCCCATTATTGCTTGGATTTTCTCCCGTTTGTATTTCTAGTGCAGGTCAAAATCCAACCATCTCTCGAATTTTTGGGGGTTCTAACAGCAATGAAGGCTTGGGATTTTTTTCATTCTGTTTTGATTGGAACTATATTGCTTCCACTACAAACCCAATGGTTCAGCCTCTAGTCACCCTTACAAACAATGTTGCAGGTTATTTTTTGTGTATTATTGTATTCTGTGCTGTTTACTTTGGTAATGTATGGAAGGCAAAAAACTTTCCCTTTTTGTCCCAAGAATTATTTTATGAACAGTCAGAACCAGGAAACTATTTGGTCTACAATCAATCTTTGATTCTTGATTCCCAAAATAAACTCGACCCTATAGCACTTAAAGAACAGGGAATACCATACATGGCATCAACATATGTAGTATACCTTATTGCTACTAATTTATCTGTTGCTGCTACTTTTACTTACATGTATTTGTTTCACTGGGATAAGTTGAAGCCTGCGTTTAACTGGGTGTTATCCATCAAGAGTATGATGCTTAACTGGAGACATTACGCCAAATTTTGGGAAAAATCTGATATTGATCAAAGATTAAATGAAAAGGGGGAAATCCCAGAAGTCTGCAACGATCCACATTTCAGAGCTTACTTGGCATATGCTGATATCCCTCACTGGTGGTACTTTGCAACCTTGATTGTTGGTTTTGTTGTTGCTATTGTTTGTCTCTATAAAGGTAACTCTGGTCTTCCATGGTGGATGTTAATTATTGCTATTATTATAGCGTTTTTCCTAACTTTAATGTTGGGTGGTTTGGTTGGTATTTTTGGCTTCGGTGGTACACAAATGCAAACTGTTTGTCAATTGATTGGTGCTTATATAAGACCTGGCTATCCTTTAGCAAATATGTATTTCACATTATTCAGTTACAATTCTGTTTCACAGGCTTTCCTTATGCTTCAAGATTTAAAACAAGCTGAATATATGAAATTGCCTCCACAAGCCGCTTTCATAGCTCAGATAATTGGAACTATAGTTGGAGCCATATTCAACTATATTATGATGGAGTCTATTGTGAACTCAAAAAGAGATATTTTGACAAGTATTCAGGGTACAGCAGTTTGGTCAGGTCAAAATGTTCAACAATACAATACTCAAGGTATTGCATGGGGTGCTTTGGCTAAAGAATTGTTCTCTGCTGGAAAGACTTATCAAATGGTTCCAATTAGTTTAGCAATTGGTTTGTTTATTCCAATTCCTTTCTATTTCCTTCACCGTCTTAAACCAACATGGGGTATACAAAATATTAACGTCCCAATAACTCTATGGTATATTGGGTACTTATGTGTCGGTGTAAACTCTTCAATTTGGATGTTCTTCATTATTGCATTTACTTCACAATTTTACTGGAGAAAATATAAGCCAAAATTCTTCCAAAAATATAATTATATCATTGCTGCAGGTATAACTGGTGGTGTTCAAGTGTCTGTGTTTATTTTATCATTTGCTGTCGCAGGTGCAGGTGGTAAAAGTTATAACTTCCCATCCTGGTGGGGGAATTTATCTGTATTAGGAAATGGTGATTCGGCAAATTATGATCGTTGTGTTTATACCAATAACGGTTAATATTGAACATTTCCTGGTTGGAATCATCTGAATTTTCATGCTCAATTATTGAATATTGCAGTTTTGCCCAAATTTTTGTTCTTCTTTTTAGAATTGCTAGCTTTATCAAAAGCCATTCTTGTGTATCTTTATGTTCTATTATATTTTTATCTATTCTTTTCGTTTAATATTTCTTGTGACCTGATTGAATACATTCTTCATTTTAATTACATTGAAGCATATTATTAATACTTACGCATTTTCCGAATTAATATTGGTAACAATCATTTTTATAACTGTCCAAATTGTAGCACGGCGAGAATCCGAAATTCTTCGATTCGTATTCAGGGGTTTCAGTGTATGGATTCAAGAATACAGCAAGATTTCAATATTGAATTCTAGAGGTAAATGTACGGGCTTTTATATGTCAAGATTTTTTTATGTAATATTATACTTATGTACGAATGTTAAACATATCACGTGGCTTACTCGCAGTTTCATTTGACAAATTTTAGAATTTGCACGTCTTCCAGCTGAAAAGTATTCTCAGTAAGCAATTTACGCGTAAATCTTGATATTCAATTGTTATGTCAATTCCTTAATTATTTTACAAGAAATATATGACCAGGTAAGTATTCAAAGGTTTCAATTAGTTATTTTTGGAAAAACTCGCTTGTACAATACAATTTCAACCTATATTTTACTCTTTCTCAATGTATGAATTTCCATTTTTAGTAATATTTAAGATTAAAACTATTGTTTGATGTTTTATGTTTTTCAAAATTATTGATCAGATTAATATCGTAATTATAGCTGGGCCAGAATCCAGGGTGAGTACGGATTCAATTTTTTTCTGAGAATGCATGGATTCAAGAGTCTATTAACTATGTAAAAGTCACGTGATTTGCCTGGATTCAGAGATTCCAATATCCAAGGCTTAATTTTCAATACTCGTCCGGCAATACGTTAATCTGAAATTTGCAAGATGGTACTGCGGATGCATTATCTATCATGTAAACATACAAACTATAAATCCTCCATAGGTTGGAAACTAAGAGATCGATAATGTGAAAAGTTTGAGTTTTTAGTTTGGGAAACAATGTAGAATTACAGAGTAATTGCTTCTATTTATTTTTGCAATGATTATAGCTCGGCCAGAATCCAGGGTGAGTACGGATTCAATTTTTTTCCGAGAATCCATGGATTCAAGAGTCCATTAACTATGTAAAAGTCACGTGACTTGCCTGGATTCAGAGATTCCAATATTCAAGGCTCAATTTTCGATGGTCATCCGGCAATACGGTAATCTGAAATTTGCAAGGCGGCACTCCGGATGCATTATCTATCATGTAAACATACAAAGTATAAATCCTTTATAA